>JANEYF010002358.1:0-537449 GCA_029963845.1 Rhamnusium bicolor | reverse complement strand
GTTACGGTATTGCTCTGGATGGTGGTGTGACTGTGCATTTAGGTATCTGTCAGTGTGAGTGGCTTTTCTATAAAACTGTGTGGCCTAGACTTCCGTCCTGCTTCTTCCCGACCAATAGTACGTCGAGAAATGGTAGCTGACTGTCAGTCTCTACCTCCATGGTGAACTTAATTTTGTCGTGTATACTATTCAGATGTTCTAAGAAGTTAGTGAGATTCTCTCTTCCATGAGTCCAAATCACAAATGTGTCGTCGACGTACCTTAGCCATAGGTTTGGTTTTAATGGTGCAGATTGTAGTGCTCGAGTTTCTAAATCCTCCAAGCAAGAGATTGGCAATAACTGGAGATAGGGGCGAGCTCCATCGGGGCTCCTTCGGTTTGTCTGTAGCGTTGCTCATTGTATGTAAAATAGGTATTATCTTAGGCAATGTTGAGTTAGTCCAAGAATATGATCTGCTGGATGATATTTTCGTTTGATAATGTCGAGTGACTTCTCTACGGGTACGTTGGTGAACAAGGATATGACATCGAAGCTCACTAGAAGGTGTTCCGCTTGGACGGTCTGATTTCTCTTAATAACTCAATGAAATGGTCTGCATTTTTCACGTAGGATTTAACTTCCTCGGCAAACGGTTGTAGTTGTCTGTCTAAGTGTCTTGTTAATCGCTGTGTGGGTGACCCTATTGAGCTTAACACTTGGTCTTAGAGGAGCTCCTTCTTTGTGAATCTTTGGTTGACCATAAAATTTGGACATCTTGAAGACTCCTCTCGCGGGATGATCTGGTTCTGTGTCTCTTTGTCGATTGGACTGGCTTTGGATTTTGGCTTTTGTCGTCTTCTCCAGGTAAGTAGTAGGATCTGTGGTAATAAGCTGGATATGCAGTGTCTCCTAGTAGACTTTCTATTTTGTATGATAATCGTCGCTGTTCATCACTACTGTTGCGTTTCCTTTGTCTGCGGTAAGATGAGATTCTGCCGAAACGTCGTTCAGACAACCACGGTCCCTCCTGGGCCTATCACCCACTACGGGAGTATACCCGAAAGCGAATTTAACATTCACCACCTATGTAGAAAACCCTGAAAATAACACATATATATATATATATATATATATATATATATATATATATATATATATATATATATATATATATATATATATACATATATATATATATATATATATATATATATATATATATATATATATATATATATATATATATATATATATATATATATATATATATATATATATATATATATATAGGTATATATATATATATATATATATATATATATATATATATGTTATTTTTCAGGTTTTCATAGGTGGTGAATGCTAAAAGCGGTTTTTCCGGGTACTACTCCCGCGTAGGTGAAACGTCGTTCAGACAACCACGGTCCCTCTCGGGGCCTACGTCACCTACGCGGGAGTATACCGGAAAACGAATTTAACATATACATATATATATATATATATATATATATATATATATATATATATATATATATATATATATATATATATATATATATATATATATATATATATATATATATATATATATATATATATATATATATATATATATATATATATATATATATATATATATATATATATATATATATATATATATATATATATATATATATATATATATATACATATATATATATATATATATATATATATATATATATATATATATATATATATATATATATATATATATATATATATATATATATATATATATATATATATATATATATATATATATATATATATATATATATATATACATATATATATATATATATATATATATATATATGTATATATATATATATATATATATATATATATATATATATATATATATATATATATATATATATATATATATATATATATATATATATATATATATATATATATATATATATATATATATATATATATATATATATATATATATATGTATATATATATATATATATATATATATATATATATATATATATATATATATATATATATATATATACATATATATATATATATATATATATATATATATACATATATATATATATATATATATATATATATATATATATATATATATATATATATATATATATATATATATATATATATATATATATATATATATATATATATATATATATATATATATATATATATATATATATATATATATATATATAGTGTTTTTTGTTTTTGTTTTTGTGTAGTTTTTTTTTTTTTTTGTCTTCTGCTGGGGGTGGGGGGGGTGGGACCACCAGGGGTCCCTCTTGGGGCCTTTCACCTTCGGGGGGGGTTTTCCCGGAAAACGAATATATACATATAATATATATATATATATATATATATATATATATATATATATATATATATATATATATATATATATATATATATATATATATATATATATATATATATATATATATATATATATATATATATATATATATATATATATATATATATATATACACACTCGACGTGCGTTTCGCCAATCAAGTTGGCATCATCTGGAGATGATTAAAACTAAACTTATGCTAATAATCTACCCTATTTATACTTAAATTATTGTCACGGTTCACCGAACCGTACTAACCAATAAAGCGGGCTATTTGGGATAGGCCCTCTGTCACTATTCATACTAACTTTACACTTTATGATTTTCCCATCATGTTAAATGCATCCAGATGTCTAGTATTTGTTAATTTCCTAATTAATCTTGAAATGCTAATATCTATTTTATGGTTTTTCTCAAACGCATGTTGGGCTACACTAGACTTATCTGTTCTACCATATTTGAGGTGGGCCATATGCTCTTTGATTCTAGTTTGAATTGATCGTCTAGTCTGTCCAACATATTTTTGATTACAGTCCTTACAGCTAATTTCGTAAATCCCCGACTTTTCGTTTGTTTCAATTTTGTCTTTTGGATTGTATAAAAGTTGTTGTAGTTTGTTTCCCTATGAATGAACCACTGTCATACCTACATCTTTAAAAATCTTACCAATACCATGGGTGAATCGAAGATCAAATGGAATCGATACAATTTTTGGATTTTCTCTTTCATTATGACAGGTCGAGGAATTTCGTAGCGACTCTTTAAACTTTCGTTTCCTAATTATTTTATCAATTAAACTTACAGAATATCCATTACTCGCAGCTATATTCTTAATCAATGCCTTTTCTTTTTCAAACCTCTCCTTATTGAAAGGGAAGCTTAATAGACGACGGACTAGAAAATTAAAACTCGCCATTTTTGTGTTGAGCACAATGGTGAGAGTCCTTAGGGATACATCTTAGAGTACTGGTATCTTTTCTGTATATGTCAAATTCTAACTTATTTTCACTATTTCTAATTATTCTCTAATAATTTGATCGGTACCTTGTAAAATTCTTTTTTATGGAAAAAGCAACACAGATATTGTGTAAGATAGAGACATACATTTTATAAGAGAATCATGAATTAAATATAATTTGATTTTGATTCTATCATATCTCTTGGGAATAACTGCTATGTAGAATTAACAAAACAACTCGTAGACTGACATTTAAATTTTAAAAATTAAAATTCATCATTTTGTTTGTTAAAGCAACACAGAATTCGTAAACTGAAGTTTACATTTACACTTTCATGTCTCTCAGGATCTTTTGAATAAATGGAAATGAGTGTTTTATTTTTTCATTTATACTGAAATTTAGTTATATAATTTAAAACGTGCGACTAAATAAATGTTTTAATACCTATTCGACGAGCTTTTAGGCTTTACATTAACAGTCAACTAAATCAAAATATTTTTTAAACTGTCTGGTAGGTTAACGAAATTATATGCAAAATATGAAAACAACGTGTACCCCTAATAGTAGACGTACAGTAAAATATAAATTTAATTTGTTTCGTATGTATGCTGATAAAATTCAAATATTTACGTTTCCTTTCAAAATCATTCCATCGCCAGACATCGCATCGTCTTGTAGTCTACATTGCAAACTGGGTTAAAATCTAGTAAGGAAATCTTAGCACTCCGTAAGTTTTCTAAAATAAGTGTCATAATATAGTATACTTCGCAATCCCTACATTACTTATGATTTATCTGATATTTAATATTTCTCAACCGTTTAATCCTTTCTAATAATTCCACTTTGATTTTTGTATTGCTATGTTCTGGCGAAGTCGCCGCTGTCACTCGAATAACACGTATTCGCAATAGCAAAGTAAAATAAACAGGACCCAATGTTGCCAGAATAAAAGATGTTAATGTACTAGATCACAACCTTAAATGAACTAGACTGTACAGAGTGCATCACAGCGAGGGCCTATTAGATATTTTCGAGAAACTACAAAGATATTTCGATATCAATAAAATTTTATGCGAAAACTAACTCGTAGTTGAATATTAATAACATCTGTTATGATAAATTGCAATAACCAACGTTTCTCCCCTATATTTCCGAGGGATGGAGCTTATCTGCGCATAACTATAAATGCTCCAGAATGTACAGCGTGCCCAGAAAACGAGATCAAATTCGACAACTTTGACCTCCATTAAGGCGCTTATTTCAAATGGAATGTACTGCATTTTTTAATACTAATACCTTCTATTTTTGATTACCTTTCAACCTATATGGGCATTCCTAATATTTAAAATGTATAGTTATTTGTTATATGTTAGTTATTTGGAAAAATGGTTAAATAAACATCAATATCGAGCACTCAAATCGAGCAATCAAATCATTCAAAATTGTCATGTAATAGTGTCAAAGTATTTTTTGGAAATAAATGTACAAAATAATTACTCCAATGCCAATTACACAGCCACACATAAATAATTCTGATCTGGCAGTCTGACCATGACATATTCATTAAATAGGGCTCCCCTGAAACTTTTATGATCAAATTTTCAGATTCAAATTATTTTATTCGATTACGTCTAATAGGCCATGCATCCTTTATATATTAAAATGTGTAGATTCTCATTATGTATTTTATTCGATAAAAATTTCTAGGATTTTTTGTTGTTGTCTCAACAATATAAACAAAATATATTTTAATGCGTCATTTATATGCATGTTGAATTTAGTTAGCGCAATTCACCTGCCTATAATTAATAATACCGATTTTTAATTTTCTATTACCTCTATTAAATTAAATCCCACGAATCTTGTCATTTCATGTCGACAATGTCAGGATATCAAATTTCAAAAGCCAAAATGAGAAACAGAATTGTAAATGTTACTTACGTTATTTCTTAAACAATTTAGTAATCAGTAGTATTTGAAGCGGAAATATAGCGAAACACCAGAAGACTGAACTTCATGCTCAAAATAATATTTGATAATTTATAAACAAAAAGTCATACATTTGTGTTACAATCCTCATGAGTTTTGCTAAAATGTCTGAAATGTATAACGGAAATATAAATAGCTTCAAGATGTGCTAAATTTCCTACAACTGCACTGCTGATGTTGGGTCCCCGTACGTAAGTAACCTTCCGCAAAAGCCAAAATGAGTCGCCACATGCCGCGCAGGTAACAACGCAAATAGATATCTATAACGTAACGTCACGTTACCGCGTAACTTACTAACTAGTAAAACAGACTATTTGGGACAGTTTCTCTATTTTCATTAATACTATTCTCCGAATTTGATAATTTCTAATCTTTCAAATGCAACATCATCCAGCTGTCAATTACGTGTTATATTTCTAATTAATCTTAAATTGCTAATATGTATTTTATGGTTATTCTCAAATTCATGTTGCCAACACTAGATTTACCTGTTCTTCCATATTTTGGATGAGCCATATGTTCTTTAAACCTAGTCTTAATTAATCGTCTCATTTGCCCAATATACTTTTGATTACAACTTATTTCGTATATCCCAAACCTTTCATTTATTTCAATATTTGTGGTAATTAATTTCCCCATGTATGAACTACTTTTATAATTCAATCCTACTTAGTATTAGCTTATGTCACCGTTTCTCGAAAGGGAGGTAAAGTTGTGATTTGTGTGTATCTGCGATGTGAGTCACGCGGCAAAGGGGGTGTTCGGTAAAATACTTGCAAATACTTATAAAATAAAAGATAAAGGGACTCAGGGAATTTTGGGAAAAATCTGGTTTTGAGTTTTAAATGTACTAGACAGTTAATTAAATTGAATACTGATAGTTTTAAATATTTGATGTGGAACTTTCATTATTTAACGTTGCAGTTAGTAGCACTTTAAAAGTAATTTTCTCCAAAGGTATTTTCGAGAGAATCAGTAAATAATTAAACTTGCAGCCAGTCCAAAAAGTTTTAATTCAATTGCATTTCGAATAGATTCTCATTACAAATTAATTTCACATCATACCTTTAAGGTGAGCTAGGTGAGTTAGTCATGCGAAATAGATAACAGACCAACAGGGCAGAAATTTAACATCCTGGCTGACGTACTAGTGAATTAACTCGGCATTAATTAAATTTAGGTTTCTACATAAAAGGATTGTTTGAATTATTTTTCCTTAGAAGCAAAATACTTTAATACATGGTGAACTTGGTCAATATTTATAATAAACTAATACATTAACTGTTATTCAAAATACAGAGTCCTTCCTAAATAATGTAAAACACTTAAAGACGGGATCCCTTAAGCGATTTCATGGAGAAAAATTCATATGAATTTTTGTATTTAAATTCGTTTTCGAGATACGGATTATTTAAAATTTCAGTATATTTTGGATTTTATTTTTTTGTCTCCCATATTTTTTGAGACATTCATCTAAAATACGGTACACGAATATCTTCTAGTCAGACCAACTATGCTATTATTTCTAAATTTCCAAAATATGGACCCAAAAAAATCTTCAAGCCTATATGGAAATAAGTTGTTGGTATATGCTTTCTATGGACGTTTGGGTTCGAATTATTGACGATTATTCTATACCACGTTTCCCTCCCGGCCTATGTTTTAGAAAATAATCTTCCCAACCCTTTAGTTCCTGATATGATAATACAACAAATATATGTGGATCATGCACGATTGTACTTCTGTTCATTTATCTTTAAAAATGTGTGAGTTTCTGAAACCTACATATCCAGTCAGTTGGATAGGTTGAGGAAGACCACAATCGTGGCCTCCTCGATCACCAGACCTTATTCCCTTAGTTTTCATTCAATGGCGTTATCTAAAGGTACTTGTTTTTGCTACCTCTATTCATACAGTGGAAGATCTCCAAATAATTCAAAAACTTCAGTAGTAAAACTTACCTATAGATGTATTATTTAAAAGAAAGATAATCATTCTCATTCTTAATTTTTCTTTATTCAATTAAACTAAACGGTAACTGTCTGTATGAAATAAACATCGTGCCTTCATAAATTGTTTCATGCATCTCAAACAACGAAATTATTAAGTAAAAATTTTAAGCGAAGCCCTGTATGTAACGGTACATCAATTAAATAATGTGACTTTATTTTACGTTTATTCTATTCTAAGTGTAATGTTCTCTTTTACTATTATAAATATCTGATGTGGCCTACACATAACTTTCTTATACCAGTATATATCATCCTGATGTAAAAAAGTTCTTGTATTTAATTCTTCACTTACCTCAATTAAATTTTAATAGCGTACCTTGAAATGTTTCATTAAAATTTTTAAATAATTAATTATCAGCGTCATTCGATACTGTCAATAATAATTCATGTCATATATTTTAATAATTTCTTCTTATTGACATTGACATTTTTGTAACTGAATTAGTCATTTCAAATGTCAAACTGCTAAATTTATCCTAAGTTTAGTTTAGTTTACACCAGCTTTATTTAAGTACTTAGTAAATATATTTTATTGGCTTGATATAGTAGACCTGATTGATAATCTTTCATCAATAATATATTCTTTTATAGTCAAATACAAAAATGTTTGTGTCCCGTGGAACTCCTCTCAGCTGGCCAACTTTACTCATCACTGAATCATTGTCTTTGGCCTTTAGAACATGTGTGCCAAATTTGAAAGTTTTATCTCAAAAACTGTGGTTGCTATCACGATACTACAGACATGCAGACAGACTTTTTTCGATAAAATTGCTTTTTTCATTATAATTCGTCGAGATTCGTTCAGAAATGAATTAAAAAATTTATTTTTTTTCCCGAAACTGTACCTTTCTTCCGTCTTTCATTCATTGTGTCTTTTCTGGTGGTACCATATTCACCAAATTTAAAGGGTCACCTAAAATGTTGTTGACAATCTTAACTGCCAAATTTGGGAAGTCTGCCATTAGTATTTTTTGAGTTATCGCGGATACACTCTCACGCACACACACGCGCACCGACAGACATCAATCGGAAAATAGTCAGAATGAATTCAGGAGGGTTCAAAACATATAAATCAATCAAAATCTAGAGGTCGAAAAAAAATCACGATACTATACTTTCTTATATTAGGTATAAGAAAGTAAAAATATTGTATAAAATTATTAGTATTCTCTTCACCTTGACATGTGAAAATGGTTATTTATGTAAACATTACAAATTAAGATTTATAGTGTAACTTTAAATAAAACACTATTACATATTTTGTTAATGGGTACATTAATATTGTACTTCAGATCTGATCAAGAATGAATGGATCGAATTGTGTGGTGTATAAATATTATTATTTGTGACATCGGCTACTTCACCAGAATATGAAAATGGAAGATTAGATTTTAAATTGTAGATCAGTCACTAAACTCAATAAGTTTAAACAATGTATCAACCGAATAATTGGTAAAAACGTAGATTTGTTCTTAACCCCACTTCTAGAAAACTAATATTAACCATTTCCATAGTGGTATGACAAATTGGTGAATGATATTTGAAACAAATACAAATGTTTGTACAATATTGAAATAAGTTATCTAATTAGTTACTCCATTTGTTTATATTGTACTCCTTGCTAACTGAAAATAATAATTCTTGTAAAACTGGTGGCAATAAGAGGAGGTGTAAGGAAAATACTGCCCGGTATTATAAAAAATATGAGCTTTCGGTATCAGGTGTATTAAAAAGTTGTAGAAAGTTTGTATTAATACTTATTTTTCTTTATTAATTTCCACAATTTATATCCCAACAAGAAATTCTTGCAGTATTTTACCTTCAATAAATTTAGCCATATCGCCTGAATAAACATCTATAAGATATCAGTTATTATGCGTGATATAGGATCATGACGTAATTATTGAAGTTTTTAAAGTAGATTCAAATTTTCTTATATCGATGAGTTAATTCGATTTTTCTTCCATGATTCACATAAATATTACTTTTATTTTTAATGTATAATATATGCACACAAAGTCAGTATCTACACCTGCATTACATATAGCATTGGAGTAATCTTCGGAGGTGTGTTTGATGTTTAGCATTCTTGTATTGGATTCGCCTTGAGACGACGTTTGTTATGGTACTCCTTCAAAAATGCTTCTGTTATCATTTTTCAACGAATATTGTAAAAAATATAAATAAATAAAGAAAATACGAAAAAAAAAGAAGAAAAAATGCTTTAACTTAGAGAAAAATTACGTAAACATTGAATGTTTTTTGAAAGCAACTGAATCGTGATATGCAGTGACATTTGGATTATACACAATAAACGAAATGTCTTGTGTCGTTGTGAGTCCATCAGTCCTCAGTAACCGGTCACCAGTCACGGTTTATGTAACACATTTTTCCATAAAATATTAAAATAACATAGATAATTGGGATTTAACAAAATGTTAAAGTATGATATATTCGTTTCTCTTATTTGTCTCGAAAAATTTTCAAGATACATGCAATTCAACTGATAATAGCGGAATTGATAATAAGCTATCATTAAAAAATATCTATAAAAATTCTATAATTAGAATCTCTTTTAAAATAAGAACTTTGATTGGCGTTCATTTTAAAGAGATACCTCTCATGCACAATAAACGAAATGTCTTGTGTCGTTGTGAGTCCATCAGTCCCCAGTAACCGGTCACCAGTCACGGTTTATGTAACACATTTTTCCATAAAATATTAAAATAACATAGATAATCGGGATTTAACAAAATGTTAAAGTATGATATATTCGTTTCTCTTATTTGTCTCGAAAAATTTTCAAGATACATGCCATTAAATTGATAATAGCGGAATTGATAAATAAAAAATATTTATAAAAATTCGGTAATTAGAATCTTTTTAAATAAGAACTTTGATTGGCGTTCATCTTGAAGAGATACCTCTCAAATAGGTATCATACTTTTTGGCCATTTTTAGATTCCAGTATTACTGGAGTTTGATGAAAAATTTAGTTATAGTTGAACCTGTCTACTAGTATCCTGGTACACAGACTATAATATTTATTTTTGTTTTTCAGGAATTAGAAGAAATTTACACTGATTTGTGTTCAACTGTGACTGATGCGGTACTACAGGGTGCAGAAGTAGTGTCTAGTAGGGTAAATATACATATATACACTTGCTTCAATTTAATATACCTAATGTATATTGATTTTGTTTTTTAGACAGATAATAAGTTATATATGTAGTAACAAAATATTTAATCATATGTCCATTTTATAATTTATTTTCAAACGCCATTTTACAATTTCATGTAACAGTTAAATGTAAGAATAATAAAAGGTACGAAAAAACTTTTTTTACTGTAGAGTAAACCAAAAATAAATAACTTGTAATATAGGCCACAGTTTTCTTACTGAATCTATAACGGTCAGTGTATAAACGGTGTTCAGCTAAAGTTTAGCTGAAGAAAGAAAAAACATTCTCAGTTTAAAAGAGGCAATAAAAAGATATTTATCTGAATAATTTTATATATTTAATTTTATTTTGATGAAGTAAAGGTTCACAAAATTATATAAACTTTGGTAAAACAACATGCAGCGCTAAGCCACCGGAAACGCCATATTTTCCTCTTTACAACATATGGAAAATAGTATTTTGGGACACTCGTATATACTGAAGTTCAGAACTGTGCTATATTTGAAAATGCATACGGCTTTTTTTAGATGGTGACTAGACTGTATAGCATTTTTTAATCCAGTATTTTTAAACCCAGTATTAGTATGGATCGATTGATCCTACATACATCAGTTAATTTGCATATCAATTCCAATATGATGAATTTTGTACGAGATTGAATAGTGAAGTATGACATCCATTATTGTGAAATTTCGGTTATAAATTTAATATTCCTGCTTACTGAACCCGGAACAATTTTTACATACGAGACGACATTTTATTTATTTATTTATTTTTTATTAAAAATGGAGCTTTGATACAAATTATCGATCATGTTCACTGTTTTCATGTATACTAAGAACTTGTCTCGTTTATGTTAAATCAATGTGGTAGACGAAATTAAATGTCATCTCTTGACTGCGTTTGATGGAAGAACATGACATGATTATTTTAGTGCATATAAATGAAAAATTCCGAATTAAAAATAATAATTATTTTAGAACGAGCTTATACAATATTAGAGAAAGTTAGGGTGGATTAACTTGATTACATCAGCTCGAAAAGATAATCCCACAGGGTGAAAACTGCCTACATCCCACAACACAGAGTGGTAAAATAAACGTATTAAATTAGTTATTAAAATCTTAATATACGTTTAAAGAGAGTTAAAATTTTCGCCAAAGAAACGTATATTAATGGCATTATTAGTAAGAAAGGAGTTAAGTGAACAATATAAAGTGATTTTTAAAAGATGGTCTTTAAATAGTGTTGCCTAATTTATTACTTTTGGAATTAGTAAAAGAATTACATTCCATTTGGGTGAAAAAAAAATTAAAATTGCGTTTAAATTTAGTCGCGGTATACACCATGACAGATTGTATATTAAAACCGAATATATACGTTAAATACGTATAATACAACAAAACTGTACCATATCGTGTTCCTTAGGATAGAGCTTGTTTTAAAATTGTAATTTAAGTTATTGGAAAAGTTTTGGCATGATGTGTCGTACAGGAAATAAATCTATTTTCGAAACGATTCCTCTACAATTCTGTCGACCTGAAAATTTTAAGTAAATCACTACACTATGCCCTTAGTTTTGCACTTCTGATCGTGTAGAGGGATAAAAACTAAAAAAGTCATGTTCTTTCTCCTAATAAAAAAAAATAATGTTTGATTTAAATATCTCAATCAATTTAGAGTTTTACACTAGCTAAGTTGTATTGTATTATATTAAATGTATTATTGTAATTAGTATTATTGTTAATATTGTAATTTTATTAATATTTTGTATTTTGTTGCACTATAATTGGATTCGTCTGTACGGGCAGTTATAGCTATAAACAAAGAAATAAATAAATAAGATTATGATATCTGAGAAATTGATATATGTAGATTTATCGCCTTAGTACTGTGTTTTTAGTATGGGTTAATGAAAAGAATCATTTTAATTCCACCATTCTAAACAACGTCTCAAAATTCAACGGTGATCTGTTGTACACAAAATTTTTTACGGTAAAGGGATTAAAAAAAGTGTTTTTTCGCGAATACCTCCATTCGTTTTAAGTTTATCAATAATATTCATATTATAAGATCGATAGAGTAGAAAATTACCTACAAAAAAGGTCTTTACCTATTTTATCATACGTGTTATATCTATCTAGAAAACTTGATGTGAAATTTATGTCTCAAACAAATACTTCGCTTTTAAAACCCGCTGATATTATTGTAAAATTATATTTTCAAAATAAATTTAGGTGAGCACGTTTTAAAACTTGGAGATGGACGATAGAAGTATAGAATATATACTATTATTCGTACATAATTAATAAGTGACCCCGAATAGAAATAAACAGTGCGTATCCCCTGTTTTATTTTGGGTGTATACCTTCTCATCGCATTCTTGCTGGCAAACCAGCAACGAGTTTTGTGGAGAAAAGTTAATTCGCGGTGTAATATAATCCCGAATATAGCTTTTTTGCATTTTTATATTAGGATATCTCGAAAACCTGCTGTGATGGAGCAATTCTGAGGTTGGATTTGGATTCAGTACACCAAAAACTTTCGAAAAAGTATAGCCTGATCTCAGGGTTTGAAAAATGTTGGCCTGTGTTATCGTTATTTGTGCTTCTGTACATTAGTGAATAAAAATAAATCTGTCAAGTTAAATTCATTACCACATACAACGAAAGCTGCTAAAGGGCATTATTTCCGATTATATTATCAGGTGCGGAAGTGATTGGGCAATGTGTTGAAAATCTCCAAATTGGGGATGAGTATTAGTATTAAAAACAATTTTCGTAGCAAAAAAACATCAGTACCTCCTGCGTCAGATTGTCTTTTAAACACGACTTTTTACGATTGCGCAAAAGGTTGCGAACAATTCTGTGGCTGCCGAAAGTTGGGACTCCATTGCACTTCTGTTTGTGGCATTTGTCACAAGCAGCCTTTTTCATGATGAAATCAAGGAAAATATAAGAGAAGGAGAAGAAGAAAATGTAAAGGAAAGAGACGAGAGAGGAGAAAGATAAGAAAGAGGAGGAAAAGAAGGAAGTAAAAAAGAAGGAGAAGAAGAAAGAGTAGAAGAAAAGAGGAAATGGAAGAATTGCAACTTTCAGTTCTTAGCAACGCATGCCTATACTTTGAATATTCATAATTCTGACATATTGTAACCACTGAATAAAACAATCTTGATTGATTTCATTAATAAATCACATAAAATATTTTTCATCAAAAATCTCTTGTTTTCTTTTTAATATAGTATAATTATGAACTGATTAAGCATGGAATGAAGTAAAATCGAGGTATTTGCTAGAGTCATAACTTTTACATCAAAATTTCTCGAAAACTATAACTCGTATGATAAAACTAGTAAGGGCATTTTTTTGTAGATAATTTTCCAATCTTTCGATCTTATAATTATTATATTTACATTCGTCAAGTTACAAGGAATAGAGATATTCACGAAAAAACGCTTTTTAACTCTATTACGTACTGTAAAAAAATTTATCGTACAACTGATCACCGGGGACTTTTGAGACGTTGTCTAGAACGACGAAATTAAAGTGTAAAAAAATGTTTTTGTCTAAATGCATTGGATTGTAGTGTTGTAATTCTTTTTTTTTGTGGTGATGCCAAATGTTAATTTATTTATTTATTTATTTATTTATTTACTTATTTATTTACACCATTCAACGGGAAACCATTTACAGAATGGGAATTACTAAAATATAATATAATATTGTAGAAAGACAAAAGGAAAAAACAATATTACATAGAGCATTAAAAACATAACTTTAAACTTAATTGTAAAATATATACACACATATATGCATACATACATATATACATATATACATACATATCTATATACACACATATCCATATACATATATATAATTAACATATGCAAATTTATTCAAGAAAAAAATTTGTTTTACAATTTTTTTACTGTAACTACATTGCAGAAGAAAATATCAAGAATATGTTATTGTTCATTATAATTATTGCACATTTGATGTAACGGCGAAAATTTACCAATATTTATACGAGGTATACTCAAAGTAAATATGTTGCCTTGCGGTTACTCTGGGAACACGAAAATTTAACATTTGCAATATATCGGGACAGTCAATGTCATTAGTTATTATTTTGTTTAAGAAGGTTAACTGAGATTTCACCCGTCTGTTTTCGAGGCTATCTAAAGAAAATCTTTCCGGCATATATGAATTTGGATATCGAATAGCTCGGTATACTCCATCCTCTCTGAAACAAGTATGTTTCAAGAACTTCCGCTGTACCTTTTCAGTACTGTTAACATGTATGTTATAATAAGGACACCAAATAGTAGCTGCATATTCAAGCTTAGATTGCACTAAAGTGTGATAAAGCAATTTCAGCGTATCTACATTATTAAACTCACGGAAATTTCTTATAATAAAGCCTAAAATTTTAAAGCTCTCTGATGTTATGCTATTAACATGATTTATGAAAGAGAGTTTGCCATCAAAAATTATACCTAGGTCTCGAAAGACAGTAGGCCTTACCATTATGATATTAGTAAGAGTGTAGTCAAAATTTAGTTTTTGTACTTTATTAGAAAATGTCATAACATTGAACTTCAAGATGTTTAAAGGTAATTAAATTTTAATATTAAGGTTTTCCAAATCTTTCTACACGGTAAAACAATTTTCAATATTTTTAATAATAGAATAAATCTTTAAATCATCTGTATATAATAAGTATATACAATTTAAATTAGATATAATGTCATTTATAAAGTTATTAAAAATTAAGGGTCCTAAGTTCGAGCCTTGAGGAACTTCAGAAGCGGCATGTATTCCAACAGACTAGTCTCTGTAGCATTGCATAAATTGTTTTCTGTCAGATCAGTACCATGTAATACAGTATAATATATTTTGCCAAAATCAATAATACTGCAATTTTATTAATAAGATACTGTGATCTAGTCTGTCGAATGCTATTGAGAAATCTGTATAAATAACATCTGTCTGAAGCTCGGCATCTAAAGAATTAGCTTAATACTGCGTGATACAAAACAGATTTGTAACAGTTGATCTCTCCTTCATAAATCCATGCTGAGAAGGCGTAATGCGATATTTCATGTAAAAGAAAATAAATGCACCAGAATTTCATAAATTTTAGGGAAGTTATTAACTATAATAATAGGCCTGTAATTTTGTATTATGGCACGATCTCCCTTTTTGAAAACAGGAACAACTGTAGAGGTTTTCAAGTTTCTGGAAAACAGCAGTTTTAATAGATAAATTAAAGAGGATTATTAGAGTTTTCATAATTTTTGTCGAGTTGTGTATACGAATCCTAAAAGTGTGTGGCAAATTTATTAACAATATTCTCATAGCCCAGTACATCTTCATTATTATCAATCATGTTGTCAGGTATGGTGACCGTATTTTTTATATTATTTAAAAATTGCCAAAATTTTTTTGGATTACTGTTAATATTATTTTCAAAATTGCTGCAATTACTTTTATGAGATATCAGTGTTTTCTTTAATTAACGTTCTCGAATTTTTTTAATCCAGTCAGTGCATTTTCATCTTTATGCTTTTTTATACCGTTTCCAGGTCCTACACTTTAATTTAATATTATGTATTATTTCACTTGAAACCAGGGTGGGTAACTTCTATTACGTTGCCTAGTTTTCGGTAGATATACATCCAGTATCTGATAAATTTTGCTATAGAAACTTTCAGTAGCTAGATTAACATTAGAGAGATATATTGCAAATTTCCAATACACTTCTGCAAGGTATTGGTAAAGCTCGGAAAAATTTGCTTTGAGAAAATTGTAATGTATAATATTGATTTTTTTGTTTATTGTTTTGCGAAGAATTTTTTGATTTAAAGATAACTACCAGTGCAGGATAATATAAATCTTCCGGAACTAAAATGTCGAATGCCTTTTCCACAATCCATTTTTTTGTTAGAAGTAACCAAGTCTAATAACTTATTATTGCAATTTCTTATATCATTGCACTGAAAGAAAACTAAGAAGTTAAAAAATTGCAATAATGGTAACACTGTATCCATTGGTTGTAAGTATAATAAAGTTCCAGGTCTGTCAACCGGGATAGTGGAAGTTACAAATTCATCACGGTCACCAAGAGATGACAATAGGTATATCTACCGGTAATTTCTATTGAGATCCGAATAAGTCAAATTTTATTTTATCGTGTGCCTTTTCATACGCAAAACAGTTGTTATAATTTCATACAGCATGTTCTACATTTATATCTAATATATACTTTTCTTTAAGAGAGATACAATTGCTACACGACATTTGTTTACTCGTGCAGAATTTGTAATCGTGTTTCTCAATACATATAGGACAACAAAGATCTTTATTACATGATTTTTGGTTATGGTAAAAAAGCATTAAATTTAAAGCAGCGAGGAACAGTTAATGCATCATAAATAGTACAAGAGTCTAAACCTATCAGCAAATGGCCGTTACTTATTACCTTTTCATATGTATTAGAGTCAACTTGCAATGTAACCTGGTAAACATTTCTTTTGTGGTCCAGAAACGCAGGATTTTGCTTTCCGAGTCCTTTCCAAATACAGTAATGCTCAAAAGTATTAACACAAGTGTTGATGATATTGACGATTAGTTTTCTCAAAGGCATTTTAACGAGCTGTCATTATCCATGAAAAAAACGAGTGCTAAGCACGAGCTGTCATTACCCATGAAAAAAACGAGTGCTAAGCACGAGCTGTATTTTCAAGTGGAATGACGAGAGATGAAGTGGATTACAAGAAGAATATTCAAATAATGTCATCATCAAGAGTTATATTTTCGATGAAAATGTTACAGTTTTAATGACACTTTATTGAATTAAATCATTATTTCAGCACTCTGAAACTGGACAAATAATTTAAATCTCCTTAAAATGAAAAATGTTTACTTTAATGGTACATTTTCAAAAAATAATTCTACAGCTTGTTTGTTCGTTATTAATTTAGTGACTATTTACTTCACTTTAAATTCATACTGGTCCTCATTTTATTTGGAATTTCTACGTGAATTCTCGATTACATATTCATAATTAGTTATGGTGGTAGAGAGTTAGATTTACTATACCATTATTTTCAATAGTTCGTGCTCGGGGACTTTATGTTGGGTAAGACGAATTACTGCAGAAGATCGATGTCTATCATTTATGAATTTTATGATTTGCGTATCTAAACCCCTGTTTTTTGTTCTTTGCTCTGTCCATTTTTACACGGAATTTATTCCAACAGGCGTATTTTTATACCAGCCGGCATTGTCATTTGTATTCCACTTGATCAATAACAAGCTGCTGGATGTTTGGATGCTTTTCTATAATTTTGTGGAATACTTGTGAAAAAGATAAGGCAAATATCAGAATCTGAATTATTCCACATCAGCTACTTACTTTCCGTGCAAGATTTGAATCCACCTAGATCTTTTTGTTAAAAATAGAATTATATTTGATGCATTCTGTTGGATTGCCTAATTTATACCTTTCAGTACTAAATAATTTAGTTTCTCATTTGTGTCTTCATTTCTTCTGGAGGCTATTTCTTTGGCTATTAAAAATTTTTTTTGAAATATTTTTCTTTCAATATTTCTGGAATTTGATATTTTTCCCAAGTTGAAATAATAAATTATTTTATTTATACTATGGGCTTTCTTCATTTATGAGAACAACAAACCCTGGACAGATTTCTCTAAACTGGCTCCTCGGAAGCAAACACTTTCACATACATTTAGATTTAAATACTTATTATTTGTTCATATAAAAGTCATTCGTATTGTTTTACGATGCCGCTGATAATCAGTTTTACAGAATTTTGTGTAAAGTGTGAAGATAATGAGGAAAAACGTGATTACTTTTTATTTACTGTGCACTTTGACAATTAAATAGTGAACAAGTGATGCAATTAATTACAGGTATATCCATCAAACAAGTCTCAAAGGGGTATTTAAATTTTAATATCTACTAACAGCCTCTCTAATATATTACTCCTCATATCGAATAACAGCTTTTAGCCTTTAGCAATCAATTTTAATGCTTAAAATTAAATTTGGCTGGTTCAGTGAGAAAATTAGTATACAAGTACCGTTTAAAACCCGTCCATCCATACATGTACTTTTTTAATTTATTTAGAAAGTAAGCAGTAATAACGCAAATGTGCACATGTGTATTTAATTAACAATCAATAATTGACTGAGCTTTACTCGGAAGATGTCGATTGCAAGTTTTTATATACGTACAACCCAATAAATCTGACAGTTCTGAAGTGGGTTGAAATCTTTGACGTAGTTTTCTACAAAACTACCAAAACACCATATAGGTACTACACTCGACGCACGCTTCGCCAACAAAGTTGGCATCATCTGGAGATGATTAAAATTAACCTTATATCAACAATGTATCCTATTTCTTGTTACGGTTCGATAAACTGTGATTAACCAATGGAGCGGACTATATGTGATTGATCATCTGTCACTATCCATACTATTTTTATACCCTTTAATTTCGAAGTTTTCAAATGCATCCAGCTGTTTAGTATATATTACATTCCTAATTAATCTTAAACTTGCTACCGTCTATATTATGGTTGTTCTCAAACGCATGTTGGGCAATATTAGACATTTGTTCTATTTAATTTGTAATGAGACATATGCTCCTTTAGTCTATTTTGAATTGAACGTTTAGTCTGTTCAACATCTTTTAATTATAATTCTTACAGCTAATTTCGTGAATCCCCGACTTTGTCTTTTGAATTACAGTTGTTATATTTGTTATATTTTATTTCCCGATGAATGAACCACTGTCATATCTATATCTTTAAAAATCGTACCAATATCACTGGTGAATAGAAGAACGTGTGGAATCGTATAACGAGGGGTCTTCCACGCTATTTTTGATTAACTTTATTTTAGTTCTCAAATGAAACAATAAAAAATAAAAAAATACATATATTTATAATTTAATATACAAAAGCAAAAGGCTCATTCGGGGCGTGGTCAACAAGTAATAAACCTTCAACAACTTAAAAACTAAAACACCGAAATCATATTATTGTTCGCTTAAACAGTTTTTTATAAAGGGCGCCACCCGCCTTTAATCAAAAAAAGTTACAAAGCACTAATGCCGTTGAAAGGGGGAAAGAACGATTACTTTTCATAAAAGTTTATCGAACAGTTCAAGAGCAAAACTAAACTCTAGGGGGCTTTCTCCACCTCTAGATAGATAGGCAAATCAGCCTTTTGATGCAAATTTTAATCTGCAGATTTCCAGCTCAAACTCAGAGCGGAAGCTGTTTACTTTTTAATAGGTACCTATTTCAACAATAATAGGAAGGGATCCTACCTTCTCACATAGCTTTCCTATGTCACATACTTCGTAACTCCTCTACCATAACAACTCAACCAGACAAAATCTTGAACACAATCTCAGCAACGTACACTACTAACTCGCTCAAAGGCCAACTCCAGTCTCCATATAAAAAAGATAACGTACTCACAACGTAACAGACCATAGGTCCGCACTCGGCCGTGGCTCGGCAGAGAGCCCGCGAAATCTAACTGTTCTCGTACTAGCGTTCCCCTTTGTCCTCACACCGCAGGTTCGCGCTGGTGCACTAAAGGTCCAGTGGTCGCATACATTATCAAAGATTTACAATTTAGTAAAGTCGGTTCTAGAATTTTTAAGGTTGACCTCCAACCAAATTATGCAATTAGCATTAAATAAAACGAAAGTTAATTATATCTAAAAATGGACCGTTACAATCGACAAAAAATTCCGAGTATTTTCCCAGAGGTTTGGCTTAGGTATGTGTATTATATTTTTGTAGTGTTCGATACAAAAGTCACTGATATTGATACCTTTGTTTCTAAATTAAACAGTCGTTTCGAACTAGTTAAATTGACATATTTGAAAACCGTGGACACCATTTTTAGATGTACTTAGAAATAGTAAAAATAGGTTAAAATTTCACATATACCATATGTCTAGGACCAATTGTGGCCAGTTATAAAAATAATACCAGAGATGGCTGCGAACTAGGATGAAATGAAATGACAGCGAACATAGAGTCAGGCCCACCAACCAGCTACAATACATTTCACATTGTGTTCAATCGGTCTTTGTTAAAGTTGGCCACATTAGCCGTTTTACACACGGTATAGAAAATATACCAGTACATTAAGATTTATCCCTAAGGACTCACCATTGTGCTCAATAGAAAGTCGCGTGTTTTAATTTTCTAATTCATCACCTATTAAGCTTCCCATTTAATAAGGAGAGGTTTGAAAATGTAAAGGCATTGATTAAGGATATAGCTGTAAGTAATAGATATTTTATAAGTTTAGTTGATAATATAATCAGGAAACATAAATTTTAAGAGGCACTTTCCTCGACCTTTTAAAGCGAAAAAGAAAATCCGAAATTTGTATCGATTTACCAGTGCTATTGGTACGATTGTTATACATATAGATATAACAGTGGTTCATTCATAGGAATGTAAACTACAACAACATTTAGGCAATCCAAAAGACGAAATTTAAACAAACGAAAAGAGGGGACTTACAGAATTAGTTGTAAGGACTGGAATCAGAAGTATGTTGGACAAACTAGGCGATCAATTCAAACTAGATTCAAGAAGCATATGAGTTGTTTCAAATATGTTAGAATAGAAAAGTCTAGTCTTGCCCAACATTAGTTTGAGAACAACCATAATAAAGATATTATCAATTTAAAATTAATTAGAAATGTAACAAATAGTAGGCAGCTGGATACATTTGAAAGCTTAGAAACTAAAAGGTGTAAAAATATTATGAATAGTGTCAAAGGGCCAATCCCTCTATTGGTTAGTGAGCTACAGTTCACCAGTATAAAAATAGGATACATTGTTAGCATAATGTTAGCTTTAGACATCTCCACATGGCGCCAACTGCAGTTTACGTTGTTTTGGTGATTTGTGGAAAACCACGTCAGTGTTAGTTGCTATATGTTTTTAAATTTATCGATAATTTTTTTAATAATATTGTATATTACCAAATTTAAATAAATGGCACTTATTACCAATAAGGTAATTTTTTTTTTTCAAATTTATTTTACAACTATTAGGTTTAGCTTAGTAAATAAAATAAAAGAAACTTGTATATGTTAATCGACGACTTTACTGACTGTTGAAAGTAAAATTGGAATGCTCATAAAAATTTAGGCAATTTATATAATTTTATCGGCAATAAATCTCTTTAATGTTGACCACAGATGTTTGCATCGAGCTGGTTTCTCAGATCGAATAAATATTACTCTAACTAAAACTCTATATAACTCCCCATTATTTGTATTACCGTTTTTAATGGGTAATATCATTTAAGAATTTTTAAAATTAAACATAAAATAGCAATTAGGGACTTTTCTTTTTCTTCTCCACTCCGGAAGGTTTCTTAAATTTTCGAAATATAGTTTCCCTTGTCTTGTTTATGTACGTGATTTTTTTATTCTCTTTGGCGAAGAATCTATTTTTAACAATTTATTTCTTTTTTGTCGCGTTGCTTAAAAAAAAACAAAAAATATCGACCCCTCTTTATTTCTAAAGAATATGTTTTTGCTTAAATGAAAATACCGACATTTTTAATTTTAATAGCCTCGGAATTTTAGAATATATTTAAGTCAGTCTGCGAGAAGACGCATCCAGGACTTAAGTAAGTTTATGCTTCCCATTTAATGGAAGACACTGTAGAAAACAGTTTTTTTTCACATGGTGGCTTTTTGATTTTACTTTTTAGAAGAAATTGCGGTGTGCCGCAAGACTCAATACTTGGGCCGAACCTATTCTTAGTGTACATCAATGATTTGATTTATAATTTTCCCGACATTTACGTTTCTTTATTTCCCGATGATACCATTATAATAAACAGCACAAATTTCCTACTCACTAATCAAAGTCAGATCATAATGAAATAATAAATCAACGTGATTTGTAGCTAATAAACTTCTACTGAATAGTGAAAAAAAGCATTTAACATCACTTTTTCAGCATCCCTGTAATCCGTTACCAAATGAAATTTTAAAAAATATCATCCGGCGATATCACACCAGTGTAAAATGTAAATTTCCTAGAAATCTACATGGACAAAAATTTAAATTATGCTCAACATATTGAAGAAATAAATAAAAAATTCAAAAAAAGTATATAGTTACAGTGAGAAGAAACTTCAGCAAAAAAGCAGCTTTAAATGTTTACTTGTGACAAAAAATTTCGTTGCCCCTCAGAAGAAAAGTCACTAAAGTTACAAGCGTAGACGCATTATTTAGAACGGGATATATTTTCGAGTGCAGTATTATAGTTTATTTCATACTTATTTGTAACATAAAAAACGTCAGCTTCTTTGACGGCGGTAAAAGGATGAAAGAAGCCGACGTTCTTTATATTGCAGATATATTTGAAATAAACTGTACAACAATATACTAATCTATTGTTTATTACGCCAATACTTGACACTTCTTTCCCATATCACACCACATTACACCATATCCCTTGTAACCAGCTCAACATATTGCATACTTTATCGCATTATATTTGCGATATAAAATTTCAGCGAATATTCGGATTTTTTTTCTGATAAAAATATAATAGCCGATGTTCGAGATTCCATACTGTACTTGTGATTTAGTGTTTACTGCAATGTTATTCTCATGCCTCTTGAAGAAAGTTTATCTTATTTTTCATATTTTTTCTATATTATATGTCTATTATGATAAATATATATTTTTTTCAAATAAAATGTTTACTCAAATATTCAGAGTTGTTCCCATCGAGTAACAGAAAATAACAGTAAAAACAATGGATAGTTCTTCATAACACAATTTAGGTTTAAAGACAGAAAGCTAGTGGAGTGGCAAGCACTTCCTGAGTCTATCCCGAAAGAGTGGCAAGTTGAAACCGTTACCATTATAACGGTCCATTTTCGGAAATAAATGTATTATTTATTGTGTCTCTAGTTATAAGTTCTTTAGAAATTTGTCTGGTCAATTACTCGCTTCCCCCCTGGAGAAGAGAGTCAAGAAATCATGCTTATTTTGAATATAGGTATTTGTTTATAGATTTTGTTTTATTCCATTAAATAATTTGTGACTTATTAAATTAAATAATAGGACAGAAAAATGCCTTATTATACCGTACTGAAAGGGTTAAAAATATTTACAATCAAAAATTTCTATATTTATAATACATATATAAATTAGCAATATTGATCTTTAATAGACGGAAAACAATTTATACTTCTTCAGATATTATATTCATGGTTACAATATGAGACAAAGCAGCATGTTACTTTTGCCAACTACACTAATATAAAGGGGTCTCTTTATTCTGGTACAAAAATATTTAATAATCTTCTATCATATTATACAAAGCATACATTTTTTAACATTTTTTAGAGAATTTAAAAAAGTCACTCTAAACTTTTAAACAATTATGCGCTTTATAATAATGAATTTTATGATTCCAACTTTATGGAGGTCTAACAGAGTTTTTCCATCTCTGTTATTTTATTATTGTTATTGCTACTATTCGTTCTCGCTTTTCTTTTCTTTTCTTTTCTTCTCTTTTATCTTCTTTTCTTTCCTTATCTTTTCTTTTCTTTTCTTCTCTTTTCTTTTCTTCGCTTTTCTTTTCTTATCTTGTCTCTTTTTTCCTTTTTTTCTTTTCTTTTCTTTTTCGATACCTTTCTAAAAGCCACTTATTTATATGTTTTACTATGTATTATTATGGAATTATTTCGATTTGTATAATAAAAGAGAATCAACTATAATATTATTGTATAAATTAATTGTATATTTTTTTTGGAGTCGTACTATTGTATCATTATCGTCACATTTTATGACCATGCCATTACACACACACATAATGTTATTTTTGAATACAAGTGTTTTTGTTTATTTTTGCCTTATTCATAAATTTTAACTAACGTAATTCGTTAATTAAATAATGAAACAAGCAATGCAAACAGGAAAGCCATTATATTCCCTAATTAAAAGTAAATAACATTATTCCCGTGCTGCTACTTGAATACGATACATCAAATGCTATATTAGCCACTACGTAATGCTTTTAAATTGAAATAGGCAGAGTCGAACTTAATAAATACTGTAAATTACTACACCCTAAAAGAGAAAGTGTATTTCTTTGGGAAAATCCATCCGTATTGTTACATGAATTGTTCATCTGTCTCAGAATTATTTATCACGTGTGATCGACAAAAATATCCTTGAAGGTAGTCATGGAAATAAATCTTATGTCTGGATTTGATTGAACTATCACTAATTTCAATCAATCAAAATAAGATCTTCACTGGGGATCACTGAACCTATAGAATTTACTCGCATTTTCCTTTATAAAATTCATAGCCTAAAAGGTTGGCCTAAAATAATGTGCGATTGTCTTATTTTATATGATTTAAAAATTACAGAAAGTTTTACTTATTTTAACGCAAATCAAAGAATCTGTCTGAAGATTGTCGTAAAATCATCTCAGCAGGTCAAATAGAGCTGACGAGAATAATATAGGTAAATTTGGAAAAACCTCTTATTAAATGTTTGATTCCAGCTATAACATTTATTACATTAGATCCTAATATTTTATGCATTTCTAAAAGATTAGTTGGTCGTGAAAATGGTGGAAAACTTTATAGATTTTGTCAGAAAAATATAAAAAATTTCCCTCATTTTATTAACGACGTTTCGCTATATTTATTAGCATTCTGAGGACTCTAAAAGAGCATATACTGTCTAGAATTTCCAGGATGGAACCCTTTTGAGGATTGGTGTAATCAGTGCAATGTCTAAAAATTTTCTTTGCCTCAAATCAAAAAATGTTTCAAAAAAAATGTTTACAATGATAAATTGTGTCTAACGGTCCCCTAAAAATGTGTAGTCAGATTAACTGTACTAAGAAAAACGATGCTGAAGTTAAAGTTAATTTTTTACCTTTGCAACATTTACCTGCCTTTACATTATTTTCAATTTCATCTGCTTGTTTAATTTCTCTTCTATTTAAAATGAATTGGAACCAAAATATATCCAAGTTTACTGATTCTATTGTGAAATACTGAATGAGCAGTGATCCAAATCATGCTGCAAATAACATAATAGAATATATACATAGTTCTAGTATAGCATAGCCACACTAGCCTTTGAGGTTTGCTAAATTACTTCTCTCAGCGACATGAATATTGATGTATAACAAATTGCATCTGCATGCAGCGTTAGTAAACGTTCTGAGTAGAATATTATCTGTCTAAACACAAAAGATCTAGTTTGTTTGTCTCCTTTGTAATGTCAATTCGTAATATTGTAGTATTAAACGTCGAAATCATAGGAAGATACCAAATTAAGTATTGAAAAAGTAATATAATATTTTTGAAAATATTAAACAACAATTATCTTTTATAAATAACAAAGAAATATGTAATAGAAAAAATGTATGGACACAAACATAAATAATATACACACAAAATATCATTCATTCATTCATCAAGTAAAGGTCGAATCAGTCAACTATATAAATAATATATTTGGAAACGATGACTATTGCCAGGAATATATAAACATATTAGGGGAATGGGGTTACGTATCTACCATTAATGATTATATGAGGATGTATGCAAACAGCAAGACTTGTATAGACTATTTATTTGTAAGATCTGATATTCCTGAAAAACATTTGCTGCCACCCATCTTGCAAACGCACTTAAGCGATCACTATACAATTATATTTCAAATTCACTATCATCTGGAGAAAAAATAAAATATTAGGAAATAATGATAAGCATATACAGTAATTTTATGGTTATATGACAGCTCATGTAACCAGAGTTTCAAATTCCATCTATACAGCTAAAACTGTTCAAGAGCGTAAACAGATCATCGGTACTTCAAAGACAGAAAAATCTTCAGGACTACATAATTTAAGACCTAAAATATATTGTTGACTTTATAGCAGAGCCACTTTCAGGTGTCATAAATTAATCTATTAAAAGGTGTTTTCTTAACAAATTCAAAGAGGCATTAATAAAACCAGTCTATGAAAATCTTGATAAAGTAGAGTTAGCTAACTACATACCGATTTCTTTAATAAGTAATCTAGTAAAAGTATTTGTAATAGTCCAAGAGCTGGCGTCCAAAATGTGCAAGAGTTTTCTCAAAGCTAATTTTTTTAGATTAGGTTACTTCTTAGTGATGGAAAGTAACTGTAGAGTCAGCACTTCCCGTACCGGGACACCTGGCGCTGGGACGCTCGCAAAGGTATAATATTAATGAACGTCTCTAAACTGTTTTCTCAAAGCTCAAAATTTATAGAAAACAAGCGAATATAATATAAAACAAGAATCCAACAGTCAGACAGCAAAATATAGGGACACGTGGCGTCAGCGCTACTTCATACCTGTCAAAAAAATGACATGCGTCAAAGTGATTTCTCAAAGTTGAAATTCTCCAAAACATTAATTAAAACTATAAAGTTAATAAAGGAGACAGTCAGACTCATTTATGATAGGACCACGTCAGTCAGCAGTCGAGAGATGTGAGAATACATATCATTTATTTTATATAAAAAAATAATTTTAATTGTTTCTTAATAATTGTAATTGTTATATATCAGTTATTATATAGAGATCAGTTATTTTATACAAGAAAAACTAATTTTAATTATTTTATAACAGAAAAAAAATGAATCATTGATTCATTGAAAAAAAAATCATCTAATCGTCAGAATCATTGCCGTCGTCGTGTTCTCGCCACTATCTTCATCAGAATAAAACGCGATTGCACAATATTCTTCGGCGTCATCAGTGGTGGTAGATTCCGAATCTGTGTACAAATCAAAAATTCAGCGTTAAGCAATACATTACATTAATAAGTAAGGTTTTGAATCACATTTGCGAGTCGATTGGCAAAAATTACCTGCAGGTATATGTAAATAAGCCTGTTTTTTAATTTGTTTAATCAAATTCTTATCAATGCCAGCCTTATATTTCAAATTTATGTCGGTATGTCGCCATTTATTATATGCTCAAATGTGGCTTCCAGATCTTTCATGAGACTTTAAATAATCAGCAATATTCTGCCAGTTACTTAAACCTTCTCCCATTGCAAGTTTTGATACTGGCTTATTATCAAAAAGTAGGCAGCAAAAACAATAAACACAGTTTTTGGAATTTGAATATTGAAACTAACTTCTGTAACTCATTTCTCCATTAGATAAAATACGATGACAATGAAAAAGAGAAAAGTGCCTACCTTTGTTTTTTTGAATTATTTGGATTAGCATCCCTGGGAAATTGTGAATTAGGACCTTCATGTTTTTCAGGGCCATATATAACTATTTCATCTCGAGCTGAAACAGTTAAAAATCTTGGCCAATATCCTATATCTGAATAGTCATAACATCGGTGTATTATCATTTTCATTTCCTTTGGTTATTTTATCATTATTTTTCGTAGTTTTAGTTTCCATTTCAGCTTCAATTTCAGGATATGTAGCACAACCAACGTTCTCATTGTCGTCTTTAAGCTCCTGCACCATTACACATTCTTCACCGCCCTTAAATTCTTCAAACACTTCACTGACTTCACTTTCGCTTTCACTAAAATTTATTTGTGGTTCATTCGAAGACGAAGACGTCGAAATGTTTACAAACTTTGACATAAATGCAGAACTTTTTTCAGCTTCTTTCAGAGCTACCATTTTTCTTTTACGATTTTGCGTCCCAGACCATTTGGAAGACATTATTATTTTTTGAATTATATCAATACTATAACGTCAACAAACACAATACACAACGCAAATCTAGTTTTTAATAACTAATATACAAAGTCCGAAGAAAGCTAGTACAAGCTAGCAAGCTGCAACAAGAGATGACACGATATGTTATATCTATTACACATATATTAATATGCTAACTGAAGCACTGGAAACTTAAACGCGTACCGTACTATACTGTTATAGTAATAATATTAATATAATAGACTGATTTCAACAATTCGCTTCTTTAGCAAAGAGTAGTTTATTCTTTGTTTTTAGTTAGAGAATAAATAATAAAATTAAATACAGGAAATTCAGAACTCGGTCAAAGAAGACCGGCAGTCGGTGCTCTATATAAAAACAATAAAACGTAAACATCATAGCCACGCCAACACTTTGTACTCCGCCGGCCGGTATTACTTTGATTTTTTGTTATAATACAGCACGCTCACCAATAGGCGGGCAGGTGGGGACTTATTTGGAGTGCATGCTTTTGATTAAAATTTAAATTTAATTATTCAGAAACTACAAACCGACTTGCGCCATGGCAGCGCCCCCAAGATTCAGCGCCCCAGGCGACCGCCTGGCTCGCCTGCCCATCGGGCCGGCCCTGGTAACCCACATTCCATTGAGTTATAAAATAAACGATATATTGAGAAAAGGCGTACTAATACGCGCAGTTACCGTTCTCACATCTATCGACTGCTGACTGACGTGGTCCTATCATAAATGAGTCTGACTGTCTCCTTTATTAACTTTATGGTTTTAATTAATGTTTTGGAGAATTTCAGCTTTGAGAAATCACTTTGACATACGTCATTTTTTTGACAGGTATGAAGTAGCGCTGACGCCACGTGTCCCTATATTTTGCTGTCTGACTGTTGGATTCTTGTTTTATATTATATTTCCTCGTTCTCTATAAATGTTGAGCTTTGAGAAAACAGTTTAGAGACGTTAATTAATATTACACCTTTGCGAGAGTCCCAGCGCCAGGTGTCCCGGTACCGGAAGTGCTGACTCTACAGTTACTTTCCATCACTAAGAAGTAACCTAATCTCAAAAAATTAGCTTTGAGAAAACTCTTGCACATTTTGGACGCCAGCTCTCCGACTATAAAGATCCTCAAAAAATATTATATCAAATAAACAGTTTGGTTTCTAACCAAAACATATATAATACTTTAATACAGTATCTCATACAAAGTTACTAGAAACCTTAGAAAACACTGGATTTAGGGGAAATCTGTTTAACCTCAAGCGAAATTATTTAAGCAATAGACAATGTGTAGGTATTGGTAATGTTGTAAGTTCAAGCAAAACCGTAGAATATGGAGTGCCCCAAGGAACAGTACTGTATCCTCTATTATTATCCTCTACAATGTATATGTAAATGACCTGTTTAACCTTTATACATGGTGAAATAATTAGTTTTGAGGGTGACACGGCTATATTGTATAGAGGCTCAACTTGGCTACAATTATAACAGGTAATTGAACAAGATATTATAAAAGTAGTAAATTGGTTCAATAGCAAACTGCTGACCATATATTTTAAAAGAACATTCCTTGTACCATTTAGTTGCTAGCAAGATACTATCCCAGAATTCAATACTCTAGAAACCAGTATTAACCAAGAAGAAATAATAATATCCTCTAAAAATAAAATAAAATAATTATTGATAGGTAGTCATTTACGCTGGAACTGCAATATTGACAATGTGGTACAAAAGATTAGGGGACTGCTAGGCAAATTTAAAACATATAAAAAAGTATTTAATGAAAATCAATTGAAAACCAGTCGCATACGGTATGTTGGTTTGGAGGGTGTAACCAATAACCACTTAAAGAAATTAGAAGTCATGCGAAAATGGATTATAAAAATCATGTATGGGGAAATTCATACCTACCCATCTGATACCTTATTCGCAGAATCTAAGATACTTGATATAAGACAACTGTTTTTCCAACGCTTAATAATTGGACATTTTAAATCCTAACATAATTTAATACAGATAATGTACCAACATAACACCAAATTCTCTGAAAAAAAACTACCTTAATTTCTATTTTTACACATAATTTGACATAATTTTGACGTTCGGTAAAACCGGAAGTGATGTCATCGATTTTTTTTTAATGGAAACCCCCAATCTTTTTCTCGGTATTCTGTTAGAGGTTAAAATTCTGTATTCTCCCATTTTTGGGACACACACACGCACGCACGCACGCACGCACGCACGCACGCACGCACGCACGCACGCACCCACGCACCCACACACGCACACGCACACATACATTTAAGAATATAAGCGTCCTTGCACAAAATGGTAAACAACAAAAAACAAACTACGAATATGTATAAATAAAAACAGAAAGAAACCAAGGAAAGAAAAAACGGTGAGATACTGATTTAAAATTAATTATAGAAAAAAATCTTCAAGAGAATAACAGTTCTTATCAATAAGTAATCTCTCAAGCTTTTTTTTTTTTGAAAATGAAGATATTTTGAGATTCTTCTATGCTGTTTTTTTTTTAGGCAAAGCATAGAATATTTTACAACCATTAAAATATAAACTTTTTTGATAACGTGTAGATGAGTGTTGCTCAGGAATAAGGTTGCCTCTAAATCTAGTTGGGTAATTGTGGTTAACATGAAACTTTTGAAACAATGACAAATTCTTGTAAACAAAACAACCTAGTTCATAAATATATGTACTCGTTACTGTCAAGATTTTTAACTCTTTGAATACTGTTCTACATGATTCTCAGTTTGGCAGCCTAGATAATATTCTCACAGCATATTTTTGTAAAATAAAAACGCGTTGACAATAACTACTTGTACCCCAATTAATGATACCATACCGCAGTTGAGATAGAAATTTGCATAATATAAACTAAGTACAATCTTCTGACTGCAGTGGTTTACCAGTGATCGTAATACATAGCAGCAGGTTCGTAATTTTGTACACAGTTCATCAATATGGATTTCCCATTTAAGAGTACAGTCAAATGTGACCCCTAATATTTTACCTGAATTATGTATGTTAAACATATCAGAACATTGAGTGTCTATAGAGTGAAATGAAAAATAATAACGCTGAAAAATATTTTTCTTGCTAATTATTATTTACTACTTTTACAAAACTTTTACAAGAAGAGGAAATTTAATTTATTTTTAAATTGAATGTCTATACCACCTTATGAGATTTGTTGCTTAAAAGTATCGAAATAGTCTTCTCTTTTTTTAAATTCATGAAATTTTTTTCTGATCGAAGCATGCATTTTTATAAATATTTTCCGCAGAATCTATTGCTGACATGACATTACCTTCTGTAATTAAAAAAATTGTGTCACATGCGTAGCACACTATCTGTAAATTCTTATTTTGTTTTAAGAAAGAGACTAAGTGGTTGGCAAAAATTATGTATTAGAGAGGGCCCAAAATAGAACCCTGTGGAACACCTTGGGCTACTTTCTTAGGTTCACTTTTAGAATCATTAATTTTAACAATTTGATCCCGATTACTTGGATATGATTTTATAAGTATAGTGGTGGTCCCCTGATTCCATATCTGTAAAGTTTCTCTAAAAGCAGTTTATGATCCACGCAATCAAATGCTCGAGAAAAATCAATGAATAAACCAAAAGCACACATTTTTTATCTAGTGCATTTACAATTTCTATATGGAAACCCCTATTTCTTAAAATAAAACAGTTACCTCTATTATTTTCTAATCGATTTTACATTTAAAAAATCGGGAGAATATAAAATTTTAACCTTTAACAGAATATCGAGAAAAATTTTGGAGTTATCATTTATAAAAATCGATGACGTCACTTTCGATTAGATCACACGTCAAAAAAATATCAAATTATTTGTAAAAGTTGACTTTTACCATTTACATGTTCTCAAAATTTCAAATTAATATCTTTAAAGATAAAAAAAAGAAAATTACACCATTATTTTCTTAGATAAAGATGAAAATTACACCACTATTTTCTTCTTTATCTTTAAAGGTATCAATTTTAAAATTTGAGAACGTGTATATCTTATTGAAATCAACTTTTACAAATAATTTAACATTTTTTTGACGTCCGATCTAACCGAAAGTGACGTCATCGATTTTTTTTAAATAGTACTCCCAAAATTTTTCTCGATATTCTGTTAAAGGGGAAAATTCTATATTCTCCCGTTTTTTGAAACTTAACATCGGTTAGAAAATAACAGAGATACAGTGAACTGTTTTATTATCCCTAGTTGGCCACGACCTGTGACTGCCATAAACTGTTACTCCTGGGTCACCCGGTATATATAATAAAATTTTAATGAAAAACAGTAACATCGGAAAGTTTCAGAGCTCATTTTATGTTATATTTCATAAATAAATTGCAGGCTATGGAGCAGAGTAGACGATACGAGGGACTAGTTTCCCAATGTAAAGCGGTTTCAGGCACTGCAGACTTAACACATTTAGCAAGAGCCCTGCCGGCCCCAACGGGACGAGGGCCTGTAATGAAAAGGATATTCGTGCCGCCTCAGCCACCGCCACCGCCTGACCCCGTCGACGGGGAGCCACAAGAGTTACAAGTGAACGTAAGTTATTACAGCCATTACAGGAATATGTCTTCATACATTCACGCCGATCTAAAGTTTATATTACCACCAGCTTAGGATACCAAATAAAAAGTAGTTGATATTTATGTTCTTTATTCCCCAAGGATAAAAGTTAGAATATAATTTCTCCTTTTTAGCCCAAAAGGGTGTAAAGTATATTGAAATAAAAAATTTAGTGTTATATATGTATGAATGTTTGAGAAATTTAGTAAAGCTCCCATGACGGTATTAGCAATAAAGTATCCTTATTTGGACCATACATTTTATCACCACTTTTAAGTTACTGTATGGTGGACATTTTTGTACGACCAAGATTTTTTATCAGTTCATTAGAGACGAAGACATATGTAGACTGCTTGTAAAAAAAAATTACCGTTTGCCTGTTACAAAACATTATTCCAAATATAAACATTACCTTATCATATAGGATGAGTCAGTTTTAACCTGTCAACTTTAAAGATCGATAGAACACGTGAAAATGATACTAATTTGTTTTATAATTCTCTAAACTTAGTCCCAAAAACGTATTATTTTAGAGATATAGCGCGATAAACTCCTTTTTTTAATTTTTTTCCTTATTTCTGTAATGGTCCTTATAAAAAACTTTCTAGAAATCCATTACCAAAAATGATTACTAAAGTAAGAAATGTACTTAAATCCTACAATAACCTTATTACTCTAGCATTAAATAGGTTACATGTATCTAACCCAAGTGTACCTAGATTGTACTGCTTGCCTAAGATACATAAACCAGTCGGGACGTTCTATTGTTTCAGCAATCGGATCGCCGACTTACCACCTATCAAAATGGTAAACAGAGGAGTTCGAAAATTTACCTTTTGCACCACCTAGTTTCTCTGATTAATTCCAATGATTTCATTAATAAGGTAAAAAATATTCAGTTGCAAGGAGGTGAAATTTTGATCTCCTTTGATGTGATTGTCACTGTTTCTAATTGTTCCGATAGCACACACCTTGTACTACCTTAAGAATCTACTAGAATTAAATAATCTCAATCAAGCTGTAATAAACGAATATCTTCAACTCAGTTAACTTTACATGAAACAAAATTTCGTTTCTACGATAATTTCTTCGAACAACATGAAGAAACAGCAATGGGTAACTCTTTGTCACCATTCATTACCAGTCTCTTCGTGAACAGATTTGAGACAAAAGCAAAAGAAGAACTCGAATATTTCCCCAAGGTATGGCTTAGGTATCTGGACAACTACCATTTTTAGACTTATTAATAATTAGAAATATTGAAAATAAGTTAGAATTGGACGTATACAGAAAAGATACCAGTACTCTAAGATATATTCCTAAGGACTCTCATCATTGTGTTCAACACAAAATGGCAATTTTTAATTTTCTAGTCCATCATCTATTAAGTTTTCCCTTCAATAAGGAGAGGTTTGAAAAAGAAAAGGCATTGATTAAGAATGTAACTGGGAGTAATGGATATTCTGTTGGTTGAATTGATAAAATAATTAGGAAACGAAAATGAAAGAGAAAATCGGAAATTTGTATGAATCCCCCGTGGTATTGGTAAGATTCTTAGAGATATAGGTATGACAGTGGTTCATTCATCGCAAAGTAAACTACAACAACTTTTAGGCAATCCAAATGACAAAATTGAAACAAACGAAAAGTCGGGGTTTACGAAATTAGCTGTAAGGACTGTAATCAAAAATGTGTTGGACAGACTAGACAATCAATTCAAACCAGATTTAAAGAGCATATGACCCATCTCAAATATGCTAAACAGAGAAGTCTAGCATTGCCCAACATGCGTTTGAGAACAACCATAAAATAAATATCAGCAATTTAAGATTAATTGGGAATGTAACAAATACTAGACAGCTCGATGTATTTGAAAGTTTGGAAATCACAAAGTGTAAAAATAGTACGAATAGTGACAAAGGGCCGATCGTAGGTAGCCCACTTTATTCGTTGGTGGGTCATAATTCAGCTAACCGTAACAATATTTTAGGTATAAACAGAATACATTGTTAGCATAAGATTAGTTTTAATCATCTCCAGATGATGCCAACTTGATTGGCGAAACGCGCGTCGACTGCATTATATGGTATTTTGATGTTTTATGGAAAACTACGTCAGTGTTATCTTCATATCAAAGGTTCCGACCCACTCCAGGACTCAGAGATAATGGAAAAATATGAAAAAAAAAATTAAAGTTTAACGCCTTGTATCTCTAATATGGTATATGTTTGGGACTAAATTTGTAGAGCAAACTGGTATTATTTTGACGTGTTATATCGAGCCTTAAAGTGCAACAGTTAAAACTGACTCACCTTGTATATATCAATCAGCAAAAAGTTAAATTTACCACACAAGTGATTAATGATGTAATGACTCACTTTTTGTGCATAATTAATTAATATAACCACATCTAAAACAAGTTTTATTAATTTAATAAATTAACCCTTCTTTATACAGGACAACATACCTCCTCCATTAAAGGACGAACTGGTAATAGATAGGTTATCAGCTGTCCAAATAAAACCATCTCATGACGCTCTTAGAAAAGAAGCCCAAGATTTGGAAGCACAGATACGTCAAATCCAGGATGCTTTAGATACTTTACTTCGCATTCAGCAGCGGTCAGTCGAGGCTTCTCTTTACAATAAGGCAAACGAACTTCAAGAGGATATCTCGATGAAAAGGTTCGATCTCAAGGTGGCACAGTTACATCTCCGAGCTATTAATTCGCAGGTATGCTTTTTGTCTTTATAACGATTAATAAATCCTAAATTATATTTTACAGCTTCTTAAAACAATATTTAATATAATCGTACAGGGTGTAACATAATGAAATGCCATAAAAAAAAGAAGCGCATTCTATGTCATAATTTAATAACATTTTATCATATAAAAATTTTTCCTCTCATTTCCAAGATACACAGCGTTAAAGGTTTTAAAAACAAATGTAGATACTGAAACGGAATTTTGTGTGTACAATTATTACATCCTAGATGTCAATATAAGAATATTAGATATAGAGAGTGATAAGTGTATCCCTCTGGTCTATGTTTGTCTTGCTTATTCTGCTTTAGGCTAGCCTGCTTCATTACTAAGCCTGGCCAAGCGATGGTAAATTCAGGGTCGGGCGCAATACCAATGTCATCGCGCGTTTGTTTACGATAACGATGACACGACACACTTCAGTTGTTATCTGTCGGTCGATGCATAGAGTACTAATAAATAATAAATAATGTTGAGCGTAAAGAGTAGAAAACGATCGTACGCTGATAAAGTGAATAAATTTATCGGTGAATTTCCGGATTTATTCTATGATGGATGTAAAATAATTTGTAAAGTTTGTGATCAAGACTTAATGTGCTGTAATAAATACGGCTGCAAAATTCATGTCAATAGTAACCGGCATAAAAATAAAAAAAATGGCGTGTCTTCTTTGGAACCTCAGTTTATGTTTGATTTACTGTTAATGCTGATTGCCTGTGATGTTCCCCTGCGCATATTGGATAAACCAGCATTTCGGGAGTTCTGGAATAAATACAATTCCCAGGTGAATTTACCAAGTCATTCATCGTTACGTAGTTATGTACCAAGTGTTTGTGAAGACATTGTAAATAGGATTAAATGTGTAAAAAAATTCTATTTTAAATGTTATAGTACGTGTACTCGACCTGTTAAACCAACATTTCCCTTTTACTAGCTAGCAAAAAGACTAACTGCGTGTACTGGCGAAACAATTACGCGGGTGGTGTTGGAGACTTTCGAAAAATTTTAACTGTCAACAAGTCAAGTGTTGATGTTTGTGACCGACGATGCTGTGACAATGCGTTTGGTGGACCGTTTTCTTCAAAGAGACGATTGCAGGTTTTTACATGTTACGTGTAAAGTGCATGCGTTCCATCTTGTAGCAGAAACGATTCGAAAATGTTTTCCAGAGGTAGATGCATTAATAGCAAATACAAAAAAGTATTTCTCAAATCTCCTAAACGGCTTCGAGCATTTCACACACTATGTCCTGGTATTCCGGAACCACCAGAGCTGATTCTTAAACGTTGGGGAACGTGGTTGAAGGCAGCTTTTTATTATGCTGAATATTTTCAACAAATAAAAGCTGTGATACTACAGTTCAACCCTAACGAGGCGCAGCTATTAAGGAAAGCCAGACAGGCTTTCAAGATGTTTCCCTTGAAACAGATTTAAAAACTATTTATAACAATTATAGAGGACTACACGATGCAATAGAAAAATTGCAAAATACTTCGTTGTCGTTAGTGGAATCGCTGCAAATAGTGGACGACGTAAATACACAGCTACAGACTATAAATGACGTAAAAAATTAGCCCGTTATTGAAAAATTCGAGAATGTATTACGGAAAGATCCTGATTTTACCAAATTAAGACAAATTTGTGATGGTACATCTACAGCTGCGTTAAGTGAGTTCACAGAGCGTTACTTATGCCTGTATTACTTCCGTAGATGTCGAACGGTCTTTTTCAAAATACAAACATATTTTTTCACCACAGCGAACATCGCTTACTGAGACAACTGTAGAAACATATCTGATGCTACACAGTTATTATAGAAGTGCTCCAATTTGTGATAACGACAACCAAGCTACTTCATAAATCTGCTTAAGAAGGTGAGTTTTGTACATATTTTTATAACGTGTACCAGTATTAATAAAATTGATTTCCATTTATTTTATTTATTCATTTATTTATTATTAGTTATCACTTAGATATACAATGTACATGTGTGAACGTCATTTAACAGTTTAGTAATAATGTGCAGCACTAAGCTTACAAAATATAAGGAAATACATAAAAAAAGAATTTAAAGCGAACGAAATAGTACAAAAACATACATCACAATATATAAAATATTTTTATTTTTATTATTGTACTTATTCAGGTATTATGATATGATGCATACCCAGTGCGTCTCTGTAGGATTAATGACCTTGGCCAGGCTTATTCATTACGTGTATTTTCTATTATTTATGGCATACTAACGAATACATAACAAGTTAGAAACCGGCCTATGTCTAGTGAGAAATTGACAAATGATCTTAGCTGCCAAACAAGACTTGCAGGTTTAATTCAACGCAGGTCGGGGTTTTGTCCGCTGAGTAGTTGTTTATTGTAAATCTTATTCAGTACAAAAAATATTAATTTCCCAACTTGATTTGGTGAACGTACTACCCCTCGTTTGAAATGTCGATATTCCAGATATCTAGTAATTTTAACATTGTTGAGTTGATACTTACAACGTCAGTCATATTCTTTTTTTAACCTTGTTGGCTTTAAATAGCCAGCGTTTCGAAAAAAATCCTTCTATTCTGTCAAGAAATTAATAGAGAGGATTCGGTATTACCGAAGTATAGACTTTTTGTTATAGCACATTTGGCTTTTTAGTTGCTTCGAAATAGTTTCGGATAAAATTGTATATTACTTCATTTGTTAATTAATACAGAAGTGCTTTCGATTGTAAATCAGATTTATTAGCAAACTAAATGGCCAGATTAGCTCGGTAAGTTATAATATATAATTCATTTTATTTAACCTGTTTGAAGGTTAAATTTATATAATTTTTGTTCTTAATTTATTTTAGACGATTTTGGCACCGTACATTTTGGAACTTATGTTTTGATACCTATTATTTTTTGGTAAAGTTTTTTTTGTAGTGTAACAACTTATGTCTTATTTTTGAATTGAAATTTGGATACTGGATTTTGGAAATTTTTCGAGGTACTGGTAATGCATTTTTTGTAGAATATTATACTACTTATCCCTAGTATTGAGCTCATATAAAATTAGTGTATTGGAAACTTTTATATGGTATTTACTTATTGGAACAACCACGAGGAAATCCTAATGAAGGTTTACGACTCCACGGTAGTTAATTTTTGTCAAACCAGTTCGAGAAGAATACTACGGGGCCTGGAGTTGCCAGCACTGCTATATTTTAAGATAAGTGTTTAGATAGTTTATTTGAAGATCATTTGAAATTTTTGTTATACTGTATATTTTATAACTTATAATTAAAGATATATTACTTTACAGCTACCCTGGTGCGTAGCTACTTTTTTGCTATCATGCATTTTTTTTTTCATTAATATCTAATAATATACTATTTTGTCAGAATTTTTGTAGTTTTTGCCTACTGTAATTTTATTAATAAATCCATTTATATTTTTACTTTTCTTAGCTATTTATTTGTTTTTCACACATCAAGAAGGATCTGTAACACCTTCGGGGCTGATTCAAATCACTCGACTTTATTCTACAAGTTAAGATCGTAATACAATACATGAGTAAAATAGCATTAAAAATTAAGCAATAACTTTAACCAGTGACGTAGATGTGGGTTACCTAGATTAGATATGGGTTACCTTTTAGAATTATAGCACGCTATTAAAATTTCTTTTTGCAATTTCTCGAAAGCAAATTTAATTTCGAACAAAAATTATATTAATTTACCAGTATATCGATATTACTAACATTAATTTTAACACAATGTTCATTATTTTTCCTGCCGAAAATTTTGCTACATATTTTGTAGGTCTTAATCGAAGAAAATGTTCTAAAGATATTTATAAGGTATTTCTAAATCGTTATTAATATTACAATTATTTTTGTTATTAGTTGGTTGAAACTATACAATTGGGCAGTGATAACATATATTTGCATCATATAATGTTTGAAAATATTCGAAAAGATTATGCGTAATTTGTAAAAAAAACGGGCCCTAATATAGATCCTTGAGGCACACCACAAAATATGTATATGGAATCAGAGTATTAGGTTTTAAGGACCACTCTTTCGTGTCGCTCAATTAACCATTAATAACATTTTAGCACTCATAAAAAACCCAATATACACTGATCGTCACATAAATTGAAACAGCACAGAAAACTGGTATATTTTTAATTAAAATTTTCCACAGTGTACCCAAAATATGTAGAATCATTTGTTTTACATTCTTGCAGTTTTCTTGTCCATTTCTCATTCCAATTTTTTTCTTTTGCTTATCATTTTAAAAAGTGACAATTTTAACATTTTTAATCACTGACAGTTATTCTTTAGTATTGGCTTGCATTCTGTCGATTGTTTTAATTGCTGATAATTTTTGAAAATACCTTTATCGTCGGAATATTCTGCTAGAGCAGTTCATTTAATTGATACTGGCTTTAGCATTCGTGAAGTCGCTGAAAGATTGGGTTTTCCTCAATCCATTGTTCACAGGGCAGTGCTAGCTTTTGAGAAACCGGCGAATACTGTAGAAAGGCGGAATCTGGAAGAAATCGAAGCTCAATTCCTCGCGATGTTAGATTCAACATGATTTCTATCCTGCGAGATAGACATATGACTGTTGTTCAAATAAGGAATGAATTGCAAGAAGTGATAGAACCGTTAGGAGAAGGCTAATCGAAGAAAATTTATCTGCTGGATCAGCAACAGCCTCCGAGCCTCTCCGGAATCATCATTTCGGACGCGAATATCAAATTTGGAATATCGGGCAGTGGAACAATGTTTATTTCTACAATAAGTCCCGATTTACTCTGAAGTCTCCAGGTGAACGAGAAAATATATGGAGAAGGCGAGGAGAAAGATACATGCAATGCATCTTTAATGAGAGGGTGAGCTTCAGTGGTGGGTCTGTATTGATGTGGGTTGAAATATCTCACGCAGCTCGTATATAGCTTGTGTTCGTATGTTCGTGCTTTAACGGCTAGAAAGTATATTAATGACATTTTGGAAGAGCATGTGGTGGCTTTTGTGGGGTTTATTGGTGACAATTTCTTTTAAAGCACCTAAGTGAAGGCGTGCAACATGGACTTGAGAGAGTAATCAGAGCTAGGAAAGATAAATACTCGTTATTATTTAAAGAAATTCTCGTCGGACACCTTTCATCCTAAAAATTGAGGTATGCTTCTAAAATAACAATGTTTTTAAGCGGAAAGATTTAGAGAAGGCAATAAGAAACAATTGTACATGTTTTGTTTACACTTAGAACAATTTTAATTAAAAATATACCAATCTTTCTTGCTATCCCACTTTTTCTGCCGATCAGTGTATGTTAAAATCTGTAGTTAAGTATTAGTTAAATAGTATCGAAAATTTTTGAGTTGTCAAATTTACAAAATTTTGTTTTTGTTTTTAGAATGAATTATATCGATATGATTTAAATTGATAAAAACATACTTTTTATGCAAATTTTTGGCATAATCACCGTGGTTAAACAATCTTGTATGATAATTAGCTTTAACTAACTAATAGGCTGGTCAATCAGGGGGTCGGGGTGGAAAAAATTAGTAACAAGCTGATTTCAGCGAAAATGCTTAGATAATAATCTGCTATTTAACCCCTCAAAAGTCTCATTTGATCCAAGTGGGGGAAGATAGAAAAATGGTCACAATCTTAGAGTTTTTGTTTTAAATATCTCCGTTCGAATAGGTTTTTCCAAAAAAAACTCAATATAATTATGAATATTTTATTTTTCAATACTTTTTTCTCTAAAGTGAATGGTAAAAGCAATAGAGATATTTTTCAGTATGTGTTTTATACATTTCACGTTATTATATATAATTTTTGAATAAATTGTAATATATGTACTTCCACATAACTCTGTAGTATTCAATATTAATCACGCCACACTATTCGAAAATTTCTGCAATGAGGTCCTCCTCGTCCTCCCCCCGCGTCCTCCAAAAAACAAAAGTTTGTGCAACTGATTTCATAGCACTGGCCACATTTAGAGGAACATTTAAGCCCCAGTTTTCTACAGAAACAGTTTTTACAGCATTGGCTTTCTTTGCAATTACAAAAAAATTAATTTCAACAGGTCAGGGGGCGCTACAGCTTGAGTGCATTGTACAGTTATCAGGTTACTCAGCTCATCCTTTTTCCACCCATACTGCAAAGGATCCAAATTGTTGCCTATCCATTCTTGAATCTAAAAAAATGTGACATACCTAACTTATTTTCAAAAATTCTTTATATTTTTACAAATAAAATTACCTGAAAGTATGTCCTGAGTAGATGTTGCTGTACAGAGTCTTCAGTTGGGGGCAAAGTCGCTAAATTGAATGTAGACTTAAGTCCTTGCCTTGACGCTATCCTGTTATACAGAGTGTACCTCAAATGGTATAAATCCTTAACATGTCGTGGACAGCGATATAGCTTCAAAAAATAATTTAATCCCGACTGAAATAAGTCATCCTTTTCTGCTTTATTATTCAAAAAAACTTCAACGTTTTGACACCGTAAGATCGTTGTCTTTTTGTAGTAGCGAGAGAGATTTTTTTTGATTTACATCCTGATATAGCATGTAAAAACAATATTTGTGTACTTTTTGAAGATTCTGACTCTTGATTACGAGATTTTACATTAAATTTGGAAAATTCTGTTGGATGCGTGTATTTCCGTCGACATTCTACATGAACAACATTAAAATTTTCCCATTTACCGTCTCCGCGAACATGACTTGCTTTCACTAAATTTGGAAACCCCTTCGAAGTTACCTGAACTGTGTTTTCACTAGTGTCTTTGTCACAAATTTTAGTGTTAGTATTCCTCATACATTAATAAATAAGTATTGTTTCACAAAGTGTCGTGTATAAATCACACCGACGCGTTCTTTACTCAAGAAAAAATAAAACTACGTATAAATGAGTCTAGATTCTAGATATGTTGCGCAGCGCTATACGCGGAGATTGTTTGTGGCTCTGTTAATTAGGGAAATATGGGGTTAAACCAAGAAGTTTAAGTATGTAGGTATGCGCATCTTTACCTCGTTTTCTTTAAAAAATATATATAACGACGAATAAATTATTTAATTGCATAATTTTAGTCAATAGTCTAGTGATAATATGTTCTAAATACAGTAAATTAAAACAAATACTTCAAAGAAGGGCTTTAAAACTCATATATCTCGTTTATTTTTCATTTTAGAAAAAAAAGTTATTTCAATTAAATGTGCATAATTCCATTCTTTATAAAAAAATGCCTCTTAAGTCTTTTTGTAAAAACTAATGCATACGGAGAAATTTGAAAAAAAAAGAAAATCCAACATGGCGACCATTTTATTCAATCTTGCCCGACTAGGACCAAATGGGACTTTTGACTGCTTAAACAGGAGATTATTATCTACTCAATCCCGTTGAGATCAGCTTGTTATTAATTTTTTCTACCCCCCCACCTATAACATTCAGCTAAGTTTATTAGCCTATAAGCAGGTGAACACGTATTGTATGTTTTAATATTCTTTATACTGTTGATAAAACCTTTAGACCCGGACAAATGCGTATAGAAAGAGTATAAAGATGATATATTGTCTCTTTCCGTTATTTCTAAAATATTAAATAATGTTTCACAAGGAGGGCACCGTTGCGCATAGATAGAATCAACTCGAATATATCTTCCATATACTCGTATGATAAATATTAATACATAATTTATTTACTCGATTTTCATTTGGTGGCCGATATCGGCTTCTAGTGAACTACCTGCATAGTAAATAGTTTCCATCAAGTTTCGATTTGTGAGCAATTCAGTCTATTCATGTCACGTATGATGGATTATAATATTCGTATGCTTTTTTATGTAATATCAATTTTATTCAGATTTATTTATCTACTCATTCAAATTTATTTATTCACTTATTGCTCTTTAGAAAAATTTGGAATATATCAATCATCGTTGTGGGTGTTAAAAAAATGATCAAGTTATTTTTTGTACTAAAATATACCTTATAATTTTAATGGTTATTAATGTTTTTTTTATTATATTTCAGAACAAAATAATAATACGCTCGATATATTTAATAGTGTAGACTTGCCTTTGAAATCTAATGCGCCGTAAAAATTTAATTAGCGGTGCAATTAAAATGAGCGTATTTGAATATTAATTATTTTTCAATGCTACGTCTCACAATATTATACGAAATAATAGACGCTGCATGAAGACATATGGGGGGGGGGGTATGAAATCGACAAAAATTTAAAACTGAGATTTTCATGTTTTAACCACTAGAGAAGTGGTTTTTAAAGATCTAGATCTCTGTTGTTGTCATTATTATTTCTAACAACTGATCCTAAAATGGGTTGGAATCTTTGATATGACGACATTAGTACCTAATCAGTTTCCAGATTTATATTTCTAATTAATCCTAAATTGCTAGTATTTATCATATGCAGATCTGTCAATATTTAAAGTAACATACTTGAAATTATACTTCTAGTATTTATATTCAACATCAAATTTTGTATTTTTTTTATAGCAGCATTATGAATTTAAGTTTATTACCTTAGCTGATAAGTTTATAGTTTAATATAAGTATAAGATTTAAGTATAATATTTTACGCATATTTTGTACTGAAACTTTGTCCTGTAAGTGGGGTTACCTGTTGGGCAAATAAAGCATATTATTATTTTTTTTTTCGGAATATCCGATGCCGGACAGTCCTCCCGTGGCCTCCGATGCCTCACGGGAGTCGCGCCGGTGCATCAACTACAGCCACTCCCCACATCCCGCAGGGTTAGTGACTGTAGATACCAGAATCGTGTGCCCTAAGCAGACGGAAAGAACCCAGAATGACGGCCTTCTGAATTTGGCCTGCCAAACATTCGGCTGACTTTTGACAGGCCGCGCCAGTATGATCTTTAGTTCCGAGAGCAGCGTAGGCTTCATCCCTCTGAATACACCGATTATTAGGACGACCATTTTTACCGAGTAGCCTGGGTACAGCATTTGGAGCTCGTATCGGAGATCGCGGTATTTGGTCCGTTTTTCCTCCTCCTTCAAGGTGATGTTTTTCTCCGCAGGTGCCAAGAAGTCGATGACATACATTACTTTGAGTTGATGGTCGAGGAGGTCTATGTCAGGCTTGTTGGCTTGAATTAGCCTGACCGTTGGGAACGAGTAGTTCCAGTAAATCTGGCATTTCTCGTTCTCGACAACGGACTCAATATCTCCGGGGACGTAAGGCAGCACTGGTGCCTGGTCTACCCCGTACGAGTGCCTTAGATGGTAGTATAGCACTCGTAACGCCGTGTTATGTCGGTGGATGTAGGCGGAAATCGCATATATGGGGCATGCAGATAGTAAGTGCATGAGCGATTCCGGCGCCTGATGGCAGGTCCTGCAGTTGATATCAGGAAACTCTATACGCCACACGCGGCTACGTGTACATTTATAAAACGCGACACCTACATATAATTAATTTATTTTTATTAACACTAATTTTCACCATGTGATTTACACGCATAAGATTAGCATATCACTAAATATGTCAAATTATATTTTTTACACAACTTTAATCTAAATCTGAAACCATTAAACCATTTATCCATTTCAAAAATACAAATTGTATTTAAATAGAAGGTTACTGATTTTTACTTAGTTTTTTATGAATTTTTTGTAATACTTAAAGTAATTTTATGTACATTAAGTATTCTATATACTTGAATTACAACGCATATTTCAAGTACTATTGTTTTACTTCAGGTAAATTACTTGGCGATAAATCAAGTAATTTTCAAGAGGACTTGATAATTGAAGTATGTATTAAGAAAAACTGTAATTGATACTTCAAGTAATTTTTTGATATTTGAGTACTTGACACTTCAAGTACTTTCTAAGAGTACTTGTGACAGCTCTGATTATACGGTTGTTCTCAAATGTATATTCTGTGATAATAGACTTATCTGAACTTCCATATTTAACATGAGCCATAATGTGTTCTTTTAACTTAGTCTGACTCGATCGCCTCGATTGCCCGATATACATAATTTTGATTACAGTTATTACAACTAATTTCATAAATCTCCGACCTTTCATTTATTTTAATTTTGTCCTTTGAATTGTCTAAAATTTCTTATAATTTATTTACCGTGGAAGGGTAAGTAATAATTACAACTATCTACTTCCAAAGGGAATTTAATGGACGGTTCTTAATCATTATTATTTTCTAAAAAATTATGTATGATATCTTAATATTATGAGGCCAAATTGCACAAACATATATGTCTCCACCAAAAAATTAATTTCTATATACAGTTTGTTATATAATTACAACATCCTCCGTAGATATATTACATAATATGGGGATAACGGATATCCTATAGCAATAAGTAAAAACAAATTACTAAATGACAACTTGCTGGAAATGACTAAACTCAGCGTAAACGGTATAACAGAATTATTACTGTTTATACTAAGAGAATTTATTTTCAATTAGATAATGACTATTATCAACAGAATTTCAGTATGGCTATTGGACTTCTATAATCTCAGTAATCGTAATCTCAGTCTCTCTTGTCTTCATTTTCATTTCACTTCATTTACTCCATCAAATTGTAGATTATTTATAAATAATAGAAATATATCTACTAATAATAAAAGATCCCTGTTACTTGGTTTTATAGGAGAGGTACTCAATATAAACAAAAGAATTATAAAAATAAAATAACTTAAGATTACCCTGAAAAAGAAACCAGTTTTAACCAACGCACTTGAATTCACCACGAGAGATGCTAGTGTACGGAAAGGTCAATGTCACTTAATGTTAATGTTTACTATGGCTTTTTAACGCTAGTTTTTAGTAATTTTTACAAAAATTAGCTGAAAAACATTTAACACAATGATGGCAAAAGGGGAAAGTAGTAGTAATTTACTTGCTCAGTAGGGAAATTATTGTATTTATCAGAAGTGTTTTGTCATTAAAGTTAGGTTATATCAAGAATGAGCATGAGGAAAACAACGAATGTGCATGATTATTATTTATGATCTTTTGTAGTAGACTCCTTTGATAACGCATAATAGTCATAATTAAAATGTTCCTTACAAACACACTAATGTTTCGAAGGAGTAAAGTTATCACTATCAACCACTGTTTTAGGCGAGTTTTGTCTCTGGGAAGCATATGTCCGCCTTTTGTTTCCGAACAAAATGGAACTGCACAACACTGAGGCACAATTAACAAGGTTTTTTATTTGCCGGAGTACGAAATAGTTATAATAAAACACTATAAACTTTCCCCCGCCTAACAATAACTTTTGACACGACCTTACTCGACCAGTGGCGCCAACTAGTGAACTTGAAAACGTTAGCCCTCATTGAGAAACAATTGTTTAAAATGAACACTAAAAACAAATCGTTGTATACAGGGTGTACCAAAGTGAAGAACAGTCAGATGACGTATATTAAAATAACGGAAAATTAGTAGTAGAAAAATCACTTCGTTACAATGCAGAATTGTGTGCCAATATTTTTAGTATAGTATTTAGACTTTTTAACTACAAAAAATGCATATTGTAGCTGAGGGTTCTAATCCTCCCACCGACACTGATGGCTATGATTGTATGTCCACGCTTTTCTAAATGTAACATCCTTCTACACAGCTTTGGCATTGGTTTCGGGGGTTATCTAATTTCTGTCGTGTTTATTATTATTATTATCTTAATCTTATTTTATTTGACAAAATTTCTTATGACGTGTATTGTAAACTAATTACGTTTTGAAACAGACAATAACTATAATTTTCTAATTTGTATTTGATGAAAGTCGCAAATAAATCCTTATCTATATAAATGTATGATAATATAGAGATAAATCTGACACCCTTGGTTTATTGATAATCTCAAGGTGAAAATTATTTCTATTCTGCAAACAAAATTCATAATTCATTATTAAATTCTAGCACAATTGACATGCACACTCATACTTTGAATTACAATTTTTGGTATCTGAAAAAAACCCTAGGAACCTAGAGTCTTCTATTTCTCTTAAAGCGATTTATTTTTTAACATTATTTAAGTTCGCGCCTCAATAGATATTGGATAATACAGAGTTTCACTTTCTACGTGATAAGAGTACTTATTAGCATTTTTGCTAAATTCTGATATGCTAAACCTTTATGTCTAGCCATTTAAATAAAAGGGCTTTCAGAAAAGATTTATGATCATATTAAGTTGGATGAAAAAACTTTTTTAATAATCTTATTATAAAAAGTTTGGGTAACTTCTTAAAAACGAATGTTCGGAATGGATAATAATTCAAATCTGACACAAACTATAGGACTTAAAATTGCCTCTTTGCAATTGCTAGTTGGTCTTTTGTAAAAAATAATTATAGTTAAATAATATGTACTATAAATAAAAAGTTTGAACTGTTTAAATGTAAATTAAAAGTAAGATTTTAGAACAAAGTGTACTAAACTTAATTACAGGGTGGGGCAATAGTGCGTTCGACTTCGATATCTCGAGTTCTATGATAGCTAGAAACTTAATTTAAATACATAAGTAAACTAGACAAAAAAGTCTATAACAGGACTTTTTTTTCGAATATAAAGGAGTAAGCCAAGACGATTCTACAGGGTTAAGTAACATTTTTTTAAATGGAATGCCATGTATACCAGAACATTTTTTGGAACCTCTTTGTGGCCTCCTTTCACTCCAGTAATATTACTGACTTTCTCCCAACCAAAATAAGGGTTTTTTTTCAAATAAATCAAGAGTAGGTATTATAATAAGCGTGTTACATGATGCCCATAAAAACATCACACCAACGACAATCCAAAATTTGAGGTAAAGTTCTTTGTTTTAATGTCTTGTGTACAGTTGTCTTAGGAATATTTGTTTCGCCTGCTATTTGTCACACTGATATTATTAACAGTTTCGAGAATATTATTGTGCGGTCTACATTAGCAATATCATACCGGGCTCTTTTGTTATCAAACCTCCCGCTTACAATTCTTCCAAAAACTGTTCTATGTGGTTGCATTCTCTCCGGAAATGTTTCTAAATAGGGGAGCCGATGCATTTTCTGAATTTCTATTTACTTTTAAATAACATTCTAACATATCAAACTTTTCTTTATTTGAGAATTTGTGAGTCAATTTGCATAATCATACTTTTCAACAGTAATAATAAGTATTCTTGAACAATTTACAATAATACCACTACTATTTAGTGAACAGCATTCCGTCCAACCCGTCAATCGCCACGTCACGCTGTCGCGTGACTTTATTGAATATTTTATGACAAATAAAACTTTAATGATCGTCTAAAAATTGATATTTTTAAAAAATTGTACAGATAAAGCAATTTAGAGTAGATTTTAAGTACATAGATAATAATTAGTTGCCGTCTGAATAAGCAACTTCCTTGTCTCTGGCTTTTACAAAAACCTAATCATTTTCCATGGCCTACTATTTTATTTTGTTAAGCAATGGATAACTTTTCTTAAATTAGTCCCTTAAAAAACAATTTTCCCTCGGCATGAAAGCTTTTTTTAAGCGCAATCTGAAGAACGAAAAAATCCAATATGGCTGACATAAGAAAAACAAAAGTTACCTTGGATATCTTGAAAACAAAAGACTATCGAGCATTCGTTTGTAGACCAAAATATTAGTCTCCAAAAAGTGTCGTAATAATGTAAAAGTCTAAAACCTGTCTGACCAAGGATTACTTGGCTACAGCCAAAAACAGAAATCACAAAATTTTCGTTTTTTTTTGGAAAATCTCAAAAACGGTTTCAGTTAGCCGTACTCTCTTAACGGATTTGAAATCAACATAAAATTTGCTAAAACTTATCCCATTTAACCGACCCTGGAGCTCTTATGGTTTCCGAGATCCCAATGGTGAGCATCGAATTTGGGACGCACGGTATATCATCTGGATATTGAAACATTTCCAGTTTAAAAATAGGTTTTATAAAAAAAAAATCGTTTCAATTCAGCCGTCAACGGCATAATCACATGAAACATGAAGATATAAAAAAGAAAAACGAGAAACTACGCCACCGGTTGCTTTTCAACTATTAATGTCATTGCCATCTAGATCATGCGCGTCGCGCATTCGCAACGTTGCAGTAACATCCATTTTATATAGAGAGCTGCGCGGATCTCCGTCCACACGGCATGTTGCTGCAACGTTTGCGAATGCATGACGCGCTTGATTTGGAAGCGTCTTTATAGTCACTTTATATGCGGACAAATCTAGGACCAGTCCAGTTTCACTATATACAAATAATTCTGTTTACACAATATTTTCTAGTCCTTAAATGAAACACAAAATATATTTTTTGAAAAATTCAACTTTTGCTGCTACACTCATTTAAGATAGTATTGAGTGTTTGGGAAACTACTTCAGTAATCCTATAGGTCGTATCATAAGTCACGGCCCATGCGCAAAATATGGGTTTATAATGGTACAGTAATTCGAAATGAAAGAATAAAAATTATTTCATTCTTTTAGGTAGTTTAGTGTTTGGTGTATGTGTAAGAGTGAATATTTTTTTAAACTCGAGTAGATTTCGAGAAAACTCTCTAATACTGCTATCTTTGGACCTTGTAGATATGTTATTAGGTACGTTACGTACTTCCCTAAATTATTACAAATTTTAAGTAAGATTAATCACACTAATTTTCAGTGCATGAATACGAAATGTTCATATCATTCATCAAATACACTATTCGTTTAAATTATGTAATTCAGAATTATGCACGAAACAGCAAATAGCAATTGGCGGACATTTTTTGCTACTTAGGTGGCAGGCTCATCCATCACGTTTTGAGAGACTTGTCAGCGTCGAAGTCCATATTACGGACCTCGTGTCAGCGTGACATCATTTAACGCATAGGCAACCTTAGTACATTAGTTTTAATAAAGGGTATTAACCATATAAGTAACGGGTGATTATAAAGTAAGGGATATATTTCAACTTATTATATATTCTTAACAAATCAAATTAATAACAAAAAGTAAGTGGAATCTAGTTGCTTACATAATGGGATTTATGATGTCAAACACTAGTTACCGCAAATGCTCGATATTACGTCCATTTTGTTGTTGTAAAATTACCAACCGTTCCTCCAAATTGTATACAGCACTATTCAACATTTCTGGTTGAATTGCACGAATTTGCTCTCTAATACTGTCCTTTAATTCCTCCAGCGTTGTTGGCCATCTTCTAAACACCAATTTTTTTTAAATAACCCCACAGCCAGTAATCCGCTGGGTTAATATCAGGCCATCTTGGTGACCATGACTTTTGCAAAATGTCTGCTTATAACACGATCGTGAAAAACCGCAGTTAACAATTCTTTAACTGGTCGGTAAATGTGCGGAAGTGCTCCAACCTGCATCAAAATCATGTTTTCAATTCCTTCGTGCTCGTCTTGCAACTGTGGAATTGCATAATCCCTTAACAATTGCAGGTATCGTTCACCAGTAACAGTTACAGATACGGCCTCCCCATTCTGTATTTCTTCGAAAAAGTATGGACCAATGAAGAAATTAGCTGTGAAACCGCACCAAATGGTGACTTTCTTGTCATGAAGGCCTTGCTGAATGATTTCATGTGGATTTTCTGTTGACCATATTCGACAGTTTTGAGTATTAATTCCACCATTAAGAGGGAAATGGGCCTCATCTGTCCATAGAATGCGGGATAACCATTCGGGTTCAATTTCTAACTGAGCCAATACATGTAATGAAAAATCGTACCTGAGAGCAAAATCTGCATCCTTTAATTCAAACAGCAGTTGCAGTTTATAGGAATACATTTTTAGGATTTTCCGTAAAATTTTCCAAACCGTGGTGTATGGTATTTGTAATCGTTTTGATATCGCATTCACACTACTGATTGCTAGCGGATTAGTATTGGCTGCGTTTTGATTTTCCTGAAAAACTTCTGCAATTTGGACATCACTAATCCTAGGTCTTCCTGACCTCGGAAGGTCTTTTACAGACCCTGTTCTTTCAAATTTGCAAATCAAATTACGATACGCCTTCATTTTGCAAGGCCCTGCTCTCAAATCCATTTTCGTACGAAATCTTCGTAATCCAGTAGTGTAATTTTTACCGTCTTCATAATAACATTGCACTAAACCAATTCTTGTTTGCAGATCTATATTGAAATTGTTACAATTTACGTTACGCGAGTTTTATTTTGAGAACAATTCTCTAAATTACGATTATTTCGTTTGTCACTTGTATCAATAGTTGTCACGACAATTCTTTTTGTTTTCCATAGATACACTAAAATCCAATTATTGAGGCAACTAGATTCTGTGTACTTTCTGCTACTAGCATAATTTCTTAAAACTATATAAGAATTTAATAGACCCCTTACTTTATGATAACCCCATACATATTACTGATGTCTTCATTAGTTGTTTGAAGATTTTTAAGTAAAATATAGACATTAATTTATGCCATTCTATTCGATTTGTTAAAACATGCGATGTGGTGATTTGAAGTTTAAACATATACTGCAAAAGCAGTTGATGATATTAGCATAAATTGGTCTATATCCTGACAGTTTGACAAATTAAAATGCAGTGCACAAATAATTAAACAACACAAAAGATTCCCTCTTCATTGTACTGAACAAGAATTTCAAAAAGTTTAACCCTTTTAGGAAGGTAACAAGCAGTTATATATGATTAAGAATTTGATGCAAAATAGTAGTAAAAATATGAGAGGTAGATTATTCCATGTAACTTTACGTTTTACCTTTCAGCCTAAGGATAATAATCGTTTAAGGCGTGCTATATTTCACAAAATGCACTTTGCTACTGCACCTCAGAGAGAAAACACGACGATATAACAAAATGCAATGCAGGTGACAGTGAAAATCAATATGTATAGCATCTCTAGGTAAAATGTTATTTTATTACCAGTATGAAAATTAATACTGATTCTAAGACATCGTTATAATACCTGCATTTATATGTTGTTACATAAGTATTTAACTTTAAATTGATTTAGTACGAGTAGTATTACCAACGTCTGATACTATTACTTTGACTTCTTAAAATAACGTAATCGAGTTCTCGTTTGCCACATTTATCCTGTCGGTTTTCCTGTTTCATTAGGCAGTTAACTTGTAGCGATGGATACTCAGAGAATGTGAAATTTTTAAATTAAATTTGATTGTAAAAGTTATAATTTCCAATAAATAATCGTTTTTGTTGGTCAGCCATTCTCAGCCGCACTGTAATACCAATATAAGAGTATTAGCTGCTTATTTTGTGAATTGGGAACCACTTCGGCAAAGGCAAAATCTGTGAGTGATGCTTTTCTGTCAGACTTTATGATAAAATTCTCCTACGAATGAAGAAAAGCATCTGTCACCTTGTTAAGAAAAATATCGCCAGTTTAATTTTTGTTTTATTTTGTCATATACTCATCTTTTTTACGACTAATACTTATAAAAACTGATTTGTGCAACTCACAATTTTATTAGGAAGAAAACCAAAGGAGTATTTGTCAAAACATGTAAATTTATTTATTTATAAAAAAAATACAACGAAGAAGGTTTAGTGCCATATCCCCAAAAAAACAAGTATGTAGCTACGGACACGTGTTTGATGAGGGTCAGTAACTCCGAAACAAGTGTCCGTAGATGCATAACTGTTTTTTGGGGATGTGGCACTAAAGCTTCTTTGTTATTTATTTATTTCTAAGAGGTATCTTAAAATGCTGATGATAGGATTCTCTGATATAGAAGAGAGTGCAGTTTCCCAGCTAAAACTAATCTTGAAATCAAATCTTCCCCAAACTTCAGTATGTTGTTATAAACATGTAAGTTTATTTGAGCTGAAGACTAATAATTTTTGCACTACAAGGGACATGATCACAATTTAATAATGCATATGACATACCTCCTTCAAAAAATATGGGATCCACAATGTTATTAATTTTTTTATTCATTTAATATTATTTTCATCAATAAATGTAATTGGAAAGTTCTAAAATTAACAAAAATAAGTTACGTGACGTATGAAGTTGATCCCCCCTCCCCCATGTGATATTTTGTGACACTTTGATGAACATCCTCCCGCCATTAATATCGTTACGAGTTTTATGCACATTCCTATAAAGTTTAGTCTGATACTGACTTTGATATATTGCGAATTAAAAATATGCTTTTTTATATGAGAGGCTCTATATGTTTCTCCCATAATAGTACCTCGTCTCCAGTTCTGTTCCTGGGATTTGACAGAATTGGTTTCATTACAATTCTTATCGTAAGTGTTACGTAAAGCTAATGTAATAGTTTTGGTTTTCTTTTCGTTTAAATTTATGCTGTTTACAAAAATCCACTGTTTTATACTGGACTGATGGATTCTACATTTTCTACTAAGAAATCTATTTGGTTCTATGGAATCGATTCAAGACTGTGGTGTCTTTTGCAAATATTATAATTTATGATATTTCATCGTATTTCATCATTTATATATACACGAAAATAATGGGAACCACAATAGATCCTTGAGTTTCTCTGTGTTTTTTCAGAGGTATTTATATTATAAGAAACATACTGCAACTATTGTATGAATGGTTTTATTAGGGCTATCCTGTTTTATATTATACTATTATAATACATGAACTTTTCTAAAAGAATATTATGATTTACGCAGTCAAAAGCTTTTGTTAGATCGTACAATAACCATTAGTCAAACAGTTATTTTCAAAATCATTTACTACTATTTGTGTTATTATTTACAGCTGAAGTCGTAAACCATTTAATGCGAAATCCATATAGAGAAGGGTAGAATAGATTATTTCTAGTTCATTTACCTTTAGAGGATTTTTTAAGAAACTGCTATGGTGGACATAAGAGAAATTGTTCTGTAACTGGATTCATTGTCTTTACAAACCTTTTTATATATAGAAGAAATAACTTAGCTAGTTTGAGAACAGATGGAAAATATTATTTCTAAATACAACGATTTATTAATTTGGTCAGATGATAAACAATTTACTATGGTTTGCACATTAATATCACATGGGTCTTATTTCTCATTCCTTTCAAAATAGTTTATAATATCCATTCATTATAACCTCTTTGATATCAAAGCTTATTTCAAAATTGATTTCATGTAATCATATTAAATTGGTGTGAGTTAATTTTTAACAATATTTTCGACAACATTTGTGAAAAAATTCTTAAATGAGTTTGCATTTAATAGATTGGGTGGCAAATTTAGGTTAGAAATTATTTTTGTCACATAGCTACTTGAGCTTTTTTTTGCATTGTCTATATCTTGTTCTAAAAGGAATTAATAGTATCGTTAGATATGTCTTGATTCTTGTTTGTTTAAATCATTAAGAAAATTTAAACCATCACTCATAATTATCAGTTGATCACTAAAATAGGTAACATTAGAGGAATTCAGAATACTTTTAGTTCCAGCAATTTACTTCTCGGGCACTAGATGTTGGGTAGTACAAGTTTGAATTTGGTTAATTGCTAATGACATATATTACTGTGTGTTTTAGAACTTTAATACATTTTTCACTTGGTTCGTTTTTTTTTCCATTTCCTTTCATTTAATATCTTCTTATTTTATTTTATTGTGCATGTCAAATACAATCTAGTACAATACTTAATCCAAAAACTAACCTAACCATTGTTGTTTCTAGTTGCAAATTAATATACCCATTGCCAAGCTGTGCACATTATATATTTACTCAAAATCTCGTACTACTCCAAGGCTATTATTTAAAGACTATAATTGTGTGGTGAAATTACTAATCCTTTGAACTGAAATGTATGCAGAGGCACTTTAATTGTTAATTAAGATCGGCCTAATTCAAGACTCAACAAAGAATTTATAGCTATAATGAAATCCACGTAGCCTTACTAAGGTTAGATTAAGCGCACACGGGAAACCTTATTCATTATTTTATAAATGAACAACCAACCATTTGACTAATGAGAGACATTGTTCAATCAATCGGAACTATTAATCAGGGGAAAGTAATGTAAGCTTTTTGATCAATTGGGGTCTTTCATGATTGCTGGTGTATTACACGCTTTTTTATTTATTCATTGTATACCTTAAATTTGAAAAATAAAAATGAACAGAACCTGTACTCTGTACTCGAACGTTTTTGATTACCACTCGCGCTTGCTTTGTAGGTGGTTTTAAGTTATCGGGGATATCCCACTAGATTGAAAGTTTATAGTATATATCGTTTATAGTATATATAATTCTGCATTATACAGGGTGTTTCAAAAAACCTGCAGTAACTTCATATTTGAAGAGTGTTTTTACTTTCTTATACCTAATATAAGGAAGTATAGTAATCATGATTTTCTCGACCTAGAGATTCTGACTAATTCATACGTTTTGAACCCTCCTGAATCCATTCTGACTATTTGCCGAATGATGTCTGTCGGTGCGTGTGTGTGTGCTGTATGGATGTGTGTGTATGTGTGTGTGTATGCGAAAACTCAAAAAAATACTAATGGGAGATTTCCCAAATTTGGCAGTTAAGATTGTCAACAACATTTTAGGTGACACATTAAATTTGGTTAATGTGGTACCATCAGAAGAGACATAATGAATGAGGTACAATTTCGGGAAAAAATATTAAAAATTGTTATTGCATTTTTGGACGAATCTCGACGAATTATAATGAAAAAACATAACTTTATGGAAAAAATCTGTCTTCATGTCTGTAGTATGGCGATAGCAACTACAGTTTTTGAGATAAAGCTTTCAAATTTGGTACACTTGTTCTAAAGGCCAAATACAATGAAAAATTCGATGATGAGCAATATTGGCCAGCTAAAAGGGGGTACACTGGACCCAAACTTTTTTGTATTTGACTTTACAAAAAAATATATTCTTGATGAAAGATTATAAATCATGTCTACTATATCAAGCGAATAAAATATATTTTCTAAGTCCTTAAATAAAGCTGATGTAAACTGAAATTTTATCCGCATTTGACCTCATAAAATGGGGTTAGGATAAATCTGGCAATTTGACATTTGATATATCTAATTTAGTTACAAAAATGTCAATGTCAATAAGAAGAAATTATTATATACCGGGTGTAACAGGATCATGGTACACCTCCCTTTTCTCCTTTAGTTTTGAAAATAATTGATTGAAATTTGGGATATCCTATACACATAATAAGTGACATTTTTTGACATACAAGTTATATTTTTCACTTCCGGTTTCGCCGGAAGTGACACTATCTTTTGATTTTTAACTCTATATTATTGCATTTTTAAATTTTGCCTAATTTTGTGAATCCAACGATACCAAATAAGTGACATTCTATATGACCCGTGTAATGCTAGAAAAATCGAATACCCGTCAAAAATACTATATTACATGATTTATAAGCAAATAAAGTTCATCAAAATGGTTTTTGGGCCAAACTCAATTTTTTTCAAATGGAACCATATTGGTATAGTAGTACCATTTATTAGTACTATTAATAAGGAATTTATTCATATGTCGTATTAAAATGTGCGATAAATACAAACAAAATTACAGTTAAAAGAGAATAAGAAAATACAATTTTGTGGTAATTAAAGGTTAAGAAGTAACTAACTAAAGTGGCTTGAAAACAATGAAATATTTAGCTTGTCAAATATTTGTTGTTTTACCGGTGTTTTTATTGTATCTTTAAAAATTGTTTAAAATTTTTGTTAATTGTGTTTAAAATGCCGCAAATTTATACAAGAGATGAAAAAGTGGACATGTTAATTATTTATGGGAAATGTAGAAAAAATGTTGTTGCGGCTAGACACCTTTATGCCGAACGATATCCTGATAGACAATGTCCAGGGAGACATTATTTTAATCGTCTTGAAAATCATTTCCGAAGTGAGCCCAACAATGATCCCGAAGAACATTTCATTCTTGACGAAGAAACGGAAATTAATATTTTGGCTCGAGTAGAAGTTGATAAGATTGTTTCTTTAAGGCAAATTGGGTTTGAATTGGAAATTAGTCACCAAATAGTAAGCCGAATTTTGCAAAAACGCCACTATTAATCTTTTAAATACCAATTGCACCAGTACTTGTAACGAAAATGTTTACGAATGTAGGAAGGAATATTTCAATTGGATTTTGCAGAATGACGTGCAGCCATATAATGATTTTTAGGGAATAATTTTATTTACGAATAAGTCTAGGTTTACAAATTTGGGTTTATTTATCCGACAAAGTACGAAATATTGGTCACAAGAAAATCGAATTAGGGAAGGGTAACTTTTAAGTGCGGTTCGGTTTCAATGTTTGGCTTGGAATAATCGGTAGTGTAATCATTGGTCCAATAATTTTTGAGAACCCCTGACTGGTGCCAGATACTTAGGATTTCTTTAAAATGAAATTGAAGATAGTTTAGCTGAATTACCTTTCCATTTACGACAGGGAATGTATTTCCAACAGGTTGGCGCTCTTCCACATAATTCAAGGATAGTAATTGATTACTTTTAACGGAGATTGGAGATTCGGAAAAAACGTAATTTGACGAATGGTCCTGTGAGGTGGCCTCCAAGGTCACCTGATTTAACACCCCTTGATTTTTTTGTTTGGGGGTCATTTAAAAAATATTGTTTACGCAATCGCCGTTATAACCCGTGAAGACCTGGAGCTACGAGTAAGACGCGCAATTAATAGCATAACGGCCCAACAATTAGCGAACATTTTTCGAGAAACCGTTATGCGAGTTCAGAAGTGCATTGACGTTAATTGACAGCATTTTGAACAATACTGTAATGTTTTGTGTTCATTTTTTTGCATTCCAAAGTGACCTTATGTATAACAAGGTAATTAGAACAAAATTGTATTTTCTTATTTTCTTTTAGCTGTAATTTAGTTTGTATTTATCGCACATTTTAATACGACATATGAATAAATTCCTTATTAATAGTACTAATAAATGATACCACGGTACCAATATGGTTCCATTTGAAAAAATTGAGTTTTTCCCCAAAAACCATTTTGATGAACTTTATTTGCTCATAAATCACGTAATTTAGAATTTTTGACGGGATTTCGATTTTTCTAGCATTACACGGGTCATTTAGAATAAATCGAAACCGTCATGGCAAACATAAATGGGTAACTGAAAATTATATTATAAAAAACATTGATGTTTAAAATGTCACTTATTTGGTATCGTTGGATTCAGAAAATTATACAGATTTTGAGAATGCAATAATATACAGGGTATTCCATTTAAAAATCGAAAGTTAGTGTCACTTCCCGTGAAACCGGAAATGAATAAAAATCACTTGTATGTCAAAAAGTGCTGCTTATTATGTATATAAGATATCCCAAATTTCAAGCAATTATCTTCAATACTAAAGGAGAAAAATGGGTGTACCATGATCCTGTTACACCCGGTATGTGACATGAATTATTATAGACAGTATCGAAGGATAATTAGTTATAAAAAAATTTTATGAAACATTGCAAGGTACGTTTTTAAAATTTAATTGAGGTAAGTGAAGAATTAAACAGAATGATTTTTTTTAGGTTAGGATGATATATACTGGTATAAGGAAATTATGTGCTGGATACATCAGAAATTTTAATTAGTTCTAATGGCAATGAATTAACTATTATTCAAAATACATGGTTGTTTGGAAATTAAAAAAAATATATAGACAGTCGAACATATTTACCATAAACATACACCCTGCCCATAAAACAACTGTTTAGAAATAAACTAAAAATTGTAGGTAAATATTTTAAAAACTGATAAAACTTTCTAAAACAGATGTTTACAAATAATTATTCCAAATTGCAAAGTTCTGTGCTCTACAAGCAATTTCCAGAATTATACAAACATATATTTTACTATCTATAATATGTCCAGTATGTACATATAACATAGGTTTATTTGCCTAAAACTTGGAGTTAATTTAAATTAGTTACAGGATCCTTACGAAGCAATAACCAGTAAACAATGATCGCTTTGTACGTCAATCATACAGACCTGTATTTTAGTAAGTAATATCCCACAATATTTAACAAATCAATAATTTCATGTATTTCACTAATTCGTTATAAATTCCATGTGATGTTCTTATAAAATTTTGTTATAATACGAAGGAAATAAGGTGAAAATTCTTACGCAAACTGAGTTAAGTTCTAGAATTGTATAAACAGAGGGCAACCGTGGGTAAACAATTATAATGAAAGCTTTTGTTTGAGAAGAGAAGAGAGAATTTACATGAAAAACCGAATGGGATTTTCATCTCCGACAATCTCATTGATATTCTGTTTGAGTGAACATGAACGTATTCGAGAAATGTTGGAATTTTAATGTTTTATTTAACAAATTAGTCGATATCACATATTTACGTTATTTCATTTTTTTTAACATCAGGTATTTAATATCCTTGTATGTATAGAACTAATTTAACAATTCTCAAATGACTTTGGACATAAACTGTTTGCATGTGACTTCGCTAACTTGTTTGTTATCTTAAATTTTTCTCAAAATGTTTTTTAACCGCATCTTGTCACCGTAGTAACTCCATGAAAATCTTATATCGTTTTTGACTTATCGTATTAATGCACATTGAGCGTATCTCGCTCCTTGTTACTCTCATGTTATTAATAAAAGATAGAGATACATTCAGTGCAATAAATGTCGCATTAATGCATTAAGTCGAAAATGGTATTAGACTCTTGTGTTAGGTAAAGAGAGACGAGGATAGTTTATTGTGGAATCTAAGGTTGTATACGCACCGGCCGCAACTTTTTGTAGCGCAACGTTTCGCAACTTTTTTTGTTGCGCAACGAAATAATGCAATAAAGTCGATCTATTTTCTACATGCAACATTTGGGTCGCAACAGGTAATAAATTCAGTTTATTCATAAGCATCGTCCAGTGACAAGTGTTTTTGGTCAGATTTTGACGCTCCCCCAAACTCATCACAGACTTTGAACAGACAAAATGGATAGGCAAACAGAGACGACTATTTTATTGTGGCAATTTTTAGAGCTATTGGATGAACAAAAGAAAAATAGATTTTGGGTTCACCCGATTAACCAAAAAAAGGAATATCCCTGATTTCATTCGTGAGTTAAGAAAAGATCCCGAAAAATTTTACAACTATTGCCGAATGACTTCTTTTTCTCCATTTATAATAACACTTGTTTTTAAAAATGTACTTTACCCCACAAATGTTGCGAAGAAACTGACGACTCCTCTTCGGCAGCGCAACATCGCCCACTTGTTGCGAGACGATGCGAAACGTTGCATGGCACCGTTGCACGTGGTGCGCGCCCGTTCCATCTGATTCCAAAGCAAATTTGGAGCGTGCAACGTTGTGCAATGTTGCGAAACGTTGCGCTACAAAAAGTTGCGGCCGGTGCGTAGCCACCCTAAACCACATCTAGGCCTTCCCTCTCCCATCTTACAATTAGTCACAAGGAACAAATTACGAATTAAATATCTGACTCGCTCGAAGATGGAATCGAACCATCGACCTTCCTACCGAATAAATAGCCACTGGGCTACAATTATGTACATGTAAGAAACATTGAAACATTTAAGTACAAAATATTTTCGCCATTATTTTCAGTAAGTGAACTGTTATCGAATTAAACATTTCGTGTAAATATTTTATTCTTATCAAAATATATACCTAGAACAATATAAGCCCATCTGGTATACCATTTATTTTGGCCTGTTTTTTTTTAACTTATTCTTAAAATTTCTGTAAATATAGTGAAAGTATGACAATTATCTTTGTGTCCTCCGCAAGTCTTTACTTAAAAGGCGAAGTCTAGTCTAAGCTATTGAGCTTAATCTTTAAGAATAAGAAGTAGGTACTTACAATTCACGTAATATAAATTGACAGGAAAATATGTACAAAGTAAATTATTATATTATACAATAGTGTATTGACCAGTTAAAGTAATCACATTTATTAACAAAACATCGTCCTCACTATTTTCTTTTAACTCAAGCTATTCTATACAATTGACACGTAACATAATAAATTTTGTAAAAAAAATGGAACATTTACATGTTAGTCCTAGAAACTATTTACATATTCACAAAGAAGTCATTTGAATGTTGTAAAGTTATTAAAAATTTTTAGATCTGTTGGCATATCATTAAATATTTTTAAACCTTTAGAGAAAAGAGAGTTACCTATTAGTTTTGCTCCTATGAAATGTTTCAGTGAAAAAAATCTGTAGCATTCCTAGTCAGATAATTGTGTATGTCATAATTATACTTTAATATATCGTATAAATAGGCCGATAACATTTTGTTTTTCATTTTATAACAAATCTTATACCGGGTGGGCCAAGAAATTTTGCACTTTTTACATTTGCCCATAAATTTTTCGTTTATTAACAGATTTTAATGAGCTTAATGTTGTTGCTTACAAAAAAAATGGACTATCGACGAAAATTTTCAAAATGGCGAATTCTTTAATCGCGTTTGAAAATAGCCCTTCTTTGGGCTAATTCTATTTGAAGCAAAAATGTCGAAATGCCTCATCCAATACAAAAAAGCAATAAAACGGACATTTCTCTACATTTTAAGACATCGATGAAAAAAATTGGTTCATCGGGAGCGGAGCTATACGTAATCATACAAAGCGCTTTTTTTGTCATTCTTAAGCTGTAGTACTTAAATTGCACTTCTCTTCTTTGACCAATAACTTTTTTTGTAACGTAGATAGGTTGATCCCATATGAGTAATTATTCATGATAAAGGAAACAGAAAAATTCTCATAAAATTCCTTTATTAATGTGACCGGTTTCGTGAACAAATTAATTACTTCACATCATCAGACACAGGAATTTTTTATAAATATAAAACCAGGGTAGTCAAATTAGAATTAAAATAGTTTTGCAACATGTCAAATTATAAGTAAATGTAAGATATAAATTTTGTTAGTATCTAATTAACCTTTTTAATAAAATTTCTAAAATTTAACGTGCTTCTTTTAAACACATACATATACTACGTATATGTATGTGTTTAAAAGAAGCACGTTAAATTTTAGAAATTTTATTAAAAAGGTTAATTAGATACTAACAAAATTTATATCTTACATTTACTTATAATTTGACATGTTGCAAAACTATTTTAATTCTAATTTGACTACCCTGGTTTTATATTTATAAAAATTCCTGTGTCTGATGATGTGAAGTAATTAATTTGTTCACGAAACCGGTCACATTAATAAAGGAATTTTATGAGAATTTTTCTGTTTCCTTTATCATGAATAACTTTTTTGTTTATTAACCGATTTTAATGAACTTGGTGTCGTTGCTTACAGAGAAGAATGCACTATCGACATCAAATTCAAGATGGTGGTCGCAACACAAGCAGCAACACTATTGACAGCTGTCAAATGTTTGATATGAATTCAATTAAAACAATTTTGTCATGGCTAACTACCTATTTGTTTTTCGACAGGTATTGTTGGTGCTTGTTATGATATTGAGTAGCGCTGCCTCAAATGAGAAGAATAACACCATACTTCATTTTTATGCAGGTTATTATTGGAATTTTGAATTTACAACTGAGTTTTTTAGACGGTACTCCCACTTATACAGCCGCGAGTAAGCAAGTACTGTTCAATTTTGAATAAAAATAATATTAACATAATCAATTCTAGAGAATGGCCACCTTGTGGCTCCTAGGTCAGAAGTGGAGAGCGAGGAGAGCAGCAGTGGCAAAGTGGACATACCAAAGGGGTAAAAATAGTCCTCTAAAGCCCTAAAAAATTAAACTTTTATTTATTATTTCCCTATAAACAATTGTAGATAATTAGTTAAAAAATAATTTTATAAAAATAGAGGACATCAGGTATCTTCAGGAGTACCAAAGAAGGGGCTATTTTCAAACGCGACCGCCATCTTGGATTTGACGTCGATAGTCCAGTCTTTTCTGTAAGCAACGACACCAAGCTCATTAAAATCGGTTAATAAACAAAAAAGTTATTGGCCAAATAAAAAGTGCAATTTAAGTACCACAACTTAAGAATGACAAAAAGACGCTTTGTATGATTACGTATAGCTGCGCTCCCGATGGTCCGATTCTTTCATCGATGTCTTAAAATGTAGAGAAAGGTTCATTTTATTGCTTTTTTGTATTGGATGAGTCATTTCGACATTTCTCCTTCAAAAATAATTAGAACAAAAAAAGGGCTATTTTCAAACGCCACCGCCATTTCATATTTTAAAAAATTTGCCATTTTGAAATTTTTTGTCGATAGTCCATTATTTTTTGTAAGCAACGACACCAAGCTCATTAAAATCGATTGAAAAATAAAAAAAATTATGGGCAAACGTAGAAAGTTCAAAATTTTTTGGCCCACCCGTACATTCGATGCCTCGGAGACTGCGCACTGTCATTGCCACTAGAGGTGGACATACACGCTACAAAAACTTGTAAAAAAATGTTATATCATTTCATTGGTTTTTGTTAAGGTTTCAATAAAAAAAGCTTTAAAATCATCGTTTTATTTAAAAATATGCCGTGCCTACAATAAAGGATATAATAAGATGATTCAACAACAAAATGTTAGGAATACATTTTAAACTAAATTCAGTGCCTAAAATTTTCAACAGGGTGTTAAGACAAAAAACAGTATTTTATTTACCCCATCGAAACAAAGAAATATTCATTATAAAACCAATGCAATATAATTGCAATAAATTTATCTACAAAATGTAAAAAAAAATCATACAGATCGGATTGAAAATTAAATAGTTATAAAGAATCAAACAGCCAAAAGTGTGGCGGTATTTTTTGCCGGGGAGTGTACAGTGTGTCTCACTTAAGAGTGTGCTAGAATACAAAAAATCAGACAGAATGCCAACAGATTTACTTGAGAACTAATCTGACAATTAGAAAATTGTCTTTTAGCAGAAACAAAGGAGTCAGAGCATGCTTAGCAAAACGAGAAATTTGGGACTGGACATTTTTTTTCATCAAAACCTCATTTTTTTAGAATTTAACTAAACTTCGAATTCAGGGTTTTTAAATGATTTCGAGCAAGTTTTGTTAATAAAATTTTTTGATTAAAAAATGCCTACTTTGATTTTTTGATGTCTTTCATATTATTTAGCATCGAAGATGGCCTTGAATTTAAAGATGGAAAATGATTTTATGGTCTTAAATAGACCTTGGTGACCTCTATCTTTTGAGACCAGTTTGATTTAAATCGAACAAAACACACAAGAATTATTACGCTGTTACACTCTTAAGTGAGACACACTGTATATGAATGAATGCTTTAAAGTTTTGTAGTGATTTTCATATTAGTGAGTACCTACTTTTGTTTTATTTATTTTTGATTTTACAGAGTAATTTAAATTTAAAAATAGCATTATTGTGTCAGTTGTACTGAACATAATGTGCATAATATCTTTTTATAAGTTCATTGGAAACGGGAAAGCAGTTTTTTGTAAAAGTGTAGAAAATAATAACAAGCAATTTATTGTTGTTATATAACTAAATAACTAATTGCTATATCTTTGGTTAATTTTATATAATTTTTCCTGGAACACTCTGTACACCAGTAAAACCCTCATAATACACATTTTATCAATTATGCCATGACATGAAAACGCAATCAAATCTGAACTACTTACATATGTATGTACTGATTTTATAGGATGTATACAAAGCTCCTCTGTTACTTCTACTTTTACCTCTTTATTTTTAACAAGTAGGAAATATTTTATATCTTGTGTATACTTGTTCTTTAAATAAATTTATTAAACCCTAAGCTGCAAAATATAATTGAAATATTAATAACTTAATGAATTTTAATCAGTTTTGAGACGAAACATCATACATATAAATAGAAATTGAATCTATTTTCCCAGACAATTTACCAAATAAAAACTTCCCACTTGGGCATACAAATTACATACATAACTCTATTCTGAAATAAAAAGAAACAATTTTCTCGACAAATTTAGTCCACAACCAAGCAATCTCATTGTAACATTATATCGGGTTTTTCTCGTAAATACTCGTTACCTTCCGTGAAAGCTTCAAGTTTGAAACTGCGCAATGAGAAAATGCGCACCTAGGATTATCAATAAATTGTTGTCCTAGCTCCGGTTAACCTCCTGAAACTCGTTGCGTTATTGGAAGTTTTTTGTTAATAAAATTGTTAATATATTACAATATAGACCGTTGAGACTGGTGCTGTGATAACCACCCGTTTTGTGATATTTCTGTAAAATAACTTTTAAATAACGCTTTTTAAAACATTGTTTAACATATCGATAAAAGCGCGGGTAATTTCAGTATTTTATAAATTTTAATAATACAAAGCGGCTTTAAAATGGGGTGGGTGACATTAAAGGCACATTTGGTAAGTACAAATAATTTAAATCTGTTTATAACTTTCTGATAAATCAATGCGTAGATGTAGGTGGGTTGCTGGAACAGATAAAGATCTAAAATATAATAATACATCGAATTCTTATCACTGCACTGATATTGAGTAGAATATACCTATTTAATACATTTTTCTGGAGCCATACGATTCATATTCAATTAGCGCCGCTTTGTTGTGTAACAAATTATTTCTATGGTTAATTTAGCCTGTGTTTTTTTGTGAAAAGTGTAATAGTTGGTTAACACCATGGTGGATAACATGACCATGGAGTTTTGTTAAAAACTACTTTGGTTTCAACAACAATCAATAGTTTACATTGAGTGATCAGAAGTGCAATATATATTATACCAAAAACAAAACAAAGCCGATTATTTCCTGTGATGGTTTTTATCTCAATCTATCACTTGAACTGTTTAAATTTAACAAAAGATATTTTAAACTTTAAGGATTATACAGGATACATGTAGTACTGTGAGAACTGCATGAAAATAAAATAAAATTAAGTGTTTCACAAAGAATCAATTAATCCATTCATGAGGGTGCTATGAATAAACTGGAATCATAATTTGCTAAACTAAAAGATGATTTAATGCAAACTGTTAATGTGGGTAAACTTCATCCATATAGACTAAACAAATTTTTCCTTGTATGTCTTTTAATACACTGTCCATTACTCTTTGGAAAGTAGCTGGTGCGTTTTTAAGTTCAAATGTCATTCGAACGTATTCATTTTTGTTTGCCGCTAGCGTCCAAGTTTTTTGGGACTATCTAAATTGGGCTGGCCCAGGGAGATGCTGAGGGTCTAATTATTCCGTCATCTAACATTTTGGTAATTTGTTTTTGTACTTCCGGTTTATGCACAAATGGAAACCGATATGTACAGGTTCTTCATCAGATGTTTTTATTTCGTGTTTCACCTGGTTTGTAAAAGTTAATTTAGAATTTTCAATATAAAAAATATTCTTAAATTTATTACACAATTTTGAGATTTCGTGTTATTCTTCGCTATTTAAATGATTTACGCGTATAGAATTGTTTATGTTTATTTGGGACTTGTATTGTTCATTGTTAGGAATACAATTAGTCTCAAAGTTATAGACATCAAAGTGTTCTTTTAATGGATAACAGATAAGAGAGTTATCTAGTGTTACTGAGACAGGTTTGTCTGTGTAATTATAAATTTCAAAGCTCGTCCGTTTTTTTGCAAGTGCAGTTGTCTCGGGTATATGCAATAGGTTGTCTATTATGCATTCAAGGATAACAATTTCACCGTAATCAATGTTTACTGGGTAATCTTTTATCAATGTTTCGAATGCAGGGATCTCGAATGTAAAGGAGCTTACGTAAGGTTGCCGATAATAAAACGGGATTGTGATTTCATCATTTACTAGCTACTGACTCGGAATGTCTATTGATAAATTTAATTTAATTAGGTCATTAAGTCCTAAAATTCCGTCAACATATTCTGGAAATTAAATAATAAAAATTCTATTTGATGGTCGCTATTAAATTCTGAAAACACTGGTATCGTAGCTCGGTATCTAATTTCTTTCTCTCCTAATGATGTTTTTGGACTAGAAGGATTATGATATATTAAATCTGCCTAATAATTTTCTGCAATAGATGGTTTTAAAATTGATATGAAAGCTCCTGTGTCTATTAATGGTTTAATATTGGGATTACATATTTGTACATAGGGTAAAGAATTTACTACAGCCGAATTCATTTCAATTAGGTATTATAGGGTCCTGTTGAAAATTTTGATCATCTAAATTTATGTCATTTGGCTGATTAGCAGTATAATCAACATAATCGTAATTAATTGAATAATCAAATAGTGGGTCTGGACAGGCTAAATAAATTTCTTCCTCAATATCTGAATATTGATATTGATTTTGATTATCACGATAGCCTTCAGTATTCGCGAAATTATGTACTTCTCTATTTGATTTAAAATTTATTCTATTAAAATTACTGAGTACTCTAGATTGAGTGGATATTGGTTTGTGTGTAAACTGATTTTGATTAGAAAATTTATTAGGTTTATAAATGTTTTGAGGTCTTCCAAAAACTTGCTGGTTTGTGGGGAACCTGTGTGAAATTTGTCTAGGTTGAGCATTTATTGGTTGACTAGGGAATACTGGTTTTGTAGACATTTGTCCTTGAAAATTTGGTGTATTATGAGGTCGATTAAAATTTGAGTTGTAATTATAAAATTGTGGCATATTACGGGGTTGATTAGAATTTGAGTTGTTACTGTAATATTGTGGCATATTATGAAGTTGATTAAAATTATTATTACAAAATGGTTTAGGTGATGGTTTATAATTATACTTAGGCACTGATTGATTGGATACTAGTTTACTTTGTAAAGTTGTAGTTAAATTTTTTGTTTGCTGTTTCAAGACAATCGGGTTTTTGTAAATCCATTTTGTCTTGTAATCTATCAGGCAAATTACGTAGATATGTTTTTAATGAAAGTGAATCATGCTGATTCAAATATATTAGTTTTGTAGCCATAGGCATTTCTGCATCTGAAAGACTGTTCATTTTAAAAGCAATTTTACTACGTGCTAATTGAATTCTTTGTGCAAATTGTATAAGGTGTTCATTTTTGTATTGTTTTAATGTCAATAAATTTTGTTCTAAACAATCTAAACTTCTGTAATCACCAAAACTTATTCTCAAAGCAATTTTTATTAGTTCCCAAGTTCGTAGTTCTAATCTGGAACCAATTAATATTTGAACTCTTTCGGTTAATTTACCTAAAATAACTCTTAGCAGATATTTATTTAACGTTTCATCATTAGAACGATACAGTTCGATATATTGATCACATGCTGATATAGAAATTTCTAAACTATGTTCGTCGCCATTGTAGTTATCAATTGTGTTTGCATAGGCTTTTAAGACTGGAAAATTTGGTTGGATTACTTGACCTCCAGTTGCCATTTTTTCTAAATTAGTGTCTGACAAATTCAGAGATTTTTCTAATAGATCGGATAACAGATCTTCCATAAACTAATTAAACTCATTTTAATATATGTATATATATATATATATATATATATATATATATATATATATATATATATATATATATATATATATATATATATATATATATATATATATATATATATATATATATATATATATATATATATATATATATATATATATATATATATGTTGTTTTTCAGGTTTCGCGGGTGGTGAATGTTAAATTCGTTTTCCGGGTATACTCCCGCGTAGGTGATAGGCCCCGAGAGGGACCGTGGTTGTCTGAACGACGTTTCGGCAGAATCTCATCTGCCATCTTCAGGTTCTAACAGATAACTGCTTACTGCGGTTCAGTTCGAGTTACCAGAAGCCGCAGTAAGCAGTTATCTGTTAGAACCTGAAGATGGCAGATGAGATTCTGCCGAAACGTCGTTCAGACAACCACGGTCCCCCGGGGCCTATCACCTACGCGGGTTTATACCCGGAAAACGGATTTAACATATATATATATATATATATATATATATATATATATATATATATATATATATATATATATATTCGAAAAGGAAAAAACAATAGCAATAAAATATAAATATAAAACTTACTTCTTAGTAGCTTTATAATTACTTCGACGATTTCAACGTGAAATAATGTTTAAATATATTAAACTTAATAAAAATTATATTTTCCAAAAATATACTTAAAGGAAATAAATATGGTAAAATTAGGAAAATATGGGAAAATATTTCGATTTTCAAATTCTTAAACTTCAAGTCTTCCTTAAATATGTTCGAGGTCTCTTCGATAGAGTTCGAACGCAAAATTGTTGGGGTTAAAGTTGACAATTGACCTGACTTTCTTTAAATAGATATGAAAGGTCCTACCTTACAAAACCAACAATCTCCAGGGGTTGTCCACGATGGACTGGTTGATCACGATGATCGGAGATCCTTACGGTCTTTGGTTTACTGGAGTTCTATCTTCCTTCCTGCCTCTTCTGACAAGCTACTCAGTTCACTTGCGGATTGAACCTACTTTAATTCAGCCCAATGTCTCCTTCAGATTCTTCTTCGATAGAGTAATCTTGAAAAAGTTGCACTATGCACTTGTGCAATGAATGAATTAATCAAGAACGAAAGTTCTTTGATTTGTCTAAAATTTTTAGATGGACCGACTGACAAATCCGACCCGACTGCGCTAATTAAATATCTTAAAACTCGAACTTGGTTTTTAAAACAATTTATTTTATTATACAAAAACATAAACTGAAAATGAACACATATAATCTAACAGCAATTCGTTTAGTGACAGGAGAGGAATGATAGTAACTGATTTAATTTAGAATTACAATGGTATATATAGTAACATTTTGATTAGAACAGCAAGTGCTGACATAAACAATATACATTTATTACAATGGTATTACTCGCGGACGGCTGTCAGACTTTAATTTTATGCATTGACATTGTACGAGAATACTGAGAAATAAGAAATTTTCTTGAGGAAGTTACGTAAGGCACTGGCTCCTATAGATTGTATATTAAATGTAACAATAATGAAAATTTGCGTGGTAATACATCAATCAATAATTTTGAATTTTAATAGTGAAAGCGACAAACTATTTGGTCGTCATTTTGTTGCAAAACTAAGAATAAAAATATTTTATATAGTGGGTTATTTTCACATGATTGAATTTAATGAGCACCCTGTACATAAAATTATATTTCTTTAAAAGTAATCTTATTTTTCCTAACAAGTTATAAAGAACGATTCTTTTATTTTAAAATCGAAAATAGAAAAGTTTTTAGCCTGATCCAAAAAGTTTAAAATAGGAATATCCATCCTGAATATGACTGCTACCTGGGTAGCTCCAGTAATATAACGACAAAAATAAGATTTCATGGAAATTATATAGTTTGAAAGTTATCCCTATTCATGAAATAAGTATGTTCTTGATGCTATTAACATAGAAATTGAAAGAAAGCTGATAAATGTATCAAAATGTCAACTTTTTATACTAGAAACTAATAACGAAAAGTGGTTACCCGGTATATTTTTCCATTAAATATGTTTGTCATTAATACATATTATAGTTATAAACCTGACAGATATTACGTCAGTATTAGGATCAATACTATATTACATTTCGTTAGTTTGAATAAATAATAAGAACAAGCTTTTGTATCCAGTTTTTGTTAATCGAATTGCCAACCAGAGCGAACTCAACTGCGGATTATGTCCATCTGACATTTTCACCTATTATTTCTAGTAAAATCGAAGTTGTTTTGTCAACTACCAACAGAAACGGACTAGTTCAGGGTAACAAAATTATTTTGTACGTAATAATGTGTTAAAAATGTAAATAGTTTGGCAGGTTCCAAACTTACAATACTAGGTGATTATTTAAAGTATTTTAATTAATAAATGCCATAAATACATTTACTATTTTAAAATTCCAACTAAAATTTAAAATTTTATGCCCGAAAGTCTGTCAAAATATATACAATAACAATATTTCGTGACTTGAGGTGAGTCTGCGATGTAGTTATTAAAAAGCAAGGGCCCAAAATCAAGCCTTGAGTCACTTCCGAGAGTAACAAGCGTTTCTCAGAGAGTGTTTGTCCACGTGGTGGCAAGACAAGTATATTGAAATCGATTTAGTAAGTAAGACGTGAGCCATATTAAGATATTATCCTCTATCCCGTAGAATTTTAACTTTTCTATTGGTAATCCAGTGTTTAAAGAGTCAAAATCTTTTGACATATCTAATAAGGTTAAGGAAGTTACTTTATCAGAATTAATTGACGTCAAAACATCATCGAGAATAGTGATCAAGGCCGTGGATGTTTCGTGATTCTTTCGAAAACCCGACTGTATTTTGGGAATTACATTATGGTCTAGCACGTAAGGTGTTAGTTGATCATGGATAACAAACAAAAATGAAAATCTTAAGAACACGTATCTTTCTGATGTATATCAAAATCGTTGTTATTTTTGATGGCTCAATCATTTTAAATCAGATATTCCACACTACACCATGGTTACTTGTTTTTTTTTTATTTTACTTCAATTATAATGGGATAAAACAACAATAATGTGAATCGTTACATAAGTTTCAATGAACACAACTAGAAAATATTCCAAGAATTAACGGATGCCTTAGTCATGATGACCGTTTTTGATTTCTCTATACAACGGTCTTTGCCCTATTGATGTATATTATCTATCATTTATGGAACTATTTATTAATGTTTGCGTTCCTTTTTTTAATTTCGCCACAGTATTCATCACTGCTTTGTGTTGTTACCACGAAATTCTGAAGCTTATCGAAATATATTAATCCATTTGGATATGGTTTGTTATTTTAAATACTGAGTGTCTGAATAAGATCTACCATTGACAAATGTTATCATTATTTTTAAAAAAGGGAAAAAGGCACTTGATGTTAGAAAATAAACTATTAAATTAAAACAATAATCCAAATCAAAAATATATGTCGAAAAAATACGTTTTTACTATCAACGGCTATGCCCGCTTGCCTGATAATTCACTCACTCACTTATGATTAAGTTTGAATTGAGAGTGACTCTCACAAAAGAGGAAAGTTCTTTTACAGTACAAGCAAAATGCATTTTTTTGCTATGCCGACATGATTAATGTTTTTAACTAAGATTCTAATTATCTCAAGAAAAATAATACCAACGTTTGATGAAGGAGTCTCTTTCTTTAATATCTTTTCAAACCTAAGATCTCCGTCAAACATGAATATTGTAATATGATACAAAATATTATTTTAAAATAACATAAGTTTTAAGTTTCGCATACCTTACACAATTTACCCGGAAATTGCATGCGATATATAAGGACACATGACAGAGCTGTTCAAACTGTTTTCAAAAAGTAGTTAAACCAATTTTTAAAGAAATAGAAGAAATTTTAATAAGTTGTTTATATAATTTCCTAAATGCCTTCTGCAAATAAACAAATAAATACTGAATATTGAGTTACAATACGAAACCCTAGGCCCCTATATAACATCTTTCAGTCTTTCAAATCTCCTCAGAGGCTGAAAAAAACAAATGTATTATTTAAAAAAGTGTTGTATTTACATAATTCAAAATATGAACATATTATTATGTCATCTTTATTTTAATATTTTAATTTGATGGATTGATTGTAAATTTGGTAACCACAATGACATTCATGGTATCTAACCTAACCATATAAGCCCATTCTTTTATATACATATTTTAAAAATCTAAAGTTTTATTTGCTTCGTGTATATGTATTTCTAAGAAATAGGCACCCTTTCGAACCTAATGTGATATAAAGACTGCACCTCAGATAGTCATTTCGCAAATTAGCTCGTGTGCGAAAACATCAATATTTTCGTTTTGTTGTGTTATACTTTTGACGAATGATTTTTATCATGTCCAAAATTAGATGAACGTTGAACATTTATCAAAAAATTCTGTTGCACTATAACAATTATTTTTTTGGCGCTAGAATAAAAGTATATTATTAATAATTGTTCCAAATGATTTGAAGTTAGATTCCGGCGTCTATCACTAAAAATCCATTTTTTATATGAAAATAACCGTTCCACGTCTACAGACGTAACTGAAGAGTATTTAAAATACTAAAGGATTTAAGACGTTTAGTTTTCGTGTACACAAAACATTTTTAAAGCATTTGCCATAAAGTGTGCTGTTAAACTCTAATTTTGCGTTGTCTTGTATCCCCCGGTCAACGGTATTTCGCTAATTAACCAGTCGAGACATTATTTTATACAAACACATTAAAACGCCTAATTCTTGTTGCTCACTTATACGCGACGCGGCGCAGTGAAGCGTGGAGAAGAACATTGCATGGAATTTATTTCATGTGATCAAATATAGATCCGCATACTTATGCAAAGCATTGCGTGGCATGACGCCCAGAAGCGTTTGGGTTGAGATTTATATATTTGAATACATTAAATAAATCCTATGCAATATTTTTCTCCGCGCTTCGCTGCGCCACGCCGCATATAAGTGGGCAACAAGCTTAAGACTATATCTATCGAAATGCAATTGTAATCTGCTGATTGTTGACGTTACGATCGTACAAAATCAACATTTAATTTAGTGCTCTGTTATCTAGTTTTAGGTAATTCATACAGGTTTAATGAAGGAAACTTTATTTTAGCATTTTTTAGTATTCAACTCTTCTACATTTAAGTGACAATACAGCTTATATTTGTAATATGACGCACCCACATTTAAAATATAGTTTTTTGTTTCTTCACTGTTTTAATTAATTCCGCAAGTAGATGTGTTGTATATTGCGATGAATTAGTTATATAAAATAAAATAGCATGGATGAATGTTATTAATAAATTCCAAAGAAAATCATGTGCCATTGCATTTCAAAATATTTATTTTCATACAGTTAGTTGTGTGAGACTTGTACGTAAGCCTGACGTAATCCTGTAACTGTAATGACTATCTGAAATACCTACAATTTCATATATCTTACACTAGCATTCTTATCTGTATAGTTTTAGGTAGATAATAAATTGAACACGATGCTTCAAATACTACATTTTATGTTCACCTAAATACAAGATGACATTGTAGTAAATAGCAGTATTTATACTAGAAGTATTAGAAGCAAAAAATATTAGTTGACTCACCAAAAACAAATCTTACATTTAAGAAATTATTCCCTTCAGTTGCAATACAAAAACTTCTAGGCCTCTGTATAGCGTCTTTCATTCTTTAATTAAAATATTTATTTAAGTAATATGTTCGTGTTTCCCAGCCCACTGAAGAGTTTCGAGAGAATGAAAGATGTTGAAGAGCGATCTAGAGATTTTCGGTTTTATATTGTAACTAGAGGGAATAGTTTCATAAAAGTAAGTTTTGGTTTTGACTAATCAATTAAAATTTTTTTTAATCTTAATATTTTTTGCTTCGAATACTACCAGTATAAATACTATTATTTAATCCAATGTCATCTTGTGTCCAGGAAAAATAGTTGTTTTATTAGTTTATAGAATAAAATGTCAGATTCTTTAAGATCGGTGCATAGTTTTGATCTAATATTATAAAATCAGAACCGTCAGTATTGTACAGAATAATGTTAAAAAAATAGATACCTACCACATCTCGTAATGTAAATTAAACAAGATAACATGAATAAAGGTATGGTAGTCATTAATATAACTATTTATTACTGTTTCAAGGAACATCTTGTATTTGCCATCTTGATTTCAAAATAACAAAATAAATTAAACAAACTGAAATGTGCAATAATTTAAAAATTTTAAATTTTACAAACAATGACTGTCCTGAAAAGACAACAAGTAACTTTTCTTTTCAGATGCATTTTTCCTTTATTTTAAACCAATAGGTGAAATAAATTTGCATTTTTCAAGTAATTGTTCACAAAAATCAGCAAGTTTTCAAACTACAACGAGAACACCTTTTAGATCCAAAGACGTATTCGGATTTTTAAATTCATTACTGTGTAGGACATTTATCAAAGTCCAATTCTGTTACCAAAGGTGTATGAATCAGTTATATAATTATTATTTGCAAACGGAATGAAGTAATTTGATCTACCCTTAAAAATAAAATACACTTCAGAGTTGTGCTTAGAAATTTTAATCTAAAAATATACACTATTGTATCTAATCGTAAGCAATCAGATAAAACTGTTTATCTTTTAACTCTACTGTACATACAAGTTTATGAAAGGTTTAAATACTGCTTAAATAGACTTAACGTAATTTCTTAATTAATTTCTTTTAGACTACATAACACATAATTCTTATATAATATTAATATTAAATTATGAAATATAGTATCGATTATGCTGAAACTACTTATGAGCGAGCACTCGTAGAAAATACATTTTCGAAAGTAAATTTTTAACATTTGGTGTATAATTGTTTATTTTTTTTTTTTTGCTTAATACCCGAAGAAGGTTCGGGGAAAAATGTATTACCTTTAATATAGAAATTAAGACAAATTTTATAACAGTTTGAGAGGTGGAATATAAATGGAAATTATTATGGTGGACTTTTCGTGTTTTCTGCGTTTTTTTTATATGCCACCATAAAAAAAATGCAAAAAAAACACGAAATTAGAACACAGTAATTTTAATTTATATTCCTTCATTTGAATTTGTTCTTAATTTTTAACACAGGGGGGACAACCATTTTTAAAAATCATGCATTTTGTAGCTGGCGAGGAGATAATACAAAATTATTTAATGGTTTACCAACAAAAAAATGGTGATGATTAATGTAGTTTTCCGGAAATTTTCTAATCCCTTGTAATTTTACAATACATGTGCCTGAAAAGTAATATCCTATCTGACAAGAAAATTTCTGATTCTGAACGAGCAAAGGAAAACTTACATTTTTCTGATTTATTTTTAGACAAAAAATAATCTCATGAAAATAATAATTTGCTGAATTTATGAAGATAAATTAATAGAATCTTGTTAACTCGTTAACCGTTAATAAAAAGAGTAAAAAAAAACCTATAATCAATCATTTCCATTCCAATGTTGCAGTAATTTAATATCTTGTCTTTGTAATTTGTGTTTCTCTTTCGGGACAATAATGTCATTACTGCGATCCATAACAAGCTACGCTACAAACCTGCGATAGATAAATCATGTAGCTCCAAATTCACTACGGGAAGATAAATAAAATCAAAAGAATTTAATTTAGAAGTCATTTAGTTAGTTCCATTTAGTTTAATGCTGCCAGTCCACCTCTGTTGGTGATAAACATTTATTTCCATCGCCAACTGGCACTGTCCACTCTCAATAGCATGTTCAGAATCACATTCTACCTTGCGCAGTTCTTTTCGCGATCAAGCTTTGAGTATTAAAATGAACTTACTGGTAAATATATTAATTTCTTGTTATGGGTAATACCGCATGCGTGTTTTCCGTTTTGTGGTAAACAATATGCTTTGGAATGATTACGTGGTAAGACGAATTAAATTGCAATTTACTAAAACTGCAAAAAAGAGATTTAAAAGACTCGTGTAGTATGCGTTGGAATGATCCAATACCTTTGAAATAACACTAGTAGTATTTAAAAATAAAGTTTAAAAAATTTCTTGTAAAATGTATCTATAAACCTGTTTATTTTTGTTGCAGAAAGAGCTATTTTCGAGTAAACTGGAGGGCGAGACGGCGGGCCGCGAACGAAAAATGTCGTCCGCGTCAACGGGTAGCATGAAAAATAAGTGGTTAAAAGCATTTAAAAGTTTAAAGACTCCTCCACCTGAACCAGTAGATAAGTAAGTACCTACCTAATTTTATTATTTAATTTTCTTAACAAAACTCGTTTTGTTTATTACCCCTAAAACAATGAAGTTTTCAAGTAATTAACCTAATTGTTAAATCTAATACTATTTCTTGTTTAATGAGTAATTTTAACCCACATAACTTAAAAGCAGATGTATTGGTTTATAAAATAAAATATTATTAATGTCATTTTATCAGAACAAAATATTGCAAAATGAAAATTTTCTTTTGCAGTTACTTATTCATTCAGACTACATTTTAAAAAGCCCGTGTCAAACGGTTACCTATTACGCTCCCATTACAAGGGTAACGTTATACAATGTCAGAATCATATAGACGCGTGCCCTTTGTAGTCCCGCTAATTATCATCATAACCAAAGATTAACTGTATATTCATAAAGATGCGACACTCTGAGAGTGTGACTTATTTTCAAGAGAGATAGAGATATCCTACCAATTTAAAATCCATTAAAGGGCTATTTGTAAGCACTGCGCATGTGCAGCAATACGGGATGTCTCTGATTGGTGGAATCGTGAAGTCACCCACCACAGACGTTTATTATGGACAAAACATAATGGCGATTTCTCATTACGAATGTTTCTCAATTATTCCTAGCTTTTAAACGGACGAGGTCACTGAAAACAGTGGCGAAAGATCAACGGATGCCGACGGAGCGTCGTATCTTTATGAATATATATTTCATCTTTGTCATAACCTCAAATAGCTATCGAGTTTTAACGTAAACTGTCTGTTTACAAGCACCATGTTCCTTCTTTGACATAGAAAAACTGCTGGCGGCGGATATGCCCGTTGTTGTGTCAAATAACGAACATGCTTCTCATAAACTCAGACAGTTCTCGTTGATTTTTAATAGTTATTTGAGGTTGTGATGATAAATCGCGGGACTACTGGTCTCTATGATTGCGTCATTGTATGATGTTACCCTTCTAATAAGAACAAAACCGGTAACCGTCCGACGGGACTCTAGTAATAGTCATAAAAGATACAAATAGAAACATATAATAGTGGTAATAAAACATGTCGATTACATACGTCTAAGATATTAAAATTCTGTTCCGGAAGAGATCCATACTCATAAATAAATTACTTATTATTATTGCATCAATTACTTGGACTACTTAATGTTTGACAAACAAATGATGCACGTTTTTCAGTATATCAGGCCGTAAAATACTAGTTTGTCGGATCGGCATGGTTCAGTGTTTTCCTTCTATGGCAGTACTGTATGGTTATTTCGGCATAGCTTCATTTGTTTTTTTATTAATTTGATCTGTTTAACAACTATTCAACTGTCAAAGTAGCTATCGCAAATTTACGACAAATATCAGATGTCATCTGTCAGTTTTGGCATTTAGAAGTTTAAGTTTGTAGTTCCAAAATTAATTATGGAAGCACCTTTCAGGGAATCACAATGGCAAACAAATAGACATTGCAAAATCCTTTAACACATTTTCTAACCTCGGCGGGACGCCGGCGACCTAATATTACCTCAACTGGAGTTAGCTGACTATGGTCAAACTTTTATAAATAATATAGTGGTTTATTTAACTGATATATCTTTTTAAGGGTTTCATTTTAATACTATGTCTGCCCGTAGTTACACCCTTCATCTGTCTATATTTCCGATGTTCTATCTGTATCTAGATAACTTATGAATGACTAATGAGAAATAAACAATATTATTGCTAATACTTTGAAATTTTTAGCATTAAAAACATATAAAAACATATTTTATGATTGTTATTTGCACAAAATATTATAGTTTATGGTTTATAACGTTTTGTACATTTGTACATCAGCTTTTAAGTTTTTGTTGTAGTGTTGTTGACATGTTATTGATGTTTGTTTATATTTTTAAATACAGAAAAAACCAAATGTACCATGCAGTATCGACAATTATTGCAATGAGGTAAAGACGTGTCGCCATTACCCACCCTCTCGTAGAACACTTTTTGTTGTACACTGTTTCCCACCGTTGCTTTCTCTTATTCTTATACCTACTTAAAAATATGGTGTAAAATGTGTATTTTATTTAAAGGAGAATTTTATAAAAACAATTTTACACCATATCTACCTACACTACACCTAATGTACATATACAATTTAATACAAAGCTACTGCCACCACACCAATGCTTGTTTTACAAAATATCCACCAAACACAATCATTATAATAACAACCTGTTCTATATGTGGTTATTTTATACATTACTATAACAAAAGTTTATTAATTTTCAAATACCTATAAATTCATTATAATTTTATTAATTGTCGAGATAAAAACATCGTAGGGTTAGAGTAAACAATACGTATTAAGAGTAACCTGAAAACTGGTCCAGACCTTTGTTTTAATGTCGATTACAACGTATCTTGCAACAAAGATGTTAAAATTTATCTGTGAATATCTTATGATCAGTCCGGTAAAAAAAGGTAAAAAAAATAGCCATTTGGGAAGGTTATAAAATTCTCTACAAATTATGTTATTTTACGGTATCTATATAATAACAGATCCATACGATCAAAAGTTCTGAGCCAGAAATGTTAAAATTCAGCAGATTTCTTAACACTTATTTTATATCATGGTAAGTTTCCTGAGTTAACGTGGCATAATGATTACCTACAATGAGCTTTTCCTTTTACTTTCACTTTCGATCTCACTTTAAGGAGCTAATTTTGCTTATAACAGGCACATTTGCTAATATTGATATCATTAACTTCATCAGCGTCCGGTAATTCATCTTCGACACGCATCCGAACATCGCTATAGTTAGTTATTCGCCCTGCTGTAGTTAGCGTATATGATTGAGGAACCTTGTTAAGGCTTCCTATGTGTACAAAAACTAACTAATTTTTTCATAGATTTAGATGAGATCGCCTTCGGAAGAACCAAATTTATAGAATCTTCGTTGGTTTATAAATTTGTAGCTCTAAAAGCACTGATCATATACATTTCAATGAAAACTATCCACCCTAAATAAATTTGGATATATTAAATTTTGCAAAAAACGCAAAAACACGTCAAAAAGAGAAAAACGGGGACACATTTTGTTATAAATAGACCTAGATTAGTTTCACCCCCTCATCCCTAGAGCCACCCCTACTTTTTTTTTTAAATGGAATACCCCATATTTTTCAGGTCATTAGTTTCTCCTCGAACAGCTCATTACAAAATTGTATAACTTGTGGCGCCTAAAGTGAATAGTTTGGGAGCTACAGATATCATTTATTTGAATCCATTCATCTAGATTTTTCGAGCAAATTTCCCATCCCAAATTTAATAAAATAATAGGGACTGACAAGAAGATTTTTTTCTTTGCTAAAGAAAAACTACTCCTTTTAATGACTAAGGTGTATTCCCTTGAGATTCTTTGACAAGTGATTTCACTGAATAAATGTAGTATAGAATACTGGCTATCTTCTTAACTATTTTTTCGTTACTATTACAATTATTTTCAAAATAGTGTACGCCCTGCAAAAAACAATTGAATTTAATCATATTGTTGGACCCTTTTTTATTGAGGGAAACTTAAATAGAGAGTCTTGTTTGGAATTAATTATAGAAGCAGTTGATTCACAAATTACCAAAGTAATGGGCATGGTAGCCGAGTGGGTAAAGCACTTATAGCTATTTACTCGGAACCGAATATCGATGGTTCGAATCCATCCCGGAACAACAAATTTTATTTGTAATTTGTTCGGATTAAGATGGGAGTAAACTGTCGATGCCCTATATGTGGTTCGGACTCCACAATAAACTGTAGGGCCTCGTCTCTCTTTACTCAACACAAATCCTAGGATTTTCTGGGAGTTACTTCGGTGACGTTAGAGGCGGTTAAGAAAACATATAAACTGATTAAAGGCATATGTTTATATACAATATAATACAATATATATATACAATAAAACACGATGAGACATTTTTTTGAAAATCTCCTTGTATTTCAACAAGATGGAGCACCCCCACATTTTGCTGTGACTGTCCATCAATTTCTTAATGATACATTCCCCGGTCGCTGGATAGGTAGAAGCGATCCAATGGCGGAGTGGCCATGTAGGTTACCAAATTTGACTCCTTTAGACTTTTTTGTGGAGGTATTTGAAGACGAAAGTCTATGCAACTCAACCAGACTCGCTAGATGATTTGCGACAAAGGATTGTAATGCCACAAGTTTTTCATAATGTTAGAGGGGCGTTTGAAACGCGACTGTATCATTACATGGAGATCAATGGAAATCAGCTTGAACACCGAATAAAATAATTTTTGATATTGAGTCGTTTATTACTCTAAACCTTTTTTTAATTTAAAATAATGTGTAACTCCCACACTAATCACTTTAGACCCCATAAATTATACATTTTTGTAATTAGCTCTTTGAGGAGAAACTAATGACCTAAAAAAATATAAGGTGTTCCATTTAAAAAGAAATTAGTGGTGGCTCTGGAGGAAGGGGGTGGAGCTAATCCTAGTTCTATTTATAAGAAAATGCACCCCCCTTTTTTCTCTTTTTGACGTGTCTTTGCAGCACTGTCAGTAACACAAAAAATTTTTAGGTTATATTTTTCACCATCCACAAAGTTTGAAACGTTGCTAAATATATTACATTGCTAATTACTTCAGTTGTTGCTTATCTTCCAGTTTAATTTGTAACTGCTAAATTAAGTAATGTATCGGTCAATTTGTTGATAGAGAAATGCAAATAATTTGTAAGCTTTAAAATCAGATAAAATTATCCCCCAGACAGAAACAAGTAGTTTATCTAAAAATGAAAAAATCTGCCGTCATTTATGCACACAAATAACTAATAGTAAAAAGAACAGTATTTTGAGTTTATGGAAAACTATAGTAACTCTCAATTATGTATAACTGAAGACCTATAGGTTTTTCGTTTGATTTTTAGCCATAGTAGATAGGTAATTGTCAGCAAATTAGCCGTTTTTGAAAGCTTCAATTACTAGTTTCAATATTTAGACAATGCTTTTTACGGTTTTAAATAAATAAGTACGAGGTTTGATTGTAGCCTATTACTGATTTTTTTGAATAGTGGTGAGAGGTATGAAACTTCTCGTATGGTCTAAATGCTACTATCCGACCGACATCATAGATGTTTCTGTTTCGGATAGCGACTTATGCAGCAAGTACCGAGAGCGGCGACCTCTAGCCCAGGTGGACTAAACTACTGTACTGGACTAAACTACTGATTTTTTTTACGTAATTCGATTATTCATTAAAATATGAACGAAGAAGATTTTGCATATAAAATTTAATTCAATTATTTAATTTTTTTCATGAAATAGCTGTATTTTATTCTCTTGTGCGAAATTTAAATACTTACATATGTCTGAAAATTCAGTAAGTGTATTTAACCCAATGAACTTTAATAAACGTATCACAAGAAGTTCGAATAAGTTAAATTTTCAGTTCTATATAATTTATCTTCTCATTTTGAAGCAATAACTTACATAATGAAATAAGACTCTCAAAGATTAATGGTATTTTACAGGATCACCATTGAAAATAAATGTAAATTTCACGCAGATTCGGATTATAGAAAACGAGTTTTGAAAAAGAAAAATGTTCCTTCAACCTACTTTACTTTTTGATAATAGTCTCATATCAGTGTCAAACCTCTTTCTCAAACCCGGAACGAACACAAACTAAATTTTATACAGCTTTACATAGCCGGCAGCAAGGATTGTTTCAATTTAAGTGGATAAAGAATAGTAGAGTTTTATTTTGATCCTAGTACAATTTGAAGAGAAATTGTTTCGTGTAACCTACACTAATGGAACTGGTTTTGAAAGAAATTGAGAACAAACGTAATGTATTTTGTGGTTGGCTTCGCTGGATATGACATTTCAAAATTATATAACATGTTTACGTGTTTTTTAGCTCTCCCCTCTTTTATGTTGTACAAATAATTTGTTTGTTTTCTTTAAAAAGTTGACATCAAGTAACATAATAGCAACGACAGAATGTAGAAATGCGTCATTTCCATATGCAGGATGTCTCAATAATAAAGCCCGTCCACTTGGCGATTGGTTCAGTAAGTAAAAATAAATTGGAATTAAAATGTGACAAAACGTCCGATTGACCTTTGTTGCTATTTTATCATATTCGGCAACTGGTTCATTATAAACTTGCTCTCTATTATGTGTTCAGAAAAAAAGTCAAATGGGTTGCAATTGGCTGCAGTCGTTCAATTCAACAGCCAGGAACACTGCTTAAAAAAGTTTAATTAATTTCTACGTCAAAATGTGCTGGTGTACTACCTGTTGCTATCATAAATTTAGTCTTCTAAGTGGTGTAGCGTCCTCGAGTAACAGTGACAAATAATCTCTCAGAATACCAAACATTTAATTAAAATAAAATAAGTAGCCCTAACGTGTGGATCAATTATCTCGTTATACAGTTCAAATGTTTGCCAACCACTACCACTGAAATGATCTTTTCGAATCGAATGAGAATTTTCGTCAAATGCACTCGTGAAGATTGTAAGTATTAAGATACCCTCTTGTGTAAATATAGCTCCATCGCCCCAGACAGTTTCCAAGAAATTCGGCAACTTGGTTCACACCTATCAACGAAGTTTTATGTTATCATCATTACTAATACCTTGGCAATGAAGGATCATCGAACATTTTGTCATTCTACAATTTTGATTTATTTTTGCTTACTGAATCGATCTTCAAAAGGACGGGCGTTATTTTGACCTTACCCTTTTATAGATAATATGATTAGTTTCATTTGTCAATAAGTCCAGTCATATAGGTGTTGGTTATAAGCAAATGGGATCAATAATATATATTTAAGTAAATGGGTATAAACCATTTACCTAAAATTATAACTAGGCCAGAAAAATTCTTTAATATAGTAGTCCACAAAAAAAATGGTCGATTACAATTGTTCACAGTTTCTTCGTCTTCAGGTGGGGGTGCAAGCTATTGTCCATACTAAATCGTTTTTCTTACAGCTGCACTAAGATATAATATTACACTCTTCAGAATGTATGTAATTGGGGTAATAATCATTGTTTTTTAGTGTCTATCCCAGTCACAGGAACTGACAGACGTTTCTTTCTTGTTTCTTAAGATATTTCATAATTGGCGAGGAAAACGTGATATTTTTGGCACTTTGTGTGAGGATTTTAGTGTAATGGATCTTTTGGAGGAAAAACCTTTTTCTTTTGGAATTGATTGCTGCAGATTGATGAATGACGACTGAATGTTTTATATCTGAAATAGTTTGGCGGAATGAAGAGAACTAACTGACTGTTACGTGAAGTTCTCTATTATTCAAAAATTGATTGAATTCCTTTAGTTTTCTTTTCACAAAATTCACTAGGTACACAGACGATGAAGTCAAGAATTAATCAACAATTTTCTAATAGTTGTCTAATATCCCAAATATTAAATGTCGATCTATTGGATGTTACTTCTTCAGAATCTATCTACAGTAGCGCATAGGGAGGTAGTTATGTTTGCCATGACACAACAATACTACTACTACGACTGCTACTACTATTACTGTAATTTTAGATGAATTGTACTGCAGTTTTGGCAATCTAAATATCAACATCATGATTAGATGCCATTATAACAAATGGCAGCTATTTAAGCTTATAGTATTCTAACTTGAATGGTGTTGGGTCGCCCTTATTATAATTCACTGTAAATTAGATACAGCTTTAACCAAATATGTCACTTTTCCATTGCATAACCACTGAAAATGAAAATGAATAATTCTATTTTGGACATAATTTTTCCATGTTGCCACTGGTATTGAGGCTCAAATGGTGTGAAATTTGTATACGTTTTTTTGACCATACTTACTTCCACTGAATTTTGAAAGAATTTACAATGTTTTTCGTTAAGCAGTATTTTTCTTGGATTATATATTTTTTTCTTATGATCACCGTATTGATTTTTTCCTAAGCTTGTCATTCTAAGCACTGTGACATATTACTTAATAAATAGAATTTTAAGAAGATTTATATACGAATTTTCTCTTTTTTTTTCTCATTACTTCAATAGTTTTACATTGAGTTTAGCTTGAAGATCGGAAAACTAGTGTTTTTTCTATCGAATCTTGAATAAGAAAGCTGCGTCATTTCAGGTGATATGTTTAAAATGTACGGTTGAAATTATAACCGACTGTCCTTTTGGAGAGGTTATGTCAAATAATAATAATAAAAATAGTGAAACGTCTTTATTTAATGGTATACAAAAATTATATTTACAATTACTAATTGTTGGAATTCATGAATATTGTATAAAATCGGATTTTCCAATCTCTTCAGGAACCAAGTAAGATAACTTTAATCTGTTTTAACATTGATTGAGCACTGGAACATCCAAGTCTTTCAAACTTAACTGACAGCATCCCTAATCGAGATTCTAATGGCGTCAACTTGAAATCAAGCTTCCCTGTATAGTGTTTTAACTTTATTATGTGATTGAGTTTATATGGGGTTAATAATAAAAAGGTTTCGGATATCAAAATAGCATTTTTTAATCTAGCTCAAAATAAAATGTTGATCTATACAACCTCGTTCCATATTTAGTGGCAAAGCAAAAAAAATTATATTTCAGAGAATGACTTCCTTGTTCAAGATAAAGAAAGTTTTATTGAAAAACAAATTCAAAAAAGCAAATCGAGGGGCATAGCAAATTTTTCCAATTTTTTTTTAAATTAGATTTAAAATTATTAAAACATGAAAATAAAATTTGTTCGTATTATGCAATTCACACTAATATCAACCACATACGTAAAACTAACTTATTCTTCATTTACCCATGATTTTTTTTAATGCACATTATTCGTTCTTCATTTGCACCTGTGTTAGCTGAACACCCTGTCACCACTGTTACCAGTACGTATGCTTATTTTATGTATTAGGTGTAGCTTTTTCCCCAATAGCTAAATTTCTTATTTTGTTGGAAATAAAAAATATACGAGGGTAGTTAACTTGCATTAACCAGGTAAGTTTCAGGTAAACAAATTAAATGTTCTGTTTGTGAAACACGTTATAAAGATTGTATGATTTAATTCCAAAAAACGTTTATCTTGGCAAGATCAACGTTACGGAACAAACAACAATAATTTAAGCATTAAATGATTGTAGCAAAAAATTGTCGTGTTAAAAATAAGAAAAAAGTTGCATGTTATTTAGTAATTTTAACTGTTTTAAAAACTATGAAATATTTTTATCGTATTATCCATGTTATCGTATTTAATGTACCTTATGCAAGGTGATTCCTAAATAAACCGAAGAGAAAAATCCTAGAATCTGAGAGGACAGACACACAGTACCACCAACTCGATAGTAGAATAGATCCTTACTTGGAAATAAAATACGTTTTGTTCTATAATCACACAAACTAAACTTCAATCAAACCATCACTGAAATAGAAATTTTAAAAATCCCACTTTAAAAGATAACCTAATATGTTTGCTTTGTCTTTCTCTGTCAATTGGAAAGTGTCATTAGGACCGATGTAAAGAAAAAAATAGTCCGTTCGGAAGTTGTATGGCGCTTCTGTGTATTGATAATGAAGTTAAAGTAAAGAATGTTCAAAATTCTCTCTCTGATTTTCTAAACAAGCTGTGGTCCTATTCTGTAAAAGATTGCCTGATTTTTTCGAAAACGTTTTGGCTAATGTTATTTGCAGCATTTTGCACTCTGACTTGTAGTTCTTCGATTGTATTGATTTATGTTGAATAAACAATTATTTTATGTGCTGTCATAAATAAAAATCGCAGAGAGTTAGATCTGGCGATAGAACAGGCCAAGCTACTGGTACGTTTTTTCTGATCAACCTTTCCGAAAATTTAACTTAACAGGAGCCACATATCTCGACGTATAGTAAGAGGAATATCTTTGGAATGTTTGGTCAAGTTTTAATTAGAAATTTTAGGAAGTGTGCTGCAGTCATTTGTGGTGGCAAAATGTGGGGTACAATTAAATAATCATCCACTATTCCTGCTGCCGTTCCCGAAACCTGTGTTCCCGCATAGCATGAGGATTATCCTCACATCAGACATTCCTGTTATGCATATTAAAAATCTCTTTTCGAGTAAATGTAGCGTAATCTGTGTACAACGTGAGCCGAAGGGGTTTGGATGGTCAAAAATTCTTTGCAGAAGCTGTCGACAACATTCCAGGCGCCTTGGGGATCCTCCGGATGCAGGGTTTGCATAGGTTTAACATGATAGAGATGTAAGCTCTGATCCCGTAATATTCAGCACATTGGCCTCCGGTGTTTGCAACTACAAAGCCAGCCTTCTGCTGCTTCTTCCTCAATTTGTAGCATTTCGTCATTACAGTGATATTCCCAATTTTGTGCTTGGTTGTGAAATCTCGAAGATGTTGCATTACACTATGAAATGTTTCGTGATTGGGATTTCGTGCAGAGAATCGTTCAGCGCAGTCTCTAAGACGTGACTTTATTACCTAGCACTGCATCATACCCGTTTTTCATTTGAAGTAAAAGCTTTTATTACTTTTAATTCAGGTTTATCCCCAAATTATTGTCAACAGAAGATCAAAAAACCGGTAATATCGACGTTATATCAATCACTAAGAAAACATAGACCTAATTATGTAATTGCTTAATTACAGAGATAATATTTTTTTGCTACATAAAAAGGTTTTGTTATTGATTTCAATCAATTAAATTATAATATACAAATAATTAATAAATCGGGTATTGTTCTTACCCTCAAATTTTAAGATTTTATTTCATAGACCAGTATGGTTGTTACTTTTCAAACTTTAGTAATTTTTTTCTCGAAATTTATCGTACCGATTTTTTTCATATTTTGGGAAAGTCGTTATTATATTGAGCCCTCTTATGGGTTTCTTTTTTCGGTTTATTTCTGAATCACCCTGTATATATTTATTTGAGGTAAAGTGCAGTTCAAATTTAACTTCGTACAATATTTATAACGAGAAACACTTAAACCAGTCCCAGATAATGTGGCAACCTTCGACCAACATGGTGATTTTCATTTGTTAAGATGTGTGGATTGTAGGGCAAATATGCTTCAGAACTAATATTTGGCCACATAAGTGAAGATGATATTAAGGCCTGTTTATCTATAACCAACGTTGGTTCTACTTCGGCTACTCTCAATTCGTCAACATTATTGGCCGAAACGTGTCTATCGTCTGGGACCTGCTATTATGAAACTACCCTCGTAAACAGTATACTCGTACTTTAGCCACTTCAAAGGGTTTAAAAGAATATGATAATGTTAAGAGATTATTAATCATTTTGGAAGGGATGCATATGATAAAAACTTTATTTCATTATTCACATTATACAACATTATCGATATATTACAATGAAAATGTCACAACTATAATATCAAATAAAAATTAGAAATTTCCTAGACACACATATGTATCATAAACTAGAATTCAATTTCACAAATACTAAAAAATTTTAGTACACAAAGTGTATCTAAAATATAATGCAATAAATTTTTTTACTAACAACTGGACTGCAAAACATTATTCCCGTTAAAATAGATCCCTTGGAAAGGTACCAACCGCCGGAGACGTTGTTGCCACTCCCGGTAGTAGTGCTGAAAGTCTTTAACTGAAAGTATCTTTAGCTGGTCTGTTACGATATTTGGCAATAGGCGATGAATTGTGGAATTTCAAGTACGATCCCGAAACCAAACGACAGTGTCGGAGTCGCGAAGATCAAATCCATGCTAATTTGTTTTTCCGACAGTCAGAGTATTGTTCATAAAAAATTCGTGCTTCATAGACAAGCAGTTAATCAACGGTACTATCATGAGATCCGTGAAAAGTTAAGAAAAATGGTTCGTCGCTCCCTGCCACGCTGCCATCTCCGTGACCGATTTTTTTTTATCAAAAATAGTGTTTCAATAGTTCTGCAGCCCCCATATACTCCTGATCTGAGACCGTGTAACTTCTTCCTTTTCCAGAAGCTCAAATTCCAACTCAAATATCATTTTAGAACTGTGGACAACATTAAAAAGTCATGAAAGACCAGCTGAAGGCACTTTCAGTTGAAGACCTCCAAAACTATACCTGGAGTGGGAGGTGGGAGCAACATCTGCGGTAGTGTATGACTAGTTGGAATGGGATAATGATGATTTGTATGTAGTTCAGTTGCGAATAACGAATTTTATAACACCAGTCTCATTACTTTTTAGACGCCCAACTCTAAATGATCTAATAAGCGTTTAAAATTTAATGTTTTGGTTTGGTCCATACACGTACTATATTAAGTCTATAAAATGAGAAACATATGCATCCACTTCTCCTTTGCAAAGTAACTTTTTAAATAAAGTGCGAGTATACAAAGACGTTTTTTCTTTTCTTTACAAAATTCTAAAGTTTTTCTGCATTCACTTTATTTTATGTCTAGGAAAAATGGTTCGGCTGCGACGAGAGAATTGCTCAAGGGTGACCCCGATGCTCACAATTTCCAAGAATATACATATAAGAAAATTACACCATGTGATGTTTGTTCCCAAGTGTTGAGAGGTAAGATATTTTGTTAACAGAATTTGTATCTTCGTTTTATTCAATGTATAAACTATATGTAACAAATATTTTGTAGATGCCAAGCCATGAAGATCTTATAAATGTGATCTATTAATAAGAGTTAGAATACTAGGCATACTTAAGCGAACGAACGTGAATGAATATAATGGCAATATACAAACTAATATTGTCTGTTGGGTTATTTATTTTGCACTTACATTTGCTTTGCCGCCTATACTAAACAAATGTCTCAGTTCTTTCATATTCACTTTGTTAGTTTTTCAATTATAAATAATAATTCTCTGACGAAGATATTATTATTTCTTATTGTACTTTGGATCACAAAAATATCGATAGATTTCAATTTTCAAAGTACGATGATAATAAACAATACATTGTCACAGTCACAGTACCGTTGACAATGTACGATCGTCATCAGCTTAAAGTCACCACCTGCTGATATACTCTCTTTCTAGCACTATTTGTAGTGAGGCGTGCCAGAAAGAGAGCATCGAGAAATGTGGTGACTTGTTTAACTGATGAATTTCTTGGTTTTTGGCCGTTCATTCGTCGCCGTGCACTTAACCTCTACGTAGCTGTAAACTGGCCTGAAAATTTTACGAAAGGATAAGAAACACTATCATATATTAGTTATTTATTTACAGGGGTAAAATAATTCTTGACCTTTCGGGCTTTGTATTGTTTTATTAAATTAAACTGTTGTCGACGTTTCGATAAACGAATTTTTCTTAGTTTAAATCAAATGAATTAAAATTAAGGCTTGACATGGTTTACAAAAGCCCTGAAGATGACACAAGTTTTGTCGAAACGTCGGCAGCAGTTTAAATTAATAAAATAGTATGATGTCCGATTGCGAAAGAATTTTTTTTACCCCTGTAAATATATTACACGAATGAGACCGTAACTTACATATTCGTTGTGAAATATACGTCATCTTTTCTAGATCACGATGGTTCTTACATTTTTCGACAAACTAATAAGCGAACTATTTATTAGTACGTAAAATGATTTACAATGGTCAATGCTCAACCTTTCTTCCATTGTTCCTTGGACTTAATTGTGATAATCACCAAATTATTTGTAAAAGATAATATGCACATTATGTTCAGTGTGACTGACTCAATAATGTTATTTTTAATTCCAACTATTCTGTTCAGTAAAACCAAAAATAAATAAAACAAAAGGTACTCACCAGTTGAACAATCACTTTAACCTCTAAAACCATCAATGTTCATTACATTGGGGTTCGTTAGTATTTAGTTACTTTGCATCCTATAAGTGACCTGTCCAGACGAAGCTAAAAGCAGAAACACGTGTCGGCAGATGTTTTAAAGTTTTTAAAGTGATAGTTGGGATTAAAAATAACATTATTGAGTTAGTCACACTAAACATAATGTGCATATTATCTTTTTTGTAATCCAAGTTTCAGCGTTTTGGCAAATAGCCGGAAAAATAATTGTATAAAAAGATATATATTGTACTTCTGTACTTCTGTAAAAGTAGTAAATAATAATTAGCAAAAAATTTTTTCAGCGTTATTATTTTTTAACTCCACTCTGTAATTTAATTTTAATTAAAAGAGAAGTACATACAACCCATTTTATTATAAAATAGATGATACCAAACCGACAACTTTTCAATTTACTTTACTGGAAGTTTAAGGTGAAAGGAATTTCTCGATCCCATATCAACTTTTCACACCGAATTAAATTAAACTTTACTGAATATTGCACGGAATCAAACTTATATTTAACAATTTACTACATGTGAACTGAAACATTTTACAGAGCAATCCCTTGTTTCCCCCGCCATTAAAAGAGCGTGTCAAGTTTTACAGATTTGCCGATGATTGAAATACTTTTACGGTGAATAATAATAATAATAATAATGCTATTGAATTTAGTTTTGGTTCAAATAAGATCACACTGTACATGTTACAAATTTTAGGGTGTCTTAAGTCTTTAATTTAAACAATACAGTGTGCTTTCTAAGTAATGTAAAATACTTGATGACATGTGTTTTAAGTTTTCGTTTTTGAAACATATTCAAAAAGAAAACAAAAAGAAAATATAACAATTCTGCAAGCGTTCTTCAAATTTAAAATATTGTAGCTCCGTTAGGAAGCAGATTTCACAATTTCAGTATTCTACAGAATTTATCACTCTACAGAAGGGAATAAATTTTATGACACCTTGTATGTTAAATTCTTAAGGCATATTTGGTATACTATCAACATTTTCTTACACCACTTTTTGATTGTAGGTCACACACGACAAGGGTTAAAGTGTAGAATATGCAAGATGAATGTTCACTTGGATTGTCAAGATAAAGCTTCAAAATGCCAGACAAAAGCCAGGTTGCTCAGGAGACAGAAATCCACTTCAGAAATTGAAACTAGAGTGCCAGAGACAACCATCGAGGATGAAAGTAAGTTAATTAATTAATTTTTATTCTAATTAATGACCTCTTCCATGTAATAATTTCTTTTTATGAAATATAATTTTTAAGATTCTTTCAGCTTTTTGCTTTGAAATGTTACTGAAAGTGGAAATAAAGGGAAGCAGTCTTTGTATCACTACGATTTTTTTTTAAAGAATGAATGTATATTTTTTGCAATACATTTTTTGCAAAAATGTTTTCCTAAAAAATAAATGAATACATGCTAACAAATCATTTTGCCTTTGAGATAATAATTTGTATTAATATTCTACCTAATAGAGTTCATTCCAAAAGTAGTTTATTCTTTTAATTTAGATGGAATTTACTGTAAAAATATCTACTTTATTATACCAAACAATATTTAGTAATTATGTTAATTTTGATTCACCCATTGTTAGAAAAAAATGCAACCAAACCTGATGGTGACATATTCAGCATCCATGCCTTCAACTAACATTTGCATTTTCCATAAATGGGTTCCTGAAAAAGTTTTAACTATTAATTAAAGAAATGGATACATTTAAAAAATCTAAAATAATTCAGTGTAAATAAGAAAATTATTATTTTCCTTCTTCAGGTATTAATCATTGCGTATATAATTTAAGTATATTATAAAAAATAAGACCAGGCATAATGAGAAAGCTTGTTAATATCAGGATTTCGCCAAGTGAGCATTTATCTTTGGTTTGTTACAAATATTTAAAAGAACCAAACATGGTATGATATTTAAAATTTATTGTATTATGTATTAATAAAATTTCTGTAATGCGTTATAATTGTATATATTTTCACATGCTTTGTGTATGGTAAATGATAAGTTCTTAAATATTTCTTACAAGGGATAAATAAAATAAAATGTAACGTTGTGTTCAAACCAAAAATCTACGTTGTGTTCAAACCTGCGAAAATGTCACCATTATAGACATATGCGTTGAGGATTAAGTTCCAGTCTGATTCGCAGGCAACCCGTGTGTCACGAGAGTAATACGTAGGTTGCATAATTTTGTGGCGTCACATTAAAAAGTCTATTGTTCATGTAACTTTAATCTCATAACAGTATTCATTTATTATATAAAACCACTGCTTTCTTTGATTCTGTTTTGTTTGGTTTTTTTTAAATTTATACTGAGAGATACAAAAGCTGCTATCCTTCGCTTACTTTTGGTAATGTAAATAGACTTTATCATTATATTATTGTGTTTCTTACTATGTTTTTATTGGTCAAATCATGTGTAGGGATAGCTGAAGTTTATTCAATGCCAAGTATAAACAGGCGTTTATCGATAAGGAACAACAATCGACTATACCCACCTCCCAATGCTGTTATAGGTATTATTAACGTGTTATTGAGCCCTTTGGCGTGGACATTATTGTTTTTTCAAATGAAACATGTAACAATTCAATCATTGCAGAAGCTGGTTTATTAAAGTTTATTGTCAGAGGTGCTTTGGAATTTCGGAAACGTTGAGACACGATTAAAATTGAACAAACAATTATTGTAGCAAAGTAAATATAATTATTATTGTTTCAGTATTATTTTTATATAGATGGAAAATTTTCGTTCGTATTTTCTTTAACATTTTTATATTTAGTTACTGACAAAATTTTAGACAGTGAAAGTTGTAAAAAAGTATTTCTCATCTTGCAAAAAAAAATTGCTCTGTACGGTTTATGTAGTTACTTTATGTTGTATTGAATACACTCTTACTGAAATTTCATCTTTGTTATTTCATTTTTATGTTTAAGTTTAACGTATATTAATTATGAAATTGATAACAAGGGGAAACTCAAACATATATATATATATATATATATATATATATATATATATATATATATATATATATATATATATATATATATATATATATATATATATATATATATATATATATATATATATATATATATATATATATATATATATATATCTTTTATTATTTTTGTACGTGTATCGGTTACCGAATAGTTAGTATTTCTTATATTTAAAACTTTCTCATAAGTATGTCTTAAGTTTGTTCCAGCAGAAAATCACAAACGGTTTGATGAAATTTTTGAATCCGCATGTCTAAATATCAACTAGTCGGAAATTAGTTGACAATTTATACTGCTGGAACGAAATTTTTGATTCTTATCTGCTTTTTTTGCACTTTCGCAGTTCGCCGTATGACATTTGATTAAAACGATTAAATAATATAACTTATAGCCTGCTCTTGCTATTATTTTGAATCACTTATATTTACATTTATCAATACAATAGTTTTAGAAGATGAAGCGAATTATTTCTCATTTTATGCAAACTAGATAATGCTATCACAGAATGTTAGGTTAATCACAAATACGTTTATAATTCAAATAGTCTTAAACGACATATTATATTTGAACTACTAATGATCAGGCTAAAATAATGGAAAGAATTTTTCCAAATCATTTGAAGTCAGTTGATTTGCGAGAACATCGAATTAATAGACAGAATCCTCGATTATTGTCTGCTGGAACATCAATTTCGTTTTGCGCATATCGAGGACACTTTAAAATCGTTTCTGACTGTTTCTGAAATAAACCTATTTTTCGCATCGTTTACTAGTTAAAAATTATGTTTTCTTATCTAGACGATCATATAAATTCTAGAGGAGATCCAGTAATAAAAAACGTTGCTACCGTAAAGCCGCCAGTGAAAGACAATCTGACAAAAGACGGAAGCATTTCACTAGATTATTGGGCACAGAAGTACAGTGATAAAAAGCATTATTAAAGAATTCAAAACAAAATATATTATTGATATGACTATTTAACTGTTTTACTTATGTTCGTTATTAGAAAATTTGTTGTAACGATTACATTAAATGCTTCTTAAATGTTTTCTTATCCGCCTTCCTAATATCATACGTGGGATTTACCGATCGGTTCCCAGGGATGGCTTTTACAGATGTAATATAATATATTGCAAACACCTACTGAAATATTCCCAAACTACAAAAACATATTAAGTGCATTTTATTTAATTTTACAATGTTCATGGTAACTTAGTTTTGTCAGGGAATGCACTATATTAAATTAAAATGTGATGCATAATAGACCTTTTAAATTACAGTATATTGGAAATTTACATTACTGAAGGCCAACGGCCGACCCTAGCGTGGAGGGAAGAAAACATATAACACAATCAAACAGTATCTTGCATAACGTGGTTTCATTTAGATATAGGTACTAAAAATGCGCAGTTAAAATGTCACAACGTACTAAACCGACGGCAGCTACATTAAATTCTTGGATTCGCGATATTGCCGATTACCAATTTGATGGTAGACAATTGTATTGCACTAAATGTAACAAGGCAATTTCGTGGTCATAGAACACAAATATTAGTAGACATATTGCCTCAGGAAATCACTTACAGTAACATGCAACGTAATTTTAACTTAGATTTAGTGGAATTTATGATAGGATGTTACATACCGTGGTCGAAAGTAGATAATCCACTTTTTAGGCATTTTTGGCAAATATAGCAGTGTTAACGGGTCTTAGGGGTCTACACTAAGAAAAAAATATTTATCAACGGAGCGTGAAAATATTACACAGAAAATTTCTCAGAGCTTAATGGGAAGTACAACTGGCTTAGAGTGGACGAACCCACTAATGCTTGTGGGTTTAAGGTAGCGATTGCTTTAGTGGGTGCATTGGACGAAAATTGTTCAATGAGCGGGCACTTCGTTACAGCGGGCACTTTATTGCCTCTAAAGTTTTAGAAACTACAAATTCTCGTACAGTAGCGGAGGTAGTGAATTCAAGTCTACAACAGTCTTAAAGCACCAAGTCGTGTATGGTTATTTCATAAAATTCTACCAAATACTCCATTACCTCCACAGCATAACACGATGGGGAACTTGGCTAGAGGCAGCATCGTACTATTACTGTTATTTTGAAAATGTGAAATCACTAATATAGCAGTAAAATCCAAATGACGCAACAAGCATTTATGAATCCAACTGTTCAAGAAAATCTGGATACCAAGTTTTTCACGAATTTCTCTAGCCATACGGGATCTTCAATATCAGCCAACATTGGAATTTTCTACAGTTGATGCAATAAACGTTGTGTTCGATCTTCGACAATATATTTTTCAGTTACAGGGAGAAATTGCTGCACCCTACTCAAATATAAATGGTGCGACAAACTGAAGTAGAGTAGCAGAGGCGTGTAAATTATAATAAATTAATGTGAATGCAAAAAAAATACTTACACAAAGAAATAATATATATTACCCAATCACTACATTGTTTTCATAGGTTAACATCGGTTAATACAAATAAATTTTGATATTTACATATAAAAACAACAACATAAGGTAGGTATAACAAATAATCATAAAAACAGAGCTGATATACAGGGTGGTCCGAAGTTTACCTGACAAACTTCGACACGTGATAGAGGGACTTAAAATAAGCCGAAAAGTTCCTATCAACTTACATCCTTAGGGGATTGCTAACAAAGATACAGGATGTTAAAGTTCTGTGAAAAACAAACAATTTTTTTAATAACTCTAAAATTACGAAAGCTATCGACTTGAAGTTTTAGGGGCGGTGATGATTTTTAAGTTTCTATTGTTTCATAAAATCTTATCTTTGTACTGCCTCCAGTGGCGCCGCCAGAGGGTGGGGGAGATGAATTTTTCGCCGAAACTATGTTACGCCACTGTTTTGTGCAGTTGATTTTGAGATTGTTCGATTCAGCGTTCATTTTGGAAGAAAGAAGGTATCTTTTAGTTTTTTTTGTACAATGTTTACTTTTCGAGTAAAACGGCTATTTCTGCTTTCTCTACTAAAACAGTAAAACCTTTCCTACATTAATGATAAAATTAATAATCCTAGTTGCCTTTGGTAAACAATGAAACAGTGTTGTCAGTCAATGTTTGACCTGTCAAAACTAGTGTTAGTGTTATGTACCAAGCTACAAGATGCCAAGATTGTTCAGCAATGAAGAGTATGCTGATATTTATTTTATTTATGGGTTTTGTAATGGCAATGCTCAACAGGCAGTTCGAGAATACCGAAGGAGGTATCCAAATAGGAGACGACCAAATGTTCAAGTTTTTACAGACACCCATCGCAATTTTTGCGAAAGGGGATTGCGAGATAACCGACAAAATAGAAATGAAGATCGAAGAAATATTGGAGGAAATGGAAACGGAAGAATTCTTAGAGCTTTTGGCGAAAATCCAAGTTTAAGTTCTCGCAGGGCAGCACAACAATTAGGAACATCCAAGTCTAAAGTGCTACGAGTATTACATCGAGACCACAGAAAAGCTTATCATTTATATCCCGTACAAAATTTACATCCCGGTGATACAGAGAAGCGTTTAAATTTTTGTCGTTGGCTAATTAACTCTGTAAAGGGGAATCCCGAATTCTTAAGAAAAATATTATGGACCGTTTACCAGAGCTGGAGTAGTGAATCACCATAATATGCATGTTTGGGCACACGCAAATCCTCACCAAACCCGCCTCCGATCATTTCAAATTGAATTTAGTGTAAATGTTTGGTTGTGTATTATTGGCAACAACATTTGTGGCCCACACTTCTTGCCGCCTGGGCTAAATGCAGAATTGTTTCGGGATTTCCTCACTCATGACCTTCTCGAAATAATGGGAGATGTTCCCCTTGATGTACGAAATGAAAGTTGGAAACAGTTGGATGGAGCACCGGCGCATTTTGGACGGGTGGTGCGCGAATGGTTGGACGCTAATTATTCTGAGAGATGGATAGGTCTTGTGGGAAACAATTATAACGCCCAGGAGAATATTGTAAGAGGTCCAGTGGCCTGGCCACCAAGATCACCTGACCTCACGCATTTAAACTTTTATATGTGGGGTTATTTAAAAGATAAAGTTTATGCTACACCGGTGACAACGCGAGATCAGCTACTTGAGCGTATTCAACAAGCTTGCAACGAGATGAGGGAAATTCATCATCAAGTATCGGCCGCTGTCAATTCCACAATTCAGAGGTGTCACAAATATATTGAAGTGAATGGGCTCCAATTTGAGCAACTTCTTTAATTTCCTGTGTTTCACTGTTTGGTAATGAGTTTTATTTATGTTCTTAGTTTTTACATAAATTCTGTAATTTATGAAATAAATGATAAACTTTCAATAAAGTTTAGTCATGAAAATGCTTTTTACTATTTTACTCGAAAAGTAAGTGTTGTACGAAAAAACTAAAAGATACCTTCTTTCTTCCAAATTGAACACTGAATCGAACAATCTCGAAATCAACTGCACAAAACAGTGGCGTAACATAGTTTCGGCGAAAAATTCATCTCCCCAACCCTCTGGCGGTGCCCACTGGAGGCAGTACAAAGATAAGATTTTATGAAACAATAGAGACTTAAAAATCATCACCGCCCCTAAAACTTCAAGTCGATAGCTTTCGTAATTTTATAGTTATTAAAAAAATTGTTTGTTTTTCACAAAACTTTAACATCCTGTATCTTTGTTAGCAATCCCCTAAGGATGTAATTTGATAGGAACTTTTCGGCTTATTTTAAGTCCCTCTATCACGTGTCGAAGTTTGTCAGGTAAACTTCGGACCACCCTGTATATAAAATGCCTCTAAATGACACTTTTGTTATTCTGCTTTAGCCGAGGAGTGGGGTAACGTTGAAATTTGGCCAACGACGCATTCCCACCGCTCGCCATCAGCCGTTTGTTTTGCAGTACATTTTTTAAACTTTAATAAAACCCAGAGAATGCGCGACTGCCCATTAGTGAAAATGAAATTATCGAATAAGCACTTGCGTCTTATAAATTTTTGACATATCAACAATTTAATAATGTATATCAAAAATGAAATATATTTCATTTTTATCGCTTTCTAGTTCTAACCAACTGCTATAGCAGTTGGTTAGGAAAACATACTTAGAATTTTTAAAATTGTTTGTATTTATGTCTTTAGCTTTTTTAATCAGTATGTTTTTATTATAACTTATATAACCTGAGATTTTATAATTTAGGAATGAACTGTTTAACTTCATTACATATTATATTATCAGAAATATCTTATCCGTTCCTGGCATACTTATTATTCTTTATATAAACCAGCTTCTCTCTTCATCATAACATACGAATCATCCTGCTTAATGCATATATATATGATATTTACGACTATTTACAAAAACTGTATTATACGTGTACATATTTAATTTTTGTTGAATTAAACATTTTGTGTAGGTTTATTTGGTGTTTTTATTGAAAACAATAAAAGAAAATGGAACATATTCGAACCAAAACCCAATATTCAAACCCATATATGAAAAAAATATAGTTTTATTATAGAAAATTTTGTTATTGAAATTGACTATTTACCTTTTTGCTATTTTATGTTACAAATTTTTGTAAGGACGAAAATTAATATACAATTTAACTTCAAATTACATTATAATAAGTAATGTATTTTAATTTTCACATAATATTCAAGTATTAAGTAACATTATATTTCCTTTATAGTAATAAGGATGTCAATCTTTTAACGAAATTGTGCATTTTGTAGGTAAAGGCATGAAATTTGGCAAGCATAATATTTGTACCTAATTAGTAATTTTAAGTGATGTAGGTGTCGGCAGATTGCACTTTGACCCGCTATTTTGCAAAATGATTGCCAAAATTCGTTTTCAGCCTGTAGCTTTTGAATAGATAATCTGATTTCAATTTAGTTTTAATGCTCTTTTGAACACAACATTTTCTAGTCATTACAAATTTTGCTCTAAACTTTATACTCCAGAGAAATAAAACTTCCTCTGCGGAATGAGGCCGAACAAGCTGAATTTTTCCAGAGACCTTCGTTTTGATGTTCTAATGAAGCACAAAAAAAATCTCATGTGCCTACCCTTGTGCGTCTTGAGATATCGAAGGTCAAAGGTCATGAAAATCGGTTTTTCGCGAAAATCTCGCTTCCGGTGCATCTGACATCATAAGAACCTATAACAAAACTTACGTAAAACAGTATTCTCTACAAAATTGTTCATATATATTTTTTTCGTAAGACCAACCGTTTTCGAGATATAGCATGATAAAGCGGGAGCGCGAATTCGTAATAGGTAATACTGTATAATACTGCAGAGCTATAAATATAAGCACTTTTCTTAATCTGTTAGATTGGAAAATTAAATTCCCATTATTAAAGCCGTTAAAAATTTGTTTGCTTATAAAAAAAATATATAATAAATAATTAATAACAAAAAAATACATTCTTTTCCACACCACGCCTTATGTTTCATTGCCTTCCTCCTCGTCTTCGTCGGGTTCCACTAGCACCTCGATCAACACAATATCTTCGTCAGACGCTTCCTCTATATCTGTTGGCTCTATGTTTGTTGGCAAAACCTCTTCAGGCTCAAGGTCACTGAAGTCTTCGATGTTTTGCAACTCTGTTGACGGGTCCAGGCATGCCTGTCCGTGACACTGACCACAAACTTTGGAGCATGGCAGCCCGACTTTTCTACACCCGCACTGCGCACCACACCCCTTTTTACAATTACAGAATATTGTATTTAATAGTTCGTCTGGAGCAGGTGGCAGTAGTGTTGTTTTCGGCTGTAATATGTCGTTTTGTAAATCCCAACCCCATTCTTCGGGTTGTATATTTTTCCCTAGCCAAATCTGTACTTGGTAGTAGACCCGATAAATATGCTATCGAGCTGCTTCACTGGTAGGCGGAAGAGATGACAATTTAACAGGTCTATTAAGTCGTGTAGCCTTAATGAATTGGGTGTACCTAAATTTGTCAAGGTTCACTTCATCTTTTGGAGCACCATACATATCTAACAGAAAACGCTTTCCGTTCTGAAATACTGTATCTGGCGGGCAGTTTTCTGCTTGAAATATTTGAGCCGAGTGAGTCAAATCAGGATGTTTCTCAAACGGCTGGTCGTACGAAAAAAATGTATATGAACAATTTTGTAGAGAATACTATTTTACGTAAGTTTTGTTATGGGTTCTTACGACGTCAGATGCACTGGAAGCGAGATTTTCGCGAAAAACCGATTTTCATGACCTTTGACCTTCGATATCTCAAGACGCACAAGGGTAGGCATATGAGATTTTTTTGTGCTTCATTGGAACATCAAAACGTAGGTCTCTGCAAAAATTCAGCTTGTTCGGCCTCATTCCGCAGATGGCCTTTATTTTTACCTTATTTCCCTGGAGTATTAAGGGTTCCACACAATTAATAAAAAACTGAACACCTAGTTCGAAAAAATGGATTTCTCAGTTAAATATCTTTTTTATGGTGCACAATATCATTTTTGATCTTAGAATAAAAGAAAAAGGTAATATCATCAGCTTTACATTAACGTATCTTAAATCGGATTTTGACAAGTTTCCTCAAGATTCGCTTATTTTTATTTTAAAGCATTGTTATTGACAGGTTTACTTGCAGAACAAATTAAATTCTATCTTGGCCTATTAATATCAATAAATATATTTTATTAGCATAATTAACAGAAATACAGATTTATATAAATAAAATATGTATGATAACACCAGTAACAAAACAGTTTTATATCTACACATTCAGAAGGTACTTAAACAGAATTGAAAAGTTAATCAGAGTCTTGGTAGAATAAACAAAGGAACTGCATTGTTTTGAGTTGTTGCACCATATTAACTCTGGAAATTCTGCACCAGCAGGTGAAGATTCTGAGGATCGAGTCCAGCCAATCATCTGCAAATCAGGCAGTTCTGGAGCTGTTTGAAAGGTCTGTGCTCATGCATAGCCTGCCTGATAGGCTACTCTGAGGACATGCTATTTAAGGATGTCAAGCGTAGATGGAATTTTGTCCAAGTCCCTATTTTACTATGCAAACAGCATAAGTCCAGCTTTGTTTACATTCTGGGCTACAGCGATTGTGTATTAGGATTACAAACTTTTCAATAGAAGGCATAACAGCATCAACCTCTTCTACTGAAAGTGAACGGGAAAAAGCACATAAGTTATATATTACATCTGGGTAACTGTTCCATATTGTTCAGCAAGTTACTTTGCCTCTTCATGAGAATTTTGAAGTGATATTACAGCTCGTTAGGACATGCAAATCATGTAGAGCTTCGCATATTTCTCTTCCCAATGTTTCAGCCATTTTACTTGTACCAGGCATACGAAAGATTTTCCTATATCAAAAACAACCCATAGATGACAGTTCAGAACATTTTTTGATAATACAGTGCCAAAGCCACAACATCCATATGTACACTTTTTATAAGGATTGTTTTTGCCCTTGAGCTGCATGTAGAGAGAATTGGGGGTCTGCTTCTTCTTGTGTGCAGGATCCTAGACCCTCTAATATACAGCTTGAGGGATTTGAGAAGGACCATAGAACACTTTCCTCTAGACTAATTAGGACATCTCCTTAACATGGTAGTAAAGGCTAGCCAGTAAATGGAAATGTTCTTGCTTGTTTTTACCCTTTTTTTAAGATATTAGGCTAATTTCTTGGCGTTGTCCTTGTCAGCTCAACCTGATGACGAATTCCTTTTCCACTTTTTGTTCGCGCACAAGACATGAGATGTCAGACTTGTAGATATCAAATACTATGTGTATTCTGCGTGAACTGGGTTTTTGAAAACGATTCACGATGAACTTGATCGTCTTCTGTGAATACTCCATGAAGGTGTAATTTTTCTCAGGTATATATACAACAGGACTATCATGGATTGGCATGCCTTTATCAGGATCATCCCATCCGACAATCTTACATTTTGGTTTTGATCAGCGATTCCGGAGAAAACTGTAGGTTAAGATACATCAATCGAAAGCCGATGAAATTCTCTTCTTTTGTACCCTAAAAGTGATACGTGCGCCATAAAAAAAAAGGATAAATCCATTTTTGGAACTAGATCTTCAGTTTTTTGAAGATTGTGTTGAAACTTTAAGGTTTCGAGAAAAATTTGTAATGACTAAGAAGTTTGGTCTTAAATAGACCATTTAAACAAAGAAAAATTAATATCGGATTATCCTTTAAAACTACAGGCTGAAAACGGATTTTGGCTGCCAGTTTCCAATATGGCGGCTAAAAAGTGAATTCCTCTGATGCCTACAATGCTTAAAATTACTAATTAGTCATAAATAATACGCTTGTCATGGTTCATGTTTTTAGCCATAAAATCACAATATTGTACGTAATTCATCAAATTATCGGTAATATTATTATTCTAAAAATGTGTTTTGAGGTGTCACAGAGTTGTAAGTGTTACACTTCAATGTATTCCCAAGTTATTGTAAATTTTATTAGGTATATGCTTCATTATTTAACGGCAGTATCTCTGGTACTGTTGAGATGTTTGGGGCATTGCAACAAGTTTCAATCAAACTCTTACACGCCTAGACATATCTTTGTGATATAGAACTTGAACTTTTCTATAAATTCAGGGTTATCCTCTTATTAAAATTTGTAACTATTATAGACTGTAATATTGCCTTTTCTATAAATAATCAAAGACTGAAAAATATTCAAAATCAAACCCTCAACACAATTTTCTTTGGAAAATCTCTCAGAATACCCAGAAGTGGATCAAATCTATCAAGTCCTGAAACAGGCCACAGAAATATCTAACAGCAAACCGCGTGTTAACGTTGAAATCATTCCACCTTCCGATAAAACTGCCTCAAGTTCGAATCCGGGCAGTTCTGGTAGTTCTGGCCAAAGTCTTAACCGAAGAGGGGTACCCCCTCAACCATCAAGAGCCACGGGTTCCATGTTGGCGGTTATAAACCCCGCTCCTTGCTCTACCAGCTCAGGTTTGTCAGAACACTCTATCGATCCATCGGCCAGAAAAAATGGCCAGTGACGTATTTATTTCTGCTAATAGGGATTGATTGGTGAAAATTGCTTTAAATTGCGTACTGTAAACAATTTATACCGGCAATATATCAAAAATATGTTTACACTGAAATGAAATAAGTATTTTTTTTTACTTGTTGTTTATGTCTTTCATTGTATCTATATTATTTTTATATTGTGTTACAATGCAGAACACCAATATCGCAATGTTATAATATATGAATGAGAGTTAATTTATTCCATAATATATTAAGGTCGAGTATTAATCACGCAACTGAAGCGGCCATAATCGTGCGGTTTTAGCCTTGCATTTCTAATCGCGCCGCACCTCTATAATAAGTGGACTCATTTTCAGTCACACGTTTGTACCTCCACAATCGCAGCGGCCGTGGCAACGAAACTATGAGCTGCAAAATGCAGCTGCTCATGAGGGCAGTTCAATCGCCAAACCCGCGACGATAGCGTTTTTTCTACCTGTCTTGTCTGCCTCGCGGATATTTCGTTCTTCCAATCGTACGGCTATTGCCGCACGGCTATAAACGCCTCAGCCGTGTGATTTACACTTGAGCTTTAGAGTGTGCAAATCATGTCAGTTAAAATAAATTTAACTTGTATCTATTTTTGTCTAGTTCTAGGGAGATATACTCAATGATTTCCAATGTGTGCTGTTAAATGGTGTTTACTAGCATTTCTTACTTGGTCTTGACTTTGTAACCAATGGACTGATTTAGCTGAACAGGTTCTTAAAAAAGAGAACGGGTTATTCTCGTAGAATATGTCATTAGGTAGCTCATTTAAAAAAAATATGAGGATAGAGAAATCCAAATTTTTGAAGGTGTCCGCCATTTTGGTTTATTTCATGTCATTGGTCCTACTAAAATGCCTACCTAATGACGTCAAGTTTATATAAATCGGTTAAGTAGCAAAACAGTGGCATCCAAAAAACAAGAATTTTGGATTTTTTTTCCGCTCTATATATATCCCTTAATAGCAACGATAAAAAAGAGTATCAAAAAACGAAAATGTTACGAAAAGATGAGGCTACAAATAGATCTAAACTAGATTTTAATTTCGCTGCTAGTAATTCCCATAAGGTGTTTTGAATTTTTAATAAAAAATATAATATTATTGTCACGCCCTCTATACCGTGTTTTCATGTTTCCACACCACATAGGGAAGCAGCGTCGTTGAAACTCGTACATTTGGAGTAGAGGCACAGCCACAAAACAGATAAAGATCACAGCGTAAAGAACGCAGACGGAGAGCATGAACTGCTTCGCTGTGGCAAATTCCAGTCACAATTTGTATGTAGCGAAATGCACTAGCTTGACCAAATGCTTCCCTATGTAGTGTTTTGAGATGAAAGCACGGTATAAACAAAAAATAATTTTTTACTTAAAATCAGTATGGCTTTACATTGTTGAGTTAATCCACAAAATAAAAAGAGATCATGATAAATCAAATAGAAAAATTCTCATAAAATTCCTTTATTAATGTGACCGGTCTCGTAAACAAGTAATTACTTCACATCATCAGACTTGTTCCCCAAACCTGTCACATTAATAAAGGAATTTTATGAGATTTTTTCTATTTGATTTATCATGAATAATTACTCATATGGGATCAACCTACCTACGTTAAAAAGAGATCGTTAAAATCGAACTGTTTTGAAAAATCAAATTTAATGTCGTTTTAGGTGGTGATTAATTTTTGTCGTCCGCGTATGAGGTATGTTTAAAATTTAATTTATCTGGTATACTCATGCAAATATTATACATGTCCCATAATGTTTGCACTGTATGGTATTTTCATAAATACGAAATTTTACCTACTAAAAAAACTAAATCAACTCAAGAGTAAATTATCAAAAATTTTAAAGATGTAAAAAATGTATTTGAAAAATTGATGTTGAATTAACAAAAAAAATATTTTTTTTCTGAATTTTTTAGTTTTATTTCCTAAATTTTTGTTTATGATATCACAAACTACTGCATTATATCCACTTGGATATATTCCATTCCAACGAATCCAAAAAAAATGATTTAATCATATATTATCGAAACCGGTCAACTATAATATACATATCTGTTATTGTCCAAATTATTACCCTTTAATTTTGTCAACAGTAAAAGCACAAGAGCTTTTTTTTATTGGATAAATTTCTCTTTGTAACGAAATAATTTTACCAATCAGTAATTTTATAAGAAAAACTGACATGAAAAAATCAATCAAATGTCAGTTTTTCGAGCAAAATTACTGATTGGCAAAATTTTGAGTTAAAAAGAAATTTATCCATAAAAAAAAAGCTCGAGTGTTTTTTGGCAAGATAAATTAACGACAGAATATGTGAACGAACAACAACAATAATTATCTTTATTTACTTATTTATTTAAAGGAACAGTTATTAAAAATACAGTTGTTATAAATTGTTTGGTTTTGTGTACTTATTTCAATCTCTTCTCTAGTTTCCACACATGTCGAATATTCGTTTTGACTTGTTTTATTCGAGGCTCGTAAGTTACTAACAAGATTTTCGTGATGTTCAGGGTCAATTTGGAGGTAGGGTTTAATTGATGATGATGATGAGTGTCCGGTTATCTTTATAAGTTGTTGGTCACTTACCCCTGCTTTGGCTGAATGGGAAACTGTACTGGCACGGTTTGAATGATTCGTAATTTTGTTATTTGTGATGTCCAGTCCAATTTTAGCTGCAGAATTTTTGGTCCAAATAGATATCGTATTAATTCCCAATGGAACATTTTTATACCAACCTTTACAATTTGTGTTTTTCCAAAAGGGATTTGGAGAAGTCGTTCAGATGTTATGTATTTGTTTCTTTTTTCTAAGAGTAATTTTCACAATGGACAAATACTTTTATCCGTGTCATTTTCTCTCATCCATTTGCTGTCTGCCAATTTTTTAGACCCCCCTTGTGTGTCTTTGAAAATATTGAATTGTATTCAATTCTCCCTGTTGGAGTTCCATCTTGATTTTTTCCTCATTAAAATGGTAAATTTTACAGTTTACTGCTTCTCCTCCTCTCCAAGCTAATTCATAAGAAGCTATATGAAAGAATCTCTTTTGTAATCTCTCTGGTTCGTCTATATTCCACAATTTTGCCATCTTAAGTATATCTTTTTTTGTCTATTGCTACAGAACATGCCTTTCTTTTTTCTGGAATAGCTTGTATTTCCTTTCGTTTACTGTTCCTTGCATCACATGCTTCTTTAAAAGTTATGTTGGTAAAAGGATCAAATTTAATATTGTACTCACTGAAATATTTTTTTAAATCATCTTCGCAGTTGAATTCCAAATTGTTTTAACTGCATATTCTTTGCAATCTTCTCCACTTTTCTTTCTCATATTATAAGCCCAATCCTTTAACATATCTGCTATATTTTGTAATGGAGTTATTTCTGACAGTTCGTAATTTCGGATTTGACAAAACTCCATAAATTTTCTCCATATTGACGATTTCGTGTTTTTTGTGGATTGCGGAATTGATTTTTCTATGTTTTTTGCAATTTGTTCAGTCGAAATTTTCCCAAAACGACTCATATTGTACAGTATAGTTTCAACAATACTTAAAAATTATAGCTGACAGGACAGATTTTAAAGTGACGTGCGACTACTAGATGTACTCTGATTTTGAGGAACAAGCATTTTTATCGATGATAAAAAACGGTGCACCTTTTTTATCGCTGTTAAAGTGACAAAAATTTGCTGTCAGATAGACTTTTTCATATAGGAGTTGATTTATCATCATTTATTTATATAGTCTAGTCGCTGTGAATAAAAACTATTGACGTACTAAAATGTCCTGATAATTTGGGGTATCTTGGTTTTCGCCATTTTTTTTTTGTTTATCTGCTCCATATTTGACATTTTGTGGTTAACTTTCCATTTCAAACAACTTTTTCAAGTACATCTTACCTTAAATTTGTGGTAGTTTACTCTTGATCTAGTTTTATTTTTATTTTTTTAGTTTCCCTGTATATCATGTGGCCCAGATCTAATTTTATTAGATAATATCGTATTATTAGATAATATCGTATCTCAAAAGTCAATAATAACAGAAAATCCCATTTGACGCAAACATTATGAGACACGTATATACATCGATAAGCAACTATACCTATGCATAAATCATCATCTCAGTTTAGTATCCAAACATCAACCCCAATAAATTCCATCAGGTAGCGATTTATATATCTAAAAAAAAGTATCAACTTTTGACATTCTAAAATATTTGGTGATGTTTGGATATAAATGTCTAATTACTATCTTGTAACAAAAAGTGTTTGTTAAATATCTTTAAAGTTACTTTGAGCGACTTTAACGACTGTAAAAACAACAAACCTATTTATCTAATAATGAAAATACTATACTTTTGTGTACGCCTTGACTATATTATGCAAAATTCCATTTTGCATTTGTTTTTATTTACTTTATTCATAGTTGTTACATCTACAACCAAATTTGATAAATAAAAATTATCAAAAATTAAAAAAATTTTAGCAAATGCTGTAAAATAAATATGTATTTTTTTAAAATATACATTTAAAAATCGTAAATTTTAAATATTACAAAATAAAGAGGCACTCTTATTTAAATAGTGACATATTGGGTAACTTTATGCGTTTTATATTAAACACAAGAGAGAGGCGTCAAATTGTAATTTCAAGGAATATTTCCAAATGTATTCTGTGACTGAGCCATTTTCCTCTTCTATAGGCCATGAAAAATCGTCTCTTTTCTATTGTTGGTGGACAAAGACTGGCGTGCTTTCTAAAATTTGTTAACCAGCACATAGAGCCAAAAAAATCCACAAATTTTCTTTTCACAAAAGTAATTAGCTTTGGAAACTTCAATTATTAGAGAACTTTTCTGGTACGAAGACCAAAAGTCTATTATATCATTTTCTCGGATTTTGCGGTGAATTAAGAAGTGTATTTTCTGTAAATTTCTCTTTTTTTTCTGCTTGTATCATATTACAGATGTTGCATTCTCTGCTATACTTCAATCTGAATTTCTCTAGCAGTAAATCAAGCCATGCAGTACTTGCAGCTTCAGCAACTTTAGAAGGAGTATCAGATGTGTCTTAACAATCACTTTTGTTTATTTTAGTATAGTTTTTACTAATACTTATGTCATCGAAATTGTGAGAATTGGAAATTGGAAATTATGAAATCAGCGTTATATACCTCCATACGACAACGACTCGATCTAACACGACGTTTAATGAATATCAGCATATATCATATACTGATATATTATGAATTTTTATAAAAATGTCGGGATTGTAGAAAAAAATATCTCATAAAACTCGGGCGGAAAGCGTTTTATGATTGAAACATTCGCTTTGTCTCGGACTGAAATTCCACACTTGTGCGACAAGGTAAAACTTTTCGCATATAAATTATTAATTTCCTTCAATTTAAATTGATTAAAACGAAAAAGTACTGTCAAAATGCACCTAACCCAGACCCAGTATTATAATTAATTTAATTTAAACACGTGTTTCCTAAAACAATTCTTTGCACAAGTATACCAGAGATATGTTGAAATTCTTCGAAAAATGGTCCAGACATATCAACGTCAATATCTGACACATTTCTCATGTAATATTACAAAATAGTTGGTAAATATCATAAATACGGACATGAGAGGAAATCAGTAAAAGTGTCAGCTGTCAGTTTAAACTGACAGCGGGTTAAACAAGATCGTGGGGCGACCTTTACAATAGGTGTACTCCGGTAGTATCAAATATTAACGATAATTATGGAGTAGCTCCTTTTCATCTCTCTGTCAGAGAAGTGAGGAATTTATATTTCTAAAGAGCCGGCATTTAATCAAGCTGTAATTAAGCTGTAATTTTGCTATTACAAGTGTAGATTGTTATTTATTGCATAATTACCGGTTAGCTTATGAAAACCAAATGATTTATTGAATTTATCATTCCTTTTACTTAATCATTTAGTGCGTACAAGAATGAAGACATATTGCAAAAAAGGAAAAAAATAAACTACTGTCATTTTCAACCGATATTTTCATGCATCAAACAACCATCTCCAGAAACAAATAAAAATGTTGAGAACATTAGCGTTAACAATTGATCCTTCGTTTTTATTTTTTATTTATTTTAGTAAATATTTCAAGTTGCATTATAAAATACATAAACAATATGAAGTAGTATTGATGAATAGAGTAATTTATAATTCATATTAAACACTCTTTACTGAAATATTAGTAATATTAGTAGTAAGGAATATCTTAATTTGAGAATAATATATTTTACATTTATAAATCCCCCATCTTCTTCTCTTAAAAATGCTCTACGACTCTTCTTGTGTTAAAAGTTGAGCAAATTGGTTTAAGAATTATACAGAATTATCCGGAGCTATTGCTTTTTAGTAGTTGAAATGTACAGTGTTCCAACTTCCCCGTTTGTAGGAAAACTTAAATATTTGTTAACTTTTAGATTATATGAAAACATTTCTAATTCTATGTCAGTATTTCTACTGTTTTCGTTTACAAATCTTTCTACTAGTTTTGGAAAAAATCATGTAGCTTGTTTTGTATTTTTATTTAGAAAGACCATGTAACCACCTGTCACATATTATTGGATACATTGTCATATATCATCGTTGTTTTGTGTAGTCTCTACCTGTTCAAATGAATTAGTGCAGGTGATTGTACTTTCCGTATGTTTAATGTTATTATTCGTTGAATAGGCATGGATGGAATTTTTTTGCCTCAGGATGCTGTAAACATAGACAGATGGGAGTAATCTGCTCGGTATTATTTTTTGAGTTAAAATTTTGTTGAGATGTATGTATGCATATATCAAAAGCATCAGTTACAGCTTGTCACTATGCTTGAGGAAATAAATCATATGAATCGTTGTTGATAGCGTCAGCTAGATGGTCAAAAAGAAGTGATGTTAAAAATGGAAATAAATGATACTCACTACTCAGCCAGCGACAAAGATGTTTCATGATAAAACGATTAGAAATACAACCGTTACACCATTCTAGTTGGCTATGATATCAAATTATAATAATTTTAATTATAATATCTATATAACATATTATATGACATAACTATAAATAATAAATTAAAATGTTCAAACTGACCACCGTGCTTTCTTATACACAAAGTGCTCTGCTATCCACTGCATTTAACGCATTTCTTAAAGCTTGAGGAGGCACTGACTCACAAGCCTCGATTGAGCCGTATTTTTCAATAACTAAAGAGGGTGCACAGAAATCAATTGGAAATTTGGAAAGTCTGTTAAGATAGTTAATGTTATAAATTTTTGCAAGAAAGTTTTCTGTATCTCTTAAAATAAAAAGAGTTCAAGGGACTGAAATGTTGGAACTTTTTTCTGACTTTGGCTACAATTCAGAAAGTTGGCAATGAATCACAAACTTGATTTCGCAGGCAAGTAGACACCAAAAAATAGAACATATGATATTTTAATGCTTTTGGTCGACGGCTCATATTAAGCGAGGTATATTGATGTGGCTCTCTTAAGCGGCCTACACACACTGAACTATGTTATGATGCACATCGACTTCCAGGTTTCATGATGCAAGTTGCAGTGTGTATAAACTGACACCGATGTGGGAGAACTAAAACTGATGCAAGTTTCATGAAACCTGAGGTCGATGCATGCATCGAAACATGTTTCAATGAGTATAGGCCGCATTATAGTAGACAGACGTATGTTCTCACATCAAAAGTAAGCTGTTTAATGGAAATATCTAGATACATAGTTAGACCTCTAAATATTAACCTCTGCCTGAATAAGTATTTATTCTTTTTCCCGCAGCCGAACCACCTAGAAAGTTAACTGTTTTTTGGTCCATTTTTTTGTGTAGAAAATACATATTTACTAGTTCGTAAGATATCGCTAAAGTCTTTACCGATCCCTTATGTCGCTTTTGGTTGACAATAGTATCTAATAACAATTAAAAATCATTGATCCAGTCTTCTTTGAAAGTAAGAGTTTGACATCTGTAAGTTTAATTTTATGAATTTTGTTAAAGCTAAAATGTTTTTTGAGACTAGAGAGTATGGTTGCAGAAAAAATATTGTACTCAACACACGCGGAAAATGTATTTGCAGTACAAAATCTTTTTTTCAATCTTGTTACGTAAATAATCATTACAGAAACTGATTGATCTATTAAATCATTAAATACAAAACACGTATCATTGACTAAAAATTTTCTAGTCAAAGTATTTTAAAGCAACTTTCACCAACGGCCTTAATCCAAATGGTTTTATCAGCTAATTTTTACCCTAGTTTTTTGCATGCTTTACTCTAATTTTTTTAGTATTCTTTACTACCCTTTTCCGATGTCTTTATCCTCTTTCCTGGATAATATCCCATTTCAGATCTGGGGGTGAATACGTAATGCGTTAACTGAGGCCAACGCAACGTGTAAATTAATTGTTCCTCTAAATGAAAGGAGTCAAATTTTGATAGAATTTTGAGATAAATTATAATAAGAGGGCAATAATAAGAGATTAAGGAAATTTTAAGTAACAGAATATATTTGCATCTTTATAAACTGGAAATAAAAGCAGAATAAAAAACAAAAAGTGCGTTAATGACAATTAAAAACGCTACTAATGTATAAACTGGTAATGAAAAGTATAATCAAGATTAATCTGTGATTTTTAATTTTCTGATATACCTTTTAAATAATTAAGATCATCAGCTCGGCCGCACATCAAACAATTTGGCTAAAACAGTGTTAACCATAGAACTACAAGGCGGAAAGGAAGATTCTTAAATGACCGGAAGCTGGGCAAAGCCATTCAGTTAGTAGCGTGTGTAATGTGCAGTCGAGTAAAGTTTAACTTTGTGTTCGTGTACGTGTTTTAACATTTCATCCCTTAACTTGCTCCTCTGTGATGTACGAATATGAAACATACAAAAACAGTGACATGAATAAACATTTTCGGACATTTTAGTTGGTAATTTACCAGTAAATTATGTATGGGCATAGAGTTCAGGCACGGTCAATAAATTCTATTATATTATTTCAGACACTTATAAATTATTGAGATCGAAGTTCAAATGAAGTTGAAATTATCATTGCTCCTTCCAATTCAATGATTCTCATAGTTCATGACTTAGATACAAAATGCTTCGGGCTGAGCTTAAATGCAGGGCACATATTCAGTACTTGGGAACTTACCAATTATTTAGAAACATCTAATAATACGATATATTCAGCGTGTACAGTTACATTCTCCAGACATATATTTCATACTAATTATTCGTTTTTTTAAATGATTTCTTCAGAATTCTGATGTTTAACCAAATGTTCAAAACATACACATCCATGATGAGGCAGAAGTGCGACGGCATCGCAACTTTTACAGTATATGTATTTGGGGCATGAAAACTTGCAAGCGTTTATTAAATCTCGCTATCAGCAGCAATTCAGGTTGAGCCAGTGTTGTTTTTGATAATTTATTAGGACCATTTTTTCTGCCACGAATGCAAGAAGGCGCTTCTCTGCACTTTAGTCGAATTGCAAAAGCTCATCTGAATAAAGTATAGGAACAAAGATGGCTAGGAAGAGGTGGACCATAACCTTGGCCAGCCCGCTCACCAAATTTAACTCCCCTTAATTTTTATGGTGACATCCATTGTCTACGCCCGCCCGTTTCAAACATAGATGATTTACGACAAAGAATTGTAAATGAGTGCGAACAAATTAGAAATACCGAGGAGAATTCGAAGACCTATGAATACATTTAAATTCCAATTCATCTTTGTACTAAAAAATAATACCAAACATTACATCGAAAAATTCTCAGAACTATAGAAAAATACTAATTTTACTCAGTCAACGTCCCGAGAATTCTCGCCGGTCTACAGCCTAATTTCAATGACAAATGACACATTTCTAAAGATTAGAGAACCACGTTTTAATTGTCTTTTATAAAAGAATGTAATCGTGGCTATGTAAATTTAATTGAAGTCTAATAAACGCTGTCAATTCCTAACCAGACATAGACCGGTTTCGAACTTATTTGTTCTCCTCAGTATGCCATAGGTTATGGAACAAACAAATGATAGTGGCCATAGTGGCTATCATGATTTGAAGGTGTAATCCAACGCAGGTCGGAGTATTTGCCCGCTGAGTAGTTGTTTCGTTCAAATCATATTTAAAAACAGTAGTTTAGTCCACCTGGGCTGGAGATCGCCGCTCTCGGTACTTGCTTCGTAAGTCGCTATCCGCCACAGAGACATCTATGATGTCGGTCGGATAGTAGCATTTGGACCATACGAGAAGTTTCATACCTCTCACCACTACTCAATTTACCTTAGTTAGTATATGACTAGCAGGTTGGCCACTATCATTTGTCTGTTCCATAACCTATGGCATACTGAGGAGAACAAATAAGTTCGAAACCGGTCTATGTCTGGTTAGGAATTGACAAATGATATTGGCTATCGATCTATCATGATTTGAAGGTGTAATCCAATGCAGGTCAGGGTATTTGCCCGCTGAGTAGTTGTTTCGTTCAAATCATATTTAAAAAAAAAGAAAGGCTGTATGTTTTTTCTTAGATGCACTTCTAAGATCCATCAATCCCAGGGGATAGTTCCCCCTCCTATGGATGATTTTCGACCTTATTAGGAAGATGATCTAGTTGTCTTGATTGTTTGGCACAATGAGATAAAAGTATTTCAACCTTTCCGAATTCCAGTAACATCCATGTGCATCATTAGAGCTTAGGGGTAGTTTCTACGATCCTCTAAAGTTAGTTTTTAGTCATATATGGATAACTACACCCTCCGTATGTGGGTGTAGTTTGTAAATCCTATAGGGGTGAGTCTCAACACTTTAAGAGTAATGTCTGGTTATCACATCAGATTCAGCTATTTTGTCCTAAGAGCCACAAGAATTTGTCCTTTGTACATGTTATTATAACTCACGTGTGTATTTGAGTTTTAGGTATAGTTTTCACCCCCATTAGTGTGGATTTTGGTTTATTTAATAGAAATAGCTTGCTATGGTTTGAATGCATATTCTCTTCTCTAAACTATAAAATATCTACTATTTTTCACACTTAAGAGTCATTACATTATTACTATAGTTTTATTCCATTTCAAGGGAAGTTTTTTGGCCAAAAAAAAAAAAACTGACACGATAAATATTCTTTTAACTAAACCAAGCCATACAATTACGCTGAACTCATTCTGGAAATTTCTTGGCCTGATTCTATGTGGATTTTCGTGATACAAAACATGCAAGTTGTGAAAATTAACTACACCTATTCTTGTGAAGCAGGATTCATCAGTCCACAATAATTTCCTCAAAAAGTTTGGATTATTTCTAACAGAATTCAACATGAAATGACAAAAATTTAAACGGTGTTGACTATCACCTGGATATAAACCTTGAACAGGCTGCAAATGGTATACGCGTCGTTGGTCTTCTAGTAAAGTTTTCCATACAAAAGTACAGGAATGCGAAGAATTCTTGGAGCCGTTCGAATACTCATATATGGGTCTCTATCAAACATTCGAAGGATCGTCCTGTTTCTGTTCCTCGGAACATTATTCATATGTTTTGCTCCTGTCTTCTTGCCAGTCCATTTTCTCTAAAAATCTTACATACTCCCCGACAAACGCCTGTATGTTAATATCTTGTATTCAGGAATCGCCTACGGTATTCCACTGCAGCTTCAGCAGAATTTGTGTCGCATAATCCATACACGTAATGAATATTTTCGTACATGCTTCATCCCATGTATCGTTTAATCGGTGCGCGGTGGTGTACCCAAAATGAGCAAGCACACTTTACGTGTAGATACTCAATGATCACGTAAAATTCTTCTGCAATTAATCCGCGTTTAAAGTTATAGAGAAAAATCACACGATAGTCACGTCTTCATGACAACTCAGCCTTCGTTATACACTAACCAATGCACAGTACAGTTATAATCACGGCCGCCGTGCCTCGATGCAGTGTATATTAAAGATTATACTCCCACTACATACTAGTGTATTTCCTTGTTGTTTATAATTTGTTGTTTCGATCTTTGCGTGTGTATCAAATCAGTTACGACCTACGTCCGCAGCAATGTATTTATAGGATTAGCAAATATAGAGGTATGTACGTCTAAGCAAGCTAAGACATCTGATCCATAAGTTATTAATTGGTGAAATTATGAACCTATGTCTCAGTTTAATTGAGCAACTTGTTTGTCACTTGATTTAGCAGCGTCGTAATTATTTCTGCAATTATATTTTTGACATTATATTAGTAGCTGTATGAATCACATATACTCCAGAGAAATAAAACTTCCTTTGCGGAATGAGGCCGAACAAGCTGAATTTTTGCAGAGACCTTCGTTTTGATGTTCTAATGAAGCACAAAAAAATCTCATATGTCTACCCTTGTGCGTCTTGAGATATCGAAGGTCAAAGGTCATGAAAATCGGTTTTTCGCGAAAATCTCGCTTCCGGTGCATCTAACGTCATAAGAACTCGTAACAAAACTTACGTAAAATAGTATTCTCTACAAAATTGTTTATATATATTTTTTTCGTACGACCAGCCGTTTTCGAGATATAGCATGATAAAGCGGGAGCGCGCATTCGTAATAGGTAATACTGTATTATACTGCAGAGCTATAAATATAAAAGCACTTTTCTTAATCTGTTAGACTGGAAAATTAAATTCCCATTATTAAAGCCGTTAGAAATTTGTTTATTTATAAAAAAATATATAATAAATAATTAATAACAAAAAATACATTCTTTTCCACACCACGCCTTATGTTTCCTTGCCTTCCTCCTCGTCTTCGTCGGGTTCCACTAGCACCTCGATCAACACATTATCTTCGTCAGACGCTTCCTCTATATCTGTTGGCTCTATGTCTGTTGGCAAAACCTCTTCAGGCTCAAGGTCACTGAAGTCTTCGATGTTTTGCAACTCTGTTGACGGGTTCAGGCATGCCTGTCCGTGACACTGACCACAAACTTTGGAGCATGGCAGCCCGACTTTTCTACACCCGCACTGCGCACCACACCCCTTTTTACAATTACGGAATATTGTATTTAATAGTTCGTCTGGAGCAGGTGGCAGTAGTGTTGGTAGTAGACCCGATAAATATGCTGTCGAGCTGCTTCACTGGTAGGTGGAAGGGATGACAATTTAACAGGTCTATTAAGTCGTGTAGCCTTAATGAATTGGGTGTATCTAAATTTGTCAAGGTTCACTTCATCTTTTGGAGCACCATACATAGCTAACAGAAAACGCTTTCCGTTCTGAAATACTGTATCTGGCGGGCAGTTTTCTGCTTGAAATATTTGAGCCGAGTGAGTCAAATCGGGATGTTTCTCAAACGGATGGTCGTACGAAAAAAAATGTATATGAACAATTTTGTATTTTACGTAAGTTTTGTTATGGGTTCTTACGACGTCAGATGCACTGGAAGCGAGATTTTCGCGAAAAACCGATTTTCATGACCTTTGACCTTCGATATCTCAAGACGCACAAGGGTAGGCATATGAGATTTTTTTGTGCTTCATTGGAACATCAAAACGAAGGTCTCTGCAAAAAATTCAGCTTGTTCGGCCTCATTCGGCAGATGGCCTTTATTTTTACCTTATTTCCCTGGAGTAATAACATAAAAATTACCTGTGAGCATTGACAAGTATTCAGTAGCGGTCGGTGAAACTTAAGGTATGCCCTACCTCAGTGTTGGAGTATATAAAAAATATTGTTTTCCAGTACACACCATTGCTTAAAAGTAAAGTTGACCTTCAATTTATTTACTTCATACAGCTTGTAATTGTGACGTACGCGCAAAAATCCAGACAAAAAAGTATGCCTTTATTTATTCTCGCGTGTCCCAAAATTTTCTAGCGATCTACATAACCTGCTTTAATTTTCCAGAAAAACCCAGTGAAGATCAGAACGATCTATTTAAAATTTCTTTATTATTATTATGCCCTCTATTACGTCACATAGTGCGATTTTCGAATATTTTTTTATAATAGTCGTAATTTTTAAATAAGGTAAGTAAAATATAACATAACCGCTTTACTGCAATCATTTCATTTTCATGTTGATGTTTTAAAAATATTGTTACAATACTAACGAGGTTTCCCCTAACACTTTATTTAATATGCAATGTTTGTTCTTATAACTATTTAACAAAGGGTGATTCATAATTAAGGAGCAATACTTCATGAGCCGATAGTAGATAAAAAAGTGTTATGTGATACAAGCTCATGAAATTTTCGTGACTTTATCACCCTTACTATGCTGCATCGGTCTAAGAGCATGCAATTTATTTTTTGTTTAATATGGGCATCTGACGTATTTCCCCGTAATTACAAATCACCATATGTATACAGACTGAGCAAAATTCAGTTTTGGTATTTTACATTTAACTAGTGCGAGGAAGACAATTAAATGCTAATAATTATTATAAGCATAAAATAAGGATAGAAACAGAAAAGAAATCAATTTACATAGGTAAGATATGAGTACAACCCCACACACTTCTCCATTGGCGAAGGACGTGGCCGACAAATGAATGAACAATGATCGGTGAGTGTTAAGCAGTTATCTAAATAGTTGCCATGGTAACTGATTACTTCCGCGTAATGTTTACATGTTATACCATATTCTCAAAAACCACTCTCCTCCAATTGGGAAGTGTGTGCGGTCGTTCTCATATCCCACCCATGCAATTTGATTTCTTGACCGTTTGTATCCTTATTTTATATTAATATATATATTAGCATTATATTGTCAATCTCGCGCTTATTGTCAAATATAAAATACCAAACTGAAAGTTTGCTCAGTCTCTATAAACCGAGTGACCATAGGACGTAGTTCCGTATTTTTAAAGATATAAATTTTTGACATTGTTAATAAGACATAAAAACAAAGATGATCATGAAATAAGTATTTCATGTTACAAATTTCGCGAAGCAAGCGTATTATTAACAACTTCCATTTTTTTAATGATAATCATCAATTCAACTTAATTGCAATTAAATACAATTAAGATTCTATATACTAGACTACAAAAAGTAGCATATACCAGGTCTCACTGAGATGTCTTTTGTTTAATTTTTAACTTAGAGGGATTTAATTAGTTAATACACAATTAAAAATACATTATGTGACGTAAAAGAGTATTTATCATTTCCGGTTTCAAGGGAAATGATAACAACTTTCTAATTTACCGTTTTGGATAGAGCATTAAATTTTAAGTTCGACAGTGTGATACACTTGAGTGTTTTGCTTTTGTTTTTCGTTATTAGTGATATATTATTAAATGCAGAAAACGCAGTAGGTTTATAAAAATTTTAAACACTAACGCGTTCTTTTAAGTTCATTCATCACATTGTTTCATTGCATCAGGTTAACATTATTAAAAACCTATCTTTCAGTATTCTTCACATCATCTAGGGTTGTTATGATCTCCGAATTGTCAACAAAGCGGCAAATATTGTTGAAGGAAGAAAAGTTGTTATGGTAACACTCCTTTCTCTTGTCAACTAGGCAAACTTCCTTTTACTAAAATAAAATTTAAACAAATTTATTAACAAAATGAGGGAATGTGATAAAAAATGCATAGAAGTTTTTAACTTAGTGGATGAAGAATTCATTACTCAATGTAATACGTAAAATTAAACAGGTTTATATGTAAAATATCAGAATTATTTTTAATTTTAAATTACAGAACCCTTAAAAAAGTTACTTCATAATAACAGTGAAAAATTTTAATAATTTTAAACCATTAAAAAACGACATAACTTCATTTGAAACGCATATTTCAAATTTTTATAAGCCTACTGCGTTTTTTGCATTCAATAATATATCGCTAATAATAACGAAAAACAAAAGTCAAACGTTCAAGTGTGTCGCATTGCCCAACTCAGAATTTCATGCTCTCTTCAGAACTGCAAAAATATACGGGGGGTCATGATAAAAATTAAAAGTTGCTATCATTTCCGCTGAAACCGAAAATGAAAAAAACTTTTTTCATGTTAAATAATGTCGTTTTATTTGTGTTTTGACTAGTACATAATATCATTTCTCTAAATTAAATAGCGGATAATAAAAGGTGGTGAACCACATCAGTGAGACTCGGTATTATACATACTTTCAAAGCTACGATATATAAAGAAAATATGAAATTTACATCTTTAAAATTACAGAAAATTTTGGGTGGTATACCATAATCCTGTGATCACCCAGATATATATATATATATATATATATATATATATATATATATATATATATATATATATATATATATATATATATATATATATATATATATATATATATATATATATATATATAAAATATTGCTATTTTAGTAACCTCTCTCGTATTTGATTAATAATACTTATTACATTTTATATTGCAGTTATATAAATTACCATAATTAAAATAGTTTATTAAATTACAATGTAATAAACTATTTTCATTGTAGTAATTTAAATAACTACAATATAAAGAGATAATACCGTTTAAGGGAAATTTTTGCTTATTCTTTCTTTAAACAAATAAGATTGATAGTGTTTCTGATTACAAATGTTTGTCAGACAGAATTTAGGTAAAATATATATATTGAGATATTACTCTGCCCCGTAAATAGTATGGGGAATAATAATGAGTAATAAAAGAACATTTTATAATCCAATTCATATTTTTAAAAGAACCTCAATTTAACGTTGCTGCTCAGATTTTATAACGTTACTATCGCTTAAGCCACACGACCGTGTTCTTATAGTTGCTATGTGTATTATAACAAAAAATAAATGAACGATGGATATTTTTTAAGTTTTTATTGTGTTCCGAATGTTTGCTAACCTCTAGGTAGGCATCTCACTCTAACTGTATCAAAATTAAATTAATATTCATGTTGTTTTGCTATCCACAGCATATAACCCCGTTATAACATTAAGTGAAACAAGTCTTTAAGTTCTCCAGCATACAGTAATGTAGCAGGTAGTTGTATATAATCAGCACGAAACAATTTGAAGCTTTGGACGTTTTTAAAAACGTATTCTTTGCAATTTGTATGTTCCCAACATTCTAAACCAGCGCATTCGCCATAATTTTAAATATACTGCGAGTACACCTACAATTCTGTGAATATTGTATGGACGACTTTAACTACGGAATACGAAGTAAATAAGCAGAAATTTCCCCCTTTTGAATAAAATATCCCATACCTAGGCCTGCAGTGTTCTTAAATAATATAGAATGTAATCTACCGTCTAGCATTTTGTTCCACAAAAGTTGTGCTTTTATTATCAAAGTTTTAGAAGTGCAGGAAGATCAAATACAACCTTATTTTTAAATTGTCTTAAAAATACATGAAATGTTAAATTAGCAAAGTTTTTTTTTTGGAAAAATGATTCTTACGGTTATATAGACAAAAGTAATAAATGTTCATTAACAGCAGTGTTGCCAATGATATTTTAAAAAAAATATTATAAATCAGATAAACGTTATTTTGATTTAGATTTTCTATTTTTAATTTTGCAGAATATTTATTAATTTATCATAACAAGCAAATACGTTGGTTACCACAATACAAAGTACCAAACGTCATGTTTTTTCTAGAGGATACACTTATCACTCACTATGTCTGTCTTGCTTAATCTGCGTTAGGCTAGCATAGTTTGCGATTATTATTTGTCATTTCTATTACTTATGGCATACTGACGAGAACATAACAAGTTCGAAACCGGTCTATGTCTAGTGAGGAATTGACAAATGATCTTTAGCTACCAAACAAGACTTGCAGGTTTAATTCATTGCAGGTCGGGGCTTTAGTCCGCTGAGTAGTTGTTTCCTGTAAATCTTATTCAGTATGCTATTAGTATATTTATGTGAATAAACGTATGTGTACTCCCAGATGAAACTGGCGATACTCCTATATCATTGACTGTTCGAAAAAAAAGAAATCTTCTAGAAATTTCATTAGCGACAATCAAATTTAATATTTATAATACCGGGTGATCAGAAAATGAAAATTCAAGAATTGCACCAAGATTTGTACATTTATGTCTGACTAAAAATAAAATACTACATGCAAAAATAAAGTACAAATAATACCCTGTGTCTTTAAATGCTGTTGAAATTGGATATGGATTTTGTTATTCTATACTGCTCTTCACTTCTTCTAAGGTAATTAAGGCAAATTCGCTATTATCCATACAAGACATTCACAACACATATAGATTTTTTCATAGAAAGTAGGTTTTATGGAATAGGACATCAATTGGTCAAATTCATATTATTTGAACAAACAAAATTTTGTATTTGTGTAATAATTTCTTTACGATAATCTACTTTGCACAGCTAATTACTTAACTATACAAATACCAAAAGTTATAAACATTATACAAATAAATTTGTGTTCTTTTCTCGACCTGGGAAGAAAAAATGATTATGTGAAATGTCACTGTGAAAGAATTTCAGCCTTATTATCCACTATTCGATATTTATTAGACATATTTTTTTTAATATTATTTTTGGAGCCTCCTGTATAAATAATTTCTAAATTAAATATGGCCTTATTTTTTAAAATAATTTTTTTAAAATAACCTATTTCCTAAAATTGCAAAATCACCTAATTTTGGCAACATTTAAGAACTCACTGTCCTCTATTTTTAACTCTTAATATCTTTTCCAAATGCCATTTTGATTACTACTTAAAAATAAATCTACATAATATGGTGTAATTTTTTAATTTCTAATTTTCAAAATTTTAAACTTGACTATCGCTAATATATTTCAGAAACAGAAAACTTTTAGAAGAATAATTCTTTTTTTGAAAAGTCAGTAACAAAAATTAATGAAGAAAATGTTTGAAGAGAACATCTTAAAGTCCTACGTATTTCAATACAAGTCGTATATTACGATTAGCTCTAATTTCGATCACACGCGATAAAACGATTACCTTTATTTTCAACCCTATCCAGAAACACACTGTATATAAGTACAGTTTTGTAGGTTTTGTCATTAGCACTTCTTTATAGATCTATACACTATTTCTGAAAAAGTCACTCATGGTGGTTAGTTTTTATTTAATTTAATCAATCATATTTTTTTGTTCTGGGAGTTATCTACTGTGATTTCCAAACAAAGCTCTACTGAGTAATAAAAAAGTATTAACTTAGTTATTACTTAGTTATCAAGATAGGTTTAAAAACGGTTTAATAATGTTCCGAAGTCTCCTCTCTAACTTGCGAAAATTTTTCAAATGTTTTTATTATTTCACTAAACTGTTTTAAACGTGTCTATTTTTGGTCAATTTTTTGCACGAAAAAATTATTCTTTAAAACTGTTGCCAAAATTTAAAAATAATGCGCAATCATTTTTAAACAACAATAAAAATAGAGCTTAACTTCTTTTAATTAAAATGGTAGACAAATATTTACCAAATTCATCTTATAGTTGTCGTAAAAAAAAGACTAAAAACCACCGAAAATAGTTAATACAAACTATTTTATCTACCAACTTTACTAACGGCACGTTTCTCTTAAAGTATTCATTGAATTATCATTTATTCATCTATTTTGTGTATATATTCCTATAAATTGGAAAACTTCGTTTGTTTCCCTAGAGATATTGTATTTACACTCTCTTTACCAAAGTATTATTTGCTCTTTCAAGAATCAAACGAAACTATTGGTAATATTCACGCACGTAAATCACGAATCAATCTACAAACTCTTTACAAAACTTTGCTAATTTAACTTTTCCACAGACTCACTGAGTACGACCCTTGAGTAGTTGCGTAAGTCATTCAAATTTGACCTCCCTGTATAATTAATTAATGCAGTCAATAGACAAGGACCCTCCAACAACACTGAAACTTCCTCCATGAGGCGGCGTCTTTTTGCTGGAATGAAAAGCCTTACGGGCTTTGGATCGCGCTCCAGACATGGTTCTCCAGGACATCGCTCCATCTCCCTACCGGAAAGTACGACAATCTAGTGTATACATGTGTGTGTCTGTCTATATGTTTACTCTTCTGACAAATACGAGCATTGAGCACGAATTTTTTTACTAAAACTTCAAAGATGATATTCTTTTAAGCCTCTTTTTTTATATCGCAGCTATATGTGTATAAGTAATTTTGGATTAGGTACGAAGACTAATAGCTTTTTTTTTTTTTAGTAAAATTATCATTTTAAGACTAATTCCTTTTACAGGTTGAAATTGTCGGAACCAGGACAATAGGTTAAAATAAAAACGCTACCTTGCCTACGTTTCGTTTAATATGCTTAAACTTCTTCAGGGCTCAATAGCCAAATAATTATGTAAAGTTCCACAACAGAAAAACTTTTTTAAAACCAAGTCTATAAGAGAAAACAATTTCTAAGAACATACATATCAATAGGTAAAAACAACATTATTAAAGTATGAATTAACAAATTGCAAAATTTCAAATTGAAAATAATAGCAACAAAGGTTCGTTAAATATAAAACATTATTATTTAACGAACCTTTGTTGGTATTATTTTCAATTTGAAATTTTGCAATTTGTTAATTCATACTTTAATAATGTTTTTTTTTACCTATTGATATGTATGTTCTTAGAAATTGTTTTCTCTTATAGACTTGGTTTTAAAAAAGTTTTTCTGTTGTGGAACTTTACATAATTATTTGGCTATTGAGCCCTGAAGAAGTTTAAGCATATTAAACGAAACGTAGGCAAGGTAGCGTTTTTATTTTAACCTATTGTCCTGGTTCCGACAATTTCAACCTGTAGAAGATTTTTCAAGGACACAAAATTCACTTTTTTAACTAATTTCTTTTGCTGAGCAACAAAAATATAAGAATGTCTCTTCTATGCACTTGTAACAAATCCGAAACTTTTAATCTATATTAAATATTTACGTTAATATATAAAAGAGTTCAAATAATTGACTGAAGACGAAGCTACTTTGTGAAAATCCATTTTGATTTAAAAAAATTATAAACACTTTTTATTTTGTCTAATTTTCACTATATTTGTTATTTTTACACCGAGTTTCATCCTGTTCGGACATTTTCAAGTAAACTAAATTATACACAGATTTTACTTTCATTTAAATATAAAGTGACTGAACAGAAGGATGTAATTCAAATTTGTACAGATGTTGTCTTTAAATGTAGGAGTTTCTCAAGATAGTAAGTTATATTATGGTGTGATTTTTATTAACAACATTAAGTTATCTGAACAAGTTTAATAACGGAGACTTATTTAAATCTATTTGGTCGTTTTAGTAATTCTTCGTTATTAAACTTGTTCAGACATCTTAATGGTGTTAATAAAAAATCACACCACAATATAATTTACTATCTTGAGAGACCCCTACATTTAAAGACATAACATCTGTACAAATTTGAATTATTTGATCAACCATAAAGTGACCCATCCTTCTATTCAGTCAGTTTATATTTAAATGAAAGTAAAATCTGTGTATAATTTAGTTTACTTGCAAATGTCCGAATAGAATGGAACTAGTTGTAAAAATAACAAATATAGTTAAAATTAGACAAATAATAAAAAAGTGTTTATAATTAAAAAAAAAAAAGAAATAATAGTTGAAATTATGTCCACTTAAATAATTTTGTTGACGCAGCATTGATAGTAATATCATACACATACAATACTTGTAAATTTTAGTAATTTCGTTATGTGTACAAATAATTAACACATAGTTTTCTTTGAAGATGTGGACATTTTGTTCTGTAGTATACCTCATATTCGTAGTTGCCTTGAAAAGAAGAAGAATTAACCATAACAGATTGATTTTTGAGAAACATTACTATAACAAGTAAACTACATCTTTATTTCCGAAATAATTTATTTTGTTCTCAAAGGTAACTTATGTTTAATAATATCTGATATTTTGATACCAAAATACAAATATCTTAAAAACTTTTTGAGATAACATGACACATGTGCATTCTCAAAATCAGAAAAATGAGGAAAATCATGTTATTTTAAAATATACACTGTGTACATTTTAAAATAATTCAATTTAAAAAGACTAAGTAAATGTCATATTTCTTAAACGCAATGCGCAATTGTCTCATTGAATCAATATTTGGACTTTTCAAACAAAAAATAATAAAGGTCTTTAAACTTCTTTGATAACCTCAAAAATAACCAAGTTATTTCAAAAAGAACATTTTCAAATGATGACCTTGTACTTAAAGTACTCAAAGTTTAAAATAAAAATTGATTTAATTTGAATTGATATTGGAAAAGTTTATGATAAACTGAGTTATAAATATTTATTATTATGCACTAAAACACAAAACTATAAATATATAGATTTGTGTAATAAATTATATGTTAATTTCTTTTGAATTTTTTTTAAATTTAAATTTAAAAAGTTTTACATTTGATGTAACTTAAGCCACAGTAGAATAAAAATGTTTATATACTTATATAGTATTGACTCACTCTGTTACTGGAAAAACGAGGTGACGACGGGATGAATATTAATAATGTCGCGTTTTCTGTTGCACATAAAAGCGTAAAAAGCAATATCGTGTATGAAGAATTTTAATACATCCAGCCCCAAAACTACAACTCAGCAATCAACAGTGATAGTGATTTAATAGCTGATATAATGTTTAAGCAGATAAGCAATGATGGATGTAAGAGTTACTTTCTATGATTTCGTCATTAAGTAGAATTAAGAACTACTAAATATAAAACGTAAATAATTCCAAACAATAAGAAAACAGGTGTGTTCACACGTGCGTAAATCGAAATTTGATAAGAAATTCTCTTTCTCAAACAAACCATTTGGCTTTCCATCCACGCTTCGACCGACGAGGGATGAAATTTCATTTATTTGTAGTAAACCAATACGAGATGGAGACATAACATACTGCACGACAATTTAGAACATGCGCGTTTGAACGTGACAAATTTTCTTGTTTTATAACTAGTTATTTGATAGTGTTATACTACATTTAATACAATTATAGATCCATCTTGGATTGCATCTGAACGTACTGAACTACACTTGAAATTATCTCTTAAAACCCATCGAAGAACGTTACAATCTCACAATCTGAAGGGCATGTGAAATATTTGATATCTAATATTCTAAATATGATTTCTATATTTTTAAGATGTAACGCATCAACTTCGGAATAATTTTGTCAAATTACTTTGGCCACCGATTGAAGTGCATCAACAATGCAGGTTACGTGTATTCAATTTGGGTACATATTTTTCAGCAAATTGTCCAGCGTTAACCGTATATCTTGTTGTATCAGTGACTAACATCAATACTTGTGAACTATCAACACTCAACATATCAAGCGTTATTGTAACTAGATTGCACTCTTTTACTATCAATTAATTATACTGACGTGGGCCCATCAGAGTCTAAATCACGTGCTAAAACATTTGTCACATAATTTCCTTTTGCATTCGTTATCTCGTCTGCTTATCCATATTTTTTTTATTTTATAATACACCTTAAATTTGGTTTGTTATTGAGCTGTTCATACGGTTTAATTTGTAACTCGCTGTTTGTGTTGTCGGAAACTACGAGTTGGGTACACATTTTTTAATATTCGACTTTAATAACAGCGATAATATAACATGGCATCCTAAAACTATGTGCAACGAAAGTTCTTCTTTGGCGAGCAAGTTCACCCAATCTTTATCCTATTGTGTAAATATTGGACATGATAAATGTGTCGTTAGGGACTTTCCATGAAATCTGATTCCCACGAGATCTAATTCCCACAAGATCTAATTCTAATAGCCACTCTGTATATCTGTTCGAATTTCCGAATGAATTTTATATAGACTGGTTAAAAAAAAATCCCATGAGATCCAATTCCCACGACATCTAATTCCCACGAGATCTAACACTCCGATGCTCTTTTCCTATAAGATCTAACGCATCACCCTGTATATATGTTCGCTTTCCGAATAACTTGCAACCTATCTAATAACACCGATTTAACATTTCCGCGATGTCTAATTCCCACGAGATTTAAAAATGTAACATTGCCTTAGATATTGAAGTAAAGCATTACATGTGCAGCATTCAGAGGCGTAGGGGCAAGTAAAGTAGTGAACTCACTACGACATAATGCGGAAATATAACTTGAAAATAAAAATATATTGATTTTAAAAGTATAACAGAATTTGCTTATTTTTTAAACTATGAACTATGCAAAGATGTATAGAGATGATATTGGACTGCAAAGTAAAATAAGGTTTTTTAAGGAGAACGTGCTGTTTAATTTATGACAAATATATCATGAAATTCAAACGAACTCTCGTGAGGTGTCGGTGAGGTGTCGGAGTCCATAGGAGGACTGTCCGGCAACGGTTCTACTGGAAAAGAAAATATTTCCCTGAATTGGTTATGCAAAATATATAGATATTACAATTCGCTAAAAGTTTTATTATAAAACATGCAAAAGGCAGGTTATTTACATTCATGCTTTGTACCAGAATAATAATTAATTGCTTTATTCCTATACATGTTAACTAACCAACAGAAAAGGTAATTAATTACGATTATGTTTTTCAATATGAAAAATTGGAAGTTATACAAATAAAAAGTAATTTTATAATTATTATACATACACATGTAAAAATATACATATGTAATATTATTAAAATAATGAAAATTGAATAAAATTAGTCTGTTTATATCCTATGATATAGATCTCGATTTTGTGCTGGAATCCACTGTTTTACATCTTTTTAATACTTAATAATTTGCAATTTTAATATTTAGTAGAAGCACATTGCATAATTTTGGGGCTAAGTATTGAAAATGTTTTTGTCCAATTATTTTCTTAATTTTTCTGTTTCGTATCTTTCTTTTTTTTAATTTTGTATCATTCTATATGAAATGTATTGACTGTGAGGCAGCATAAAAATTGAAGATAGAATTATTTGAATGACATTTCTTAAGATGTGATCAGTTTTAATTTTATACAGGGTGTTCTACTCTCTATTTTCTTTTTTAAAATTAGCTAAGGAATACCACCCTGAAATATTTTAACATATTTAAGATACACCCTGTATAGTGTAACTAGGTATTCAAGTTTAAAAATTTCTTTGTTATTTAAATTTATAAACTAGCCCTCTTTTTTCTTGAGCTTATAGAATTAATGTTAGTTAATAATTTTAGGTTATGTTCAATATGTATTAATAAGTATTTTTTATTATTTTTTTTTTATTTTTTATTTATTCTTCACAACTCAACAGGTATTTGATTCGCTAATATGTGTATTTGTTGTTCGACATTAATTGTACGTTTGTCATAGTTGGGTAATGGTAATGGTGGAGGAGGCGGACACCTGGCAAGTAAGCCGCAGGCAGGCCTTTTTTGACCAACTTTCAGCAATCCCCTCGATCTTCCATTGAAGATCAGGATATCACTCAGTGCAAATCTAAAATGATTTATCAGCAAAACCATTTTTATACATGAGGTAATAATTTCAGTCGGTAACGTAATATTTTAGCTTCACGTTTTCTTAAATATACCTAATATTGTAGAAATATTTAAAGTTTATCTAATTCATTATTAATATTTATAATAATAATTGAATTTATGCAATATGCGTACTACGTTGTATGAGATGAGGTCACAATTAAATCTCATGGGAATTAGATCTCATAGGATTTTCATTTCAGGCTTTTAGATCTCGTAGGACTTTTGATCGGTCTATTCGGAAAGCTGAACAGATAGATATACAGGTCGATAAGTAAACTGGTTGAAATTAGATCTCGTAGGAATTAAATCTCATAGGACTTACTTCTCCTTAGATCTCCTTGGTATCTGAAATCGATGTTTTTAAGTAAGCATCCATGATAAGACGCATTCGGAAAGCAGAATAGATATACAGGGTGATGCGTTAGATCTCGTGGGAAAATAATTTCGGGGTATTTAGATCTCGTGGGAATTAGATTTCGTGGGAATTAGATCTAATGGGACGCCTCGTGTGGTTCACTAGCATACATGCATATTTAGCAATTTCGGCATGAGATCCAAATAACATAGGATGTTTCCATAAGAAACGGTCTATTTAATTTTACACATGTCTCGCAGATTAAAGAGTGCATACGATTCTGTTCTGCTTCAACTCATAATTATTATTTTTTGCTATATAGTTGTGTGATGTTTAATGGTATTAAACATCACAACAACCCCTGTATCTCTGAAGATACCTCAAGGTACCTTGTGTGGGGGAGCGCTACACATTTAGAATCAATGGACACACCCATTATTAATGTATGCTAGGATTAATTTCTGGTTTAGAAGAAATCCTAGCTCCTCGACTGGGGATCGAGCCCGGGACTCCAGGGTGAGAGGCAAGTGTCATTACCATTCCAACACGAAGCCACATATGGCTGCTGTTAGATCATGATATTGTAATCATTTTCTTAGTTCAGCAAATGTTTGATTAAATAGAAAATATCTAATAATCACATATTTATAGGACAAAATGTATCACATCTTCTGAGTAATATGTATGCTCTAAATTACGGCTTTACAAGTATGCTAAAATACAAATAAATTTTTTAGTCTGCAATAGAAAGCACTTTTTTATTAATAATAAAACAATAATAATTGATGCTCGATGCTCAATCTGAAACTCCTCGTTGTAGCACTCCTTAGCATAACATATCCCAGTTATATTGCCATAAAACATTATTTTCCAACATCAACCTTGCAAATTTAGTGTATTACAAAACTAAATTGCACATTATAAGGTTTTTCATAATTCGACATTATTTATCAAACTCTAGTTAATTTCTATGTTTTTTTTTAAGGTAACGATAGCAAATTTATAATATAATATTAATTATAGATATTTGAGAAATAGCAAAATTTTATTTCAAATTTATATACAGAATGTTTTTAAAAAATATGACAAAAAATTTTGCACACAATTTATTGTAAAGTTTTTCATTGGAGTGCATTTTTTTAACCATAGATAAGATAAATAGAGGTGAACTAGCACAAAAAAGTAAATAATATACAGTGTGGAAATTAAGTAACGCATAAATTCAGTAATTCCGTTGATATTAATTTTTTAGAAAAAATCTCGAAGGGGTATAGCGATTATAACTTCAGCAAATATTTTGAGTCTATTTTCAGTTTCTTATGTCATTTATTTTTTAAATTATGACGTCATCGACTCTTTTTTTAAATGATAACCTGTATTTTTTATTATTGATTTTGGTAGTAATTTTTATTCCGGTTCCGACCTTATAAAATTTTCAATATGTTATTATTTGAAAAAAAATCGATAAAAACAGTTTTAAATTTCAAATAACAAAAATTCATTAAATTGGGAAAATTTATCTAGTTGCCGGTGTATCACATTAGTTCGATTTTTTCAACTATTTGTATAATTTCAAAATAAAAACGAATGTGCCGTCGATAACTTTCCGTCAAACTTAGGCAACTAGATAAATTTTCCCAATTTAATGAATTTTTTTTATTTGAACTTTAAGACTTTTCTCGATTTTTTTCAAATATAACATTGAAAATTTTATACGGTCAGAACCGGAATAAAGACTACTACCAAAATCAATAGTAAAAAAATATGGGTTGTCATTTAAAAAAAAGTCGATGACGTCATAACTTAAAAAATAAATGACATAAGAAACTGAAAATAGACTGAAAATATTTGCTGAAGTTAAAATCGCTATACCCCTTCGAGATTTTTTTCCAAAAAATTAATATCAGCGGAATTACTGAATTTATGCGTTACAAAGTTCAAATAACAAAAATTCATTAAATTGGGAAAATTTATCTAGTTGCCGGTGTATCACATTAGTTCGATTTTTCAACTATTTGTATAATTTCAAAATAAAAACGAATGTGCCGTCGATAACTTTCCGTCAAACTTAGGCAACTAGATAAATTTTCCCAATTTAATGAATTTTTTTTATTTGAACTTTAAGACTTTTCTCGATTTTTTTCAAATATAACATTGAAAATTTTATACGGTCAGAACCGGAATAAAGACTACTACCAAAATCAATAGTAAAAAATATGGGTTGTCATTTAAAAAAAAGTCGATGACGTCATAACTTAAAAAATAAATGACATAAGAAACTGAAAATAGACTGAAAATATTTGCTGAAGTTAAAATCGCTATACCCCTTCGAGATTTTTTCCAAAAAAATTAATATCAGCGGAATTACTGAATTTATGCGTTACAAAGTTCAAATAACAAAAATTCATTAAATTGGGAAAATTTATCTAGTTGCCGGTGTATCACATTAGTTCGATTTTTCAACTATTTGTATAATTTCAAAATAAAAACGAATGTGCCGTCGATAACTTTCCGTCAAACTTAGGCAACTAGATAAATTTTCCCAATTTAATGAATTTTTTTTATTTGAACTTTAAGACTTTTCTCGATTTTTTTCAAATATAACATTGAAAATTTTATACGGTCAGAACCGGAATAAAGACTACTACCAAAATCAATAGTAAAAAATATGGGTTGTCATTTAAAAAAAAAGTCGATGACGTCATAACTTAAAAAATAAATGACATAAGAAACTGAAAATAGACTGAAAATATTTGCTGAAGTTAAAATCGCTATACCCCTTCGAGATTTTTTTCCAAAAAATTAATATCAGCGGAATTACTGAATTTATGCGTTACAAAGTTCAAATAACAAAAATTCATTAAATTGGGAAAATTTATCTAGTTGCCGGTGTATCACATTAGTTCGATTTTTCAACTGTTTGTATAATTTCAAAATAAAAACGAATGTGCCGTTGATAACTTTCCGTCAAACTTAGGCAACTAGATTTTTCCCAATTTAATGAATTTTTGTTATTTAAACTTTAAGACTGTTTTTCTCGATTTTTTTCAAATATAACATATTGAAAATTTTATACGGTCAGAACCGGAATAAAAACTACTACCAAAATCAATAATAAAAAATATAGGTTGTCATTTAAAAAAAAGTCGATGACGTCATAACTTAAAAATAAATGACATAAGAAACTGAAAATAGACTGAAAATATTTGCTGAAGTTAATATCGCTATACCCCTTCGAGATTTTTTTCCAACAAATTAATATCAACGGAATTACTGAATTTATGCGTTACTTAATTTCCACACTGGATAGACTGTATTAATGCTGATCTCCAGTTGCGTTAAAACAGAAAGTCAAATAACACCAAACATGTAACAAAATTTAAGACAAACACCTAATAATTAATAGTTTCTCTGATGATGGTGTAATAAACCGAAACGTTAGAAAAGAAAATTAGTTATATCTGACCGAAATCCCCAAAAAAGATATTATTTGATTTTAACGGTCAAGAAAAGAAAATATATATATAGATCTCCAGATATGGTATTGCGACATGGTTATTTCTTTTATTTGTATTTGTACTATATTATAGATGCTTATAATAAATTTTCCAGTTTCGATGTTTATTAATGTAACCACGTATTATAAACACCTTTAGTTGACCAAACGTCTGCGTTATTATTTCTAGAAATAATACATCATACAATTAGTTCAACCAATAATAACAAAGCAAATTTATTGTAGTTTCCTGTACATCACTGAAGAGATAAATTCATATCCCTTACAGTAAAAATAAATGTTTATAATTGCTGCAAACAAAAATAAGGTTATTGAAACACTCGCATGTAGCGAGCATACAGTTTTCTCTCAAAAGCTTAAAAGGTAAATACCTACATTAAACTCATTAAAACAAATTTAATATTCTCTCGGAGATATGTATGAGTTAAATGGCATATGTGTTCAGTTTCTCGTGTAAAATATCTCTACTGAGCTTTAATTAATTAAATTTGTTATCAACCCTCGCATTTTTTATGTCCAATAACTAGTCTTATGAATGAAATTTATTACAACGTTACATATAATTTCACCAACGAGTCCCGTATACATTTAAATTGTTGTTGGAGAATGATTGAACTTCTTTGAAGATTGATTGTTATTTTATATGGGTATACATTTGGTAGCATAATAATACTATAATTTATGAACGATAAATCTTAAGGCGGTTCCAGATCAAGCGTGTCGCGCATTCGCGAACATTGAAGCAACATGAGCTGCGCAGCTCTGTATATATAATCCAGTCACTTAAGCCAAAAAAGAGGGTCAACCTCGGAATCAGAGATAATAAGCTATAAAGTTGTATAAACCTTTATTTTGGCGTTCTAAAAGTTGTCTCAAAAGTCTCCTAAAATCTCGTGTCCGCGTCTTAAGATCATCAAGGTCAAAGGTCGCAAAAATCGGTTTTTTGCAAACATCTCGCTTCCTATGGTTTTAATGCCATTTTTTATATACTCAACCGTTTTTGAGATCGAGGGCGGAGAGCGCGCCGCACTTACCTATTCACAGCATAATGCAAGGTCGACCGTAAATCCCGGTAAATAATTCGCCGTATATATAAAGTCTATAAATCATTAAAAAATATATAATTTGCATTGTTCATTAATTAATACATTATATTTAATAATATTTTTCATTTATTGAATATATATTTGTTTAATATTACTTACCTTTCCGTGTAATCAACTGTAAGAATGGTTGTGGTTCACGCTGCGGATGCAGGAAATCGGGATTGCAATGTTCTTTAGCTTGTGGCCAGTATAATGGGCAAGCGTGCCTCAATGCTTCACCATATTAAAGCGATCTCGATGAAGATAGTAAATTTTACCCCGAAATTCTCGAAGATCTAGAGACAAATATCCTTGACAATGAAAATGATGATATTGAATTGGAAATTTTCGAGCGACCGGAAGACGATGATGAAGAAGAAGAAGAAAATTGAGACTCAAGTCCTTCTAATTATAAAAGTTTTTGAAAAACTTCCCCACATTTGAACTTCAACTGTAATAAATATATGAAAAAGTATTTCTAAATAAAGATATAATTAAAATGTATTTACTCTATTCTTTTTCTAATTAAAATATAATTAACGGCGTCCGAGAGTGCCTCAAAAATATGGTCGGCAGTCAATCTGTTAACATATATATTAGAATATAATTAAAATATACTTAAAGTATTCCATTCAACAATTTTTTGATTACACGGAAAGGTAAGTAATATTAAACAAATATATATTCGATAAATGAAAAATATCATTAAATATAATGTATTAATTAATAAACAATGCAAATTATTCATAATTATATATTTTTTAATGATTTATATATAATTTATATATAACTTTATACGCACGGCGTATTATTTACCGGGACTTAATGGTTGACCTTGCATTATGCTGTGAATAGGTAAGCGCGGCGCGCTCTCCGCCCTCTATCTCAAAAACGGTTGAGTATATAAAAAAAATGTTAGGGACAAAAGTTGTAAAGAATTTTATTCTCTACAATTTTTATAATAAATGCATATGGCATTAAAACCATAGGAAGCGAGATATTTGCAAAAAAACGATTTTTGTGACCTTTGACCTTGAATATCTTAAGACGCGGACACGAGATTTTATGAGGCTTTTGAGACAACTTTTAGAACGCCAAAATAAAGGTTTATACAAGTTTACAGCTTATTATCTCTCATTCCGAGGTGAAACCTCTAATGTGACTTGGGCTATATAATGGATTTTGTTGCAACGTTCGCAAATACGCGAAGCAACACGCTGCGCTTGATCTGGAAGCGTCTTAAGAAAAAAATATTTAATATTATATTTTAATTTGTGTCCAAGGAGTTTCAATTCAGGAATTCATAAATAAATGATATCTTGCAAGCAGTAAATAGTGCATGTCTCAGATTGAGAACAACTCTTCTCTCAGGAATAGAGTTCTTAGATTAGTGTTTCAATTTAAAATCATAATGAGTATTAAATACTTAATTTTACAGAAATATAAAGAAAAATATTCTTTTTAACTCCACCTGCTATTTTCCATCTTTAGAATTTGTTGTGACATTTTGATTACATTATGGTTTATTTACTAGTATTCTTAGTGTAACTTTGACATGGGTAAAAACTGTTACATCATATGTTTTCTCCAGTACATCAAAATGTTTAGTAAACAATGTTCATTAAGCAGAAAGGAATTTTCCTCTACACCTATCCCTTTTATTGCATTTCCTTGTTAGAATTCTTGTGGTATTAATCCACATAGCTCAATCTCTATATGTCACCCTTTATTCATTTCCTGCTATGGACATTCAAAAGGGGCGTCTGTATACAGTGTGGTATTGGTAATTATAATTGCAGAATTTCTATTTTTCGATTTAAAGACAGAATTAAATTATTTGAAAAATGGGGTTGCTAATGGAGATTAAGAGTTTTTTTACTATCGCCATGGAATTACTTGACTGACAGAAAATTTTTCAAATCGAATGTTTATGCTGACGATGCTTCGGCAAAACAGGTGTACAGGTAATTTGGCCACAAGAGTTTCCAGATTTTACGACAAATGGTTGATAATCGCCAAAACATTTTTTTGTGGGGTGAATTAAATTGGTCCTTTCTTTTCCTTGGCAATTTAAAACGATAGATTTCTTTCGGTTTCCTCCACAATTATTCTTTAAGAGCAGGAATGGCAGCATATTCAAGAAAAGAGTGAATTGCAACAGTTCACTGATTCAGTGGTCATCAAGATGTTAAAATCTATTACCCCTTGATATTTGCGTTTGGAATACTATTAAGAATAAGTGTATCAAACTTGTTTCGAGAATATTAATGGTGTATGTGTCCGAATTCGGAAAACTGTGGAAGAAAATATAAAACTAAATATTTCGACAAATTCTAAATTTCAACTTTCTTTTTAGTTATTGTTTGTTCTTTTTTAAATACATTTTTTTTGGGAGTTTTTTGTTAACGAATCTGTTCGAAATGCTTATTGCATTTTTATCATTCCAAATGCGTTAACATTAATCTATCTAATACTGCTAAAACTTGGAGATGCGGATATTGCTATTAGTATGCTTAGCACTAACAATTTGACAATAATCTTGTCAAGCATTTTGATTTTAATTTGTACGGGCAAAGAAGTATGGTTTTGATTGAGCCCTCAAATTCGCTGTTTCTTATTACTTACATTATACTCATAGCATTCTTAATTTATGCGTGCCATTGCTAAGTGAAAATATCACATTAAACTTGGGATGCATTTTGTTTTTCGCATGCCTGAAGTATCCGTCTACAACAACTAGCTTAACGCGTAACGATGCTAGACTACCATCCGAAACACTTGTAGGAGATAAATCAGACACCAGTGCTACCTTATGCCCACAAAGTTATTCAATCCAATCAGAGTCTTCCTCGACCATCATACCAAGGCCATTGCCTTCACAACACCTGCTGAAACAAATTTCACCTTGAAAGAGGGAGAAATTTTTACCAAATATCGCGATCTCTGGTATGAGCTCCAGGTACTTTTGCGGCTGGAAAAATTGTAACATTTCATTTTTCCTTTGGAATATCGCTAATACGATTTCACAATTTTCTGGTCAGAGAGTAATTCTTCATAGGCTGAGCTTTAATCTAAATTAAGTACATCTATTACTTAATTATTAAAAGAACCATGGTTTAAGAATACCATATCTTCACGGTAGGTATTTTTTAAGTGAACTGGGACACCCTATACGTAGATATAATCCCAGTTTATGCAAAATTTGATTTCTTGACAAAATCGACCATAATTAAATATAATTTAACCCTATTACACGTAGAAATCTTACGTATAATCATGTAGTATCGATTCACCTCGAAGGTAATACATTTATTTCCCATTAAATTGATGGCGGAGAGAAACTCTAAGAGAAGACAAATTGTTTTCTGTTTAATATAGCATCTAGAAGTAACAACACGTAGCATACCATGTCTCGGATGATTCTCTCATACCAACCTATAATGTGCAATCATAATTTATATATGACGACACGTATAAGATGTCTATTGTAAATCCTTTACGATGTATCCCATGAAGCTTTATCCTCAAATTTGAAATTTCATAACATGGAGAATTAAATATTTGTTATACTTGAATGTAATAATCATACTTTAATAGAAATATAATATTTCATTTTTGATCATGATCATCACAAATAAAACGATTTAGATCAATTTGCTCCAAATAACATTTACATCTTCATGTTTGAAATTTCGTATAATATCCCTGGCTATCGCAATTTTTAATGAATGTTTAAATATTTTATTAACTAGTAAAATTATTAAGCTATAGTAAATGTAGAATTTTGCTCAAGTTAATGCATATAACGATATTGTTCTAAGTTGATATTAATACGGTTAAAAAAGGATAAGTATATGTAGATTACTTTCATTAGATATATGCACATATTTATTTGAATTTATTACTCATGGTAATAAGAATGATTGGCATGCAATAAAAAACCATTTTGATCTGAATTAACAATACATTTTTCATGCTTTTATTATTGATGTGTATAACATACAGTTTTCTTTTCTTTTTTATCAGTACACCCAACATCTTAGTTATTTATATACTCATTTAACTAAATTGGATACGTTTCCATTCTTTGAATTTTAAGATAAATAGATGCATTTTTTGAATAAAATATGTCTGTTCAGTTTAAAAGGAAATTGCATTAGCGATGGAGCTAGGAAAATTTAAAAAAAAAGTATTTTTCAGTATTCCAATGATAGAGATGAGAAATATGCTGTGAAGAAGAGCCTCTACCTTTTTAATTTGTCTTCATATCCGAATTATCTAAGAAAAACAAAAGATCAAATATTCTGTTTTTTTTCCGAAATCTCGAAAACGAAATAAAATACCACGAATTTTTTTCGTCATAACACTCAGCATCATATTCTGCAACTTTGTACTAATTCAACCTTGTCTGTATCTCTTACGGTTTACAAGATCTTAATGATGAGGCTCAAAGTTGACTAACTCTATATGCTTCAATGAGTCTTTTGACACAAATAAGTCTAATAAAACACTCCTTGCAGAACAAACTTAAAAAATTATATATCAGTTTTGTGAGTTGTAAACTACTGAATAAAATTTAAATGATACGTTAGACAGTTTTAAACATTTGCTAATTTATATAAAAAATATCAATTTTTAATGAGATTTTTATCATACCAACTTGTAAACCGTTATTAGGCAAAAGTTTTGTTGCCAATAAAGGACAGCTGTCTTTATAGACTGAATTGTTTTTTTTTTTTTTTTATTTTGGAATTATTCTCGAGTTATTTTTCGAAACAACAATCCTCGAGAAATGATTAGTTTAGATTAGAAGAGCAATATAATTTTTTTCATAAAATTTGATACATGAAGTGTTTTGGTGCGCTAAGTAATATTTATTTTATTTGTTTTGTCTCCATTACTAATACAATTTCCTGTCTTTGTCTTTTTTCCTTAGCATAACGGGCTTATTTTATTATTTCAAGAAACGTAATCATCATGAATATATTTACAAACTAAAATAATAATAGGAGCTAACCAAATTTGATTAAATTCGTTTAATAAATAACCAAAATGTTGCAGTTCAGTGATAAAAAGTGAAACACTATAGATTTATTAGATTTTATACATAATAAATCAGTAAAAGTAATTTCAACGCTGACGTCATTCTTTAGGACAGTATTGGAGAGGGCTGAACAAAAAACGCTTGCGACAATATTTGATGTGCTTTGCTTTGACATTTCCTCTACCGCTATGAAATTGACGTAAATACTTCCTTCCATCTGAACCATTTTACACACTCTTAAATTGATTTTCATCATATTTTATATTGTCATCATTATTATTTACTCTGACATATGTTTGCTGGAGAGAATATTGTTATGGCATATATTTAATGGAACTTAATGGAAGTAAATTTTATCTGAATTGTAGGAATTGTTCATTAAGTAATTGTATATATTATGTTAAAATACATAAAGTGCAAATATATATATTCTTGTACTGTTTTGCACCTGAAAATGTTCATTCAGACAGAAGAGTTCATATGCAATCCCCCTCCAGTTTCTAGGAGACATGATTTGTCTATATAGTAGAGACTCATAAATATTTTGAAGATGTTCTCTATAAAAAAAACCGGCCTTTAATCCAAACTAGCGGCTATGTTTGTGAAGAAAATTTCGAAAATTACTTATTGTGAAACAACTCAGAAACCAAAAAAGCTAAACAAGAAAAATGACCACCATTAAATACTACATTTTTATTTACATATTCTGTTTCTATAGGACTTAGGGCTCCTTAGATGACGACAAACTTAATATGCATATACGCCAAGTTCACAACACGAAAAGAAAATCTACACTTTTTTTTATCAATTTAATGGATAAGTTGTTTGCATTAAATTTACATAAAATTATTAAGCACCCCCACGCATCAAAATACAAGCTAGAAAAAAGAGCAAAAAAGTTTAGTCCTTTTAGATTTACATACTGATGCAATTCGGTAAGCACTATCAAAGGGAAGGGAAAAACAAAATTTTTATCCTTCTGTAACCTCCTAAATTTCTGTTCAATAGTAATGTTGAGGAGAACTCTAATAGAGCATATATCTCTCGTGAATTGAAAAAACCCACTTCGATGAGGTAGAGCCACTATTCACTATCCAAGAAGAAAACGAAAACATAACAAGAAGGACACGAAAACTAGTACGTTTTGTTTTTGTTTACGAGTTTTGTAATTGTTTTTGGGAAATTTAAATTAAATGATTGCCGTTTTCTCAGGAATAATAGGTCGAGTCGAATAAATTGAAATAGTTCATAAGATTTTGGTTTCTGATTTCGCAAAAAATAAATTTTTGGTACTTTCTTCGTAAACTCAGTCATAATTTTGGTAGTAAGACTAGTTTTTTGTTGTTTTCTTAGGAACATTTCTTAAGAAGTTCACTGAAATCTGTTAAATAAAGAGAGAATAATGTCCCCCTGGAGTTCATGAAAGGAGGAGGAAACGTAGATCCTTATTAAGCGACAGTTAGAAAAATATAAAGTTGTTTTAAATATCGAGGGAATTTTAGCATACTGGACAAAGTTCAACATCCCCAAGCATGTTAAAAGATTATGTTGAAATAGCCACGAGTTTTATTTGCTACTATGTGTTTTTATAACATATGTTGGTTTCCAAATCAAATAATATTACGTTATATTAAAAAAAAACATTTTTTAAAATACACAAACTCGGTTTTACTTTTCCATAATAATATTATAATAGTTTTTAACAATTTTTCTCCAGCCGGCGCTCAGAGTAAGGATTCTATCATTGACATACGAGTACAAAAATTGCAGTTTGGCTTGAGTAGATTCTGTTTTGTTTTACTCAATCGCTCGTTTTTGCCCATTTGTTGTAATTTAGTTTATTAATTAGTATCGTATTTACACAACTTATTTTGTAGTCATCTCTTATTTAATTTTAACGACTGCGATCCAGGTTTCAGAAAGATCTGTCCTGCACGTAAATATTCATAAATATTATAGTAATGATCGAATAATTATAATAATGATCCTCTTAAACAAACTTAATTTCCATGTGACAATAATTATATCGCCGTATAAGGAAGTTAGCAAGGAGTTACATAAAAAGTTGCAAAAATTTTTTTATTTATCTATTATAATTTTAATTATTTCCATTCTACGTACGTGGCAAAAAAGAAAATTACAAATTTTGTTTTAATGGGTTACACTAGTTGTTTCACTCAATGTATTATATAATATAATAAGTATCTAAAAATAATTTAATGACCACGGTATATGGATAAAATACTTCATAAGAAACAATATCGAAGTCCTAAATAAGCAGTCTTTCTTTTTGTTTGATATAAATGGTTTCCTTATTACTTTATAAAAACAAAAGAAAATAAAAATTACAGTTAAACAACGATATGAATTTCAAGAAACCAATGAGACAAATTGACTCTTCTATAAATATTATTCCGTTTTCGCAAAGGCCTTTGTGGCAAACCTTGCATATTATACCTTCCAACAAACCTTTTAAAATCTAATTTTCATGTTTATTATCTTCTTTCATCGTTTGACCATAACTAAACTAAACTGGTTTCTTTGGGTATGTTTTCTTTCAAGCGAAACAAAAATCTTTTGTTTCACAAGAAAATAGTATTGCCCCAATGATAGTCCATTCATATAATAATATTTTGATTCGTACATCTAAAAAAAAATTTTTTTATGTTGTTGATAATTGAGTTTCTTTAGGTTACATTTATGTATGAATCTTTTACACCAGTGACATCCATACATTATTCTTTAAAATGTGGAATCATTCGTCCCAAGTTTAATCTGGAACTTTGTCCTTTGTCTTCGTTTGCGAATTTGATTCTACAATCTCGTTCTGTACCAGAGATATTAACTATACATTTTCTGATCATGAAAAACTATAACAGTAAAATAATTATTGTTTTACGCTACGTAAAATTGCAGGTAAAACGTTGAAGTATGTAAATAATAATAAATAAGCAGACAAAATACAGTAACACAAATAAGTATACAGGGTGATTTCAAAATAAAATCCGAGAATCTGAGGGGGGTATATAAACAGTTTGTTCATAATTTTAGTAACTTTCAAGCAAGTAAATAACATAAAAAGTTATCTTTCAAACCCCCCATCACCGACGCCTGTAATAGAAGCAAATACCTGCATTATTTGTCCGATAAGTAAGCGATCGTAATTTACGTAATCCATACCTACAGAGCAATAGAAAATTATCGCATGTTTCTCAATAATGTTGAAATATAATGTAATAATTTTTACGTATGTGTACCGACGTCCACTGGACATTTCTAACAATTAATCAGTACCTACTCACCAAAATAGAAGAAATACTCACTTGGAAATCAGAGACGCTCTGTTCGTTAATTACATAAATTAAATAGACTTCAATTAAACCATCACTCATACAGAAATTAAAACAAAAATGTCACTTTAGAAAATAACCTAGTATGACACTGTGTGTCGGTGATGAAGTTAAAATAAAGAGTATACAAAATGCACTCCCAAATTTTCTACAGAAACTCTGGCCCTTCTTGCAATAAACTGTATGAGTCTGCATTTTGGCAAATACCATCCACAACAGGTTTCACTCTGGCTTGTAGTTCCTCGATCGCATTGACTGGGGCTGAGTGTCCGAGCCGCGACACTCTTATCTAGCGCTTCATTTGAAGTAAAAAGCCATTTTATTACTTTTCATCACAGCATAAGGAGACCAGCGGAATCAATTCGTTGTCGACGCCTTGATGTAATTAAGACACTTTTCCTGACCTCGAAACACCTAGCAATGTATATGTTCTATAATGATTTGCCACGGGTACACGCCATATTCGCAAGAGTGAAATCAGTGTTGTAATAAGAATTTCTAATAGTTATTATGGTGTGAATTCTACAAAAATGATCCAAGAATGACAAATGATTTTAAAAATCGAAATATGTGCTTTAATAAAAATTGGCGTACCTACTGTATTATTCTATTATTAGTATTAAGTATCATTACCTATTTAATAAAAGAATAATAGTCTGCGCAATCGAGAATATTGCTTATAACTCGAATTGAACATATAATTATAAAAAAATATTTTTAACTTGAATAAAAATTCGAAACCTCAGTGCAAACTAGTGTAAATGAACTAATGATATTTGCATTCAATATTAGGTTAAGCCAAATGTTATTATGGATTACTGAATCTTGAAATCAGTCGATTTGTAAAAGTCTATTGTGATTAATGTGAACAGAATAATTACAATAAATATGTAAATTTAATTGAAAATTTTCAATGCCTTCCTCAAAAAAATATTTACCTGTTGACGTCCTTACCCATTGCCGCACAACGGTTTACCGCACTCATTTTAAATACACCTAATCAACACAATAGTTTTACACACAAAATAATTCAACACGATATTCAAAAATCACAAAATACTTAAGTACGTCTCTGCGCAATCGATGTTCACTAGACAATGTTTAGAATGAAACTAGCCAGTCTGCATACTGAGAATGATGCGCAGTATGCAATACGCGTACTTAAGATTTTTTACGGAGTTCTTTTGCTGGTTCTCCTTATGCTGTGCTTTTTATTCACGTTTAACTCCGAATTATTAACACACGATCAACAAACGATAATATCGACAATTTGTGGATCACTGAGGAGAAATGCACCTAATTATGTAATTGCATAACACAGATAAGACTTTTTGTTGCATAAAAAGGTTTTGTCGTTGATTTCAATCAGTTAAACATATAAATTCATTTTAATAAACCATATGCGGGTATGGTTTCTACCCTTTAGACTTTAAGATTTTTTTCTCGAAATCTAGCTTAAAGATTTTTTTTTATTTTGGGAAAGTCGTCAGTATATTGAGCTCTAATAAAGTTTTTCTTTGGTTTATTTCTGAATCACCCTGTACATGAATACAAAATATGACTAAATGAAAAATGAAAGGAGAAAAAATTATTAAGATTGAAACTTAAACTTTACTATTTATTTATACATCACCCTGAAAATTCATCTCAGCAGCGTTTCGAAAAATTTGTAGAACTTTCATCTGCTTCTAATGAAATAACTATTAGTTCTATTGTTTGAGCGATGATACTGTCAAGCTGTCAGATTTTATGTTTTTTCATCACCTGCACATATTCGTACGGTACTTCCCTATTTTCGTATTTCTTTCAGTGACTGAAAAATGATCTTAAACTATATTTCAATTTGATTTTAATAATTTTTCTTACTACGTAACCTTTCACTTGGGTCTACACTAATTCTATTGGATTAAGTTTGCAGTGCTACGATGGTAATCGAAGTAGAGTAATACCACGTTTTTCTGCCACATCGTCGATAATCTGTTTTGTAAATTGTTGATTAATTAAATTGATTACAACTACTAATCGAGCCTTTCTGAACAATATTTTCCTCAAAATCTATTTGCTTTTTTTGACAGCCACTGAACAACTTCAGTTTTTCGTCAACAACTTGTTTGTATTTTTTTCAAATTTTCTAGAGTAGTCACATTCTCCGTTACTATTACTTCGCAGAGAGGAATAAGTTCCAACCTTTGTCCAAAAGAATCCTCTTAAAACATCTGTATTAATGTATTCGAGATAGTCACCAATACTATTTAAGTGAAAACCTAACAAACCACCTTCTATAAAACCATACAATGTGAGTTCTAATTAATCGGCGACCTTTTCCCGATAGCTTGTCCAAATTGTACATATTTTTATTTTCATTGCGAACTGATGTTTTTTTTTTAACATGGCTTCAGGGTCGAGTGGAAAAGACACTTGCCTCAATTAATCCTAGAATTCTCGGATTTTGGGTATGTGTCCATTGTCTCTAAATGTGTAGCCCTCTCCCACACAAGGCACCTTGACGTATCTTCAGAGATACAGGAGGTTGTATTACTTGTATCGTTAAAAAAATTGTATTGCACTTAAGTAGTTTCTACATCTTCTTCAGTTAAAAGTTATTTTCTGTTTGTCATTCCCAGCTAAAATCCATTTTTCCAGGATTTTCCAAAATTTTTTTCTACTTGTTTAAGAATCGTCTTCATATTCTTTAGTTGCAGTTATATGTTTGTCCAAGGTGGGTGTCTCTCTTTAAAAATAGAATGAAGAAAATTTTTTCTGAAGACATATTTTGTTCCTGTACATGGTTTTGGTGATATCACACCCCACTTAGCGCCACTTAAGAGTCTATATTTATATGGTGTTTTATATTTATGTTATGTTATTGCCGTCCTCTCTTTCTTTAAATTCTCATTCCAACACTACTCAATCATTTTCTCTCATGTAACGGGCGTGCCAGAGAGATTGAAGCATAAATTAAGTTTAAATCATAATTTGGCATAACCAGATCTAGAACTTCTTCTTCTAGAACTTTTTCTTCTATAAATTCTACTTCTAGAATTTCTAAAACTTCATCCACAACTTCCTATTCGTCTATAACTTCTTCAATATCTTCTTATTCTAGATCTTTTTTTTATCTTCTTCTGTATCTTCTTCTTCGGGAATTTCTAGAACTTCTTCTAGAACTTTCTCGTCTTCTTTTCCCCTTTTCATCTATCAGTAGATGCTGCTTCGTAAACGACATTATACTGTAATCGAATTTTTTGATTCTCTAAAGTTCGCTTTGGATTTTATTTTAACCCGATTTTGGTTATTGTTATTTTACATTTGCTGTGCGTGGATAAGCGAACAGCTTAAAAAGTCAACAAAAGTATCTTCAAATAATTAAATCGATATAAACCAAAGTACTTCTATAGAAACTATGTAAATTTATAACACATATGCATATTTATTTGTAGCTACCTGCATCAATTTATTATCGAAACTCTTTCGCTCCCATCACTTGTTTTAAATTATTAAAGACCCCACATCCCCTACTTAGAAAAAATCTCTTTCTTTACCGTTCTTTTTTTAATCTTTAGAAATAGTTTAGAACTTATCTCTTCGGCTAAAGGATGTTATGACTACTTTTATATACTTGTGAAAAATGTAGAATAAAAATGGAATTTTAACACGGCAAATTATCCAAAGTAAAATGTTCTTGTGTTTTTTTCAACTAATATCGCAAGATAAAATATACATGAATTACATATGATAAGCAATTTAATCTACATGTATCTGTCTTCTGCTTAACTAAGCTTATTGAATACATTAAAGTATTATATTGCCTACATTCATTTTTAAAGTTCTGTGGTAGAATGTGGATATATAAAACGTATTTGTTATTCTTTAATATAATGATTAGTTTGTATGCGTGAACTGTGGCTATTTTTTTATTATTTTCAAGATTAGCCATAAAATTAATTAAATTAAATTGTTAATTATTTGTTTTTCTCGCAAGCTTTTAAAGCATATACGATAAAATGATGAAAATGAATTAGGAATCCTGTAACCCTTTTATGTAGATCCTGCTAAATACTGCCTCCTAAGTTTTGTGTATAAATTTGTACAAAATACCCGTTGTGTAAATACTTATCAGTTTTGCAAAGGTTCCTACGTAAGTAATTATACTTGATAATTTTTTTTGTAGTTAGAATTTTAACAGGTTGCTTAAAACAAAGGGAGATGGAGAGATAGAGTAAAACAATGTAAAAACGGATAACAGGAAAGGAATTTTTCAGTGCTATTAAATTAATCTTGTTTGACCGAAGCTTTACATCTCTTTAACTTAAAGGAACATTGTTCAACCAAATAGACTTAAAAATACTGTGAGACGAGCAATTATTTTGTTTGTCTTGTTAAAAGGACATAATTTAATTTTAACATGAAGACTTTTAAAAATTCTATAAATAAGTCTGGAAAATAGTCCCTCTCAGATTACAAGTTTCTTTTGAAAGACTGTCCGTAAGTGAACACTTATATGTATATGATAGACACTGCCCCCAGAGTCAGTCCTTTAAAGGATGCTTATGGTCGGAAAAGGAGTATTTTCCTTTTTTTCGTATTTTCTATTTGTCCTTAATAAAAGAGTTAAGAACACTAGTCTTTCTACTGGAGGACTCGAAGTCAATTCTCAAATCCCAATCAGAAAATTGGATTTATTTGCAGAAAACTATTTCTCCCCTTTGAATTAAAGATTATTTTGTATTAAAGAAATTCTGAATTTGTTATAAATCATACATACACAAAATCAGTTAAACGGTTAAAGTAAAAGCTTAACCATTTTTAAGGGCAGTAGAAGATATTATTATAAAATGCAAATTATATGCATATGTAAATATAGTACAGTAACATTATCTGCCTAAAATAAAAACAAAGATAAAACAAAACGAATCTAAAACAAATAATCTTAGAACGCTAGATCAATTACAAAGAGCAATTTGGGGTATTTTAATTCAGAACAGTTATCACAAAAGTGCTATCTATAACACAAAACAAAGTAAACAGATTCCTCTAAATTAGACTGGTAGATGGGTTTACTTGTATTAGATGTAGATCTACTTCCATTTGATATATAGCAGAATCAATTTTTGTTCACGCATGCTCGCTTTTTTGGTGATGAAAATTTAGTGTACATGTGCTGATATGGGTCAAGTAACTTTATTACGAAGAATACAGATAACTTTTTATTTGTTCTCATTTCAATCAGATTATGCATAACGGTAGATAGGTACATATATTTATATATGTATAATTTTAATTTATTCTACATGACGCTCTATCTTATGAAGATTTCCTTTCAAAAATAAGTTTTTGTCAAACAAGATAATCACTCACCTCAGAATAATTCAGAATTAGGGTATTAAATATAACTTCTGATTAAATTTTCAGAACGAAATTCCCAAGATGCTTCAGGCACTCGTCCTTTTGGACAACCCTTGTGTATAGGTCCCCAAATAAAGAACGGAAATGGCCTTGATATACCCCAAACCTCACAGTCACCTTCACCTACACCTTCCAAAGGAAAACACTCACCTGTTGCTAAAAAGGGCACAAAATCCAAAAAATCAAACTGACCTTTTTACTACCTTTACATAGTTATTATAGTCAATAGCAATATTTTGCTCAATTTATTTTTTGATTTTATTATTAATTTTTTTTGTCAATTGTTTCCATCTGTGATAAATAAAGATTAATCAAGAGAATTAAAGTTTATTTTTTGAAATGAAGATAATAAGTAAGTTCAGTTTTTGTGTTTGATTATAACAATGTGTGGTTTTCTAAAAATAACATTAAAACACGTTTTCGATTATCATTAAAGATTAAAGAGTCTAGTGGTTTCAGTGTCCATTGTCGTGAAATTGAAATACTCCAACAACGAAAGTCATAAGAGCTCGTATATTCATCTAGTTCCGTAGTAATTGTCGTTGTGTGGATAAAGTATGTTTTATCCTTGCCTTAGAATTACAAATACTACAGAATAAATTTTAATGTTTTAAACTCTTTAAAAATCTTTTGGAGATAATTATTGAAACCACAAGCTGTAACAACTAATTTTGCTTTTAATTATTTTGAGTAAAATTAAAGCCCCCAGGTATTCCCAAATATCCCCAGAATTGTATTTCACTATTTGTTGATGTGTAGTGTGGCATTTATCACTAACCCTTCACTTAGTATAGTAAAAAATAGTTTGTAGCTGTTTATTAGTTAATTGTGGTTTACATGTAGCAAGTACAGTTTTTCAATGTTGTTTGTCAGGAACAAGCATGAAGTCTTCTACAAGTGCTGTGAACATTAGTCCGATGTTGAGGACCAACAATATCGGTCTGTATTAAATTGACATTAGAGAAAAATCCAAAATTTTATTTCGTTTGGAATTTCATTTCGATTTTTTCCTTAGATGAAATAGAAAGTTGTTTATGCGAAAACTTATATAATATTTAGTGAAAACAAATTTAATAGGTTATCTCATGATAAACTGATGATTTTTAGAAAGTGTGTGTGTGTGTGTATTAACTGACCCCACTGCGTTCTAAATTATCAGTTAGTTAGTTACCTGATGGTATTTTTTTCTCAAGTTCGCGTAGAGTTAATTATCAGTTTGAATTTAAATTTTCTTAACTGTTTCCTTTTTGTAAAGCTTTCGCATTTGACAAAACTTTATAATTTGTGACATTGTATTTATAAATGCTAATCAAAAAATATAGTGATCAAAGAAAAAATATAGAAAATGCTTATTTGAAACTGCGAAACTATGATTTCTTTATGATACAAGTATAAGCCGGTACCAATCTCTTAGCAAAGAAACGTAGGAAGCGAATTGACATGCTGTAAATTGCGTGGGGAAAAGGGGGTGGCTTATATACAAAATAACATCAAGGATTTAGAACACAGTGGATTTGTTTTTAAGGTAGCAATAACATGTTTCTTAGATACAAATGTAACTGACTACACTTCTAGGACTCCTAAGGCACTTCACCACTGGCGTAGGCTGAGAAGAGTGGTGATAAGGACCTTAGAAAAGTGAAATATACAGTATACCGGGAGTAACAGGATCATGGTACACCCCCTTTTCTCCTTTAGTTTTGAAGATAATTGATTGAAATTTGGGAAATCCTATATACATAATAAACGGCACTTTTCGGCATACGAGTGATTTTTTTCTTCACTTCCGATTTGGTCGGAAGTGACACTAACTTTCGATTTTTAAATGGAACACCCTGTATATTACATTTTTGAATTATGAATAATTTTCTGAATCCAACGATACCAAATAAGTGACATTTCAAATGTCAATATTTTTTATAATATAATTTTTAGTTTCCCATTTATGTTTGCCATGATGGTTCAGATTTATTCTAAATGACCCGTGTAATGCTAGAAAAATCGAAATCCCGTCAAAAATACTAAATTCCGTCATTTATGAGCAAATAAAGTTCATCAAAATTGTTTCTGAGGCCAATCTCAATTTTTTCAAATGGAACTATATTGGTACCGAGATACCATTTACTAGTACTATTAATAAGGAATTTATTCATATGTCGTATTAAAATGTGCGATAAATACAAACAAAATTACAGCTAAAAAAAATAAGAAAATACAATTGTGTTCTAATTATCTTGTTATACAAAAAATGAACACAAAACATTACAACAGTTGTTCGAAATGCTGCCCATTAACGTCAATGCACTTCTGAACTCGCATAGTTGTTTCTTGAAGAAAGTTCGCCAATTGTTGGGTCGTTATACTATTAATTGCGCATCTTACTCGTAGCTCCAGGTCTTCACTGTCCTCAATTTTATTTTGCAGAAATCCCAAGTATCTGGCACCAGTCAGGCGTCCTTTAAATATTATTGGACCAATAATTCTACTACCCATTATTCCAAGCCAAACATTAAAACCCAACCGCACTTGAAAGTTATCCCCCGCAATAAATTTTGATTTTCTTGTGACCAATATTTCGTATTTTGTCGGTTAAATAATCCCAAATTTGTAAACCTAGACTCGTTCGAAAATAAAATCATTCCCAAAAAATCATTGATTGGCTGCACGTTATTCTGCAAAATCCAATTGCAATATTCCATCCTACGTTGGTAATCATTTTCGTACAAGTGCTGGTGCAACTGGTATTTAAAAGATTTATATTGGTATTTGTGCAAAATTTTGCTTACTGTTTGGTGACTGATTTCCAATTCAAACTCAATTTTCCTTAAAGAAACAGTCTTATCAACTTCTACTCGAGCCAAAACATTAATTTCCGTTCCTTCGTCAAGAATAAAATTTTCTTCGGGATCATTGTTGGGCTCACTTAGGAATTGATTTTCAAGATGATTAAAATAATTTCTCGCTGGTCTATCAGGATATCGTTCGGAATAAAGGTGTCTAGCCACAACGACATTTTACAGCTAAAAGGAAATAAGAAAATACAATTTCGTTCCCATTAAATGTTAAGAAGTAACTAACTAAGGTGGCTTTGAAAACAATGAAATATTTACCTTGTCAAACATTTGTTGGTTTATCGGTGTTTTTATTGTGTCTTTAACAATTGTTTAAAATTTTTGTTAATTGTGTTCAAAATGCCGCAAATTTATACAAGAGATGAAAAAGTGGACATGTTAATTATTTATGAGGAATATAAAAAAAATGTCGTTGTGGCTAGACACCTTTATTCCTTTGTATAACAAGATAATTAGAACATAATTGTATTTTCTTATTTTTTTTTAGCTGTAATTTTGTTCGTATTTATCGCACATTTTAATACGACATATGAGAACCGTCTCAACCAGCTCACTCTACTTCCGGTGTCCCTCGTAAGGAGTCTCAGAAGTGTAATAAGTATCTATCAAAAATTTTGTTACTGCATTAAAAAAACAAATCCAGTACTCTGTGCTCTATTTCCTTACTGCCATGCTATAACTTTTTCCCACACGATTTACAGTTTATCATCATGTTAATTCGTAATATACGTTTTTTGCGAAGAAATTAGAATCAGTCCCATAATTGTATCATTAAAGATCCTACGGGACAAATTTTTGGGAGATCCGCTTATACACTAATAGACTTTTGAGAGGTAACTAGTATGATTTGATTAAAATCTAATTTCTTCAATAATTTTATTCTGAAACGTCTAAATGAGACTCTTTTTTAATTGGAATAAATTTTTAGTAATATTGCTTTAAATTTATAGTTCCATTTAATAAAAATACTTTTTAGCTAGTTTTAAATCTTAAAATATATTTTCCAATATATTTGAAATGTAAATATTGCATTTAGAAATTTTAGAAGACACACTATTAAGCAGGTATTACGCTTCTGGTTTCTTGTATTTTAATAGTAATAAACAAAATGATGCATAATTTTATTATTTCTAAACCGCTTTACATAAGATTGTTACTTGCAGTATTGCGAAAAATTATTTAAACAATAATTTCATTTTTCTACAAACACCATTAAAAACTAAATATTTAACATGGCATACTTGAATTAAAAATGTAATATTATATAAACTCGCGTTAAAAATGATCACATGATTTACTTTTAACATTAGTGCAAAAAAGTAAAATGACAAGTCGTTTGTCATAATGACATTTATATATTTATTAACAAAAAATTACAAGTTATTTAGAAATATTTATATTAATTGTACAACTGGAGCAATTAGTAATATTTATCCCTTGTGAGGGAAGCTACTTCACAAGAAGAAATTGTTGAAGTTGAACTTGAAGCAGTGGAGGACATACTATTAATATGCTCTATTTCTGAATTGTTAGAAGAAGGGCAATTATTTGGAAGAATGTGAGAAGCAATCCTCTTTTTGTTTTCTAACGAATCTTCCAAGTATCCTTCTGCAACACTCGAACTTTTCCATCCTCCATGTCTTTTTATTGTACATAAATTTGCACCAGAGTCTGCTAACAAGCTGGCAGATGTCCGACGGAAACAATGTCCGATGTAAAGTTTACTATTTGGTAATATCAAAAATCAATATCTGCAGGCATCTTTCCAAAAATATTTATTCCAACAGGTTTAATCGTACATTTCTTACTAGTGTATTTAATAAAAAGACGTTGGTGGTTGACATGAGCTGGACGTAATGCTAAGTACTTATGATATGTCAATATAAGTCTCAGTAATAACAGTAAAGGTTCTTGAAACTCTAGTCTTGCTATCTGGAATGTTTACCACTAGTGTATTTTCTAAATCCTCAATATTGTTTAAACTCCTTTGACAAAGGTCTTCACGGCGATACGCGCCTAGTATACCCCATTACAGCAGCTACTTTAAACATCAAATACTTGTCATCTGGCGCCTCTGCAATGAACTTATCTATATTTTGGCGAGTAAAGATTTTAGAGTTTTATTGGACGATATCCTTCTCCTTTGCGCTTCAAAAATGCGATAAGTTTATAAAACTTACTTATATCTTGATTGTTCTTGACATTTAACATAGCTTTTATCATTGAAAAATGTGCTCAAAGCGTCGAAGACTTCCAAATTTTAGAATTTTGCTTGAAATAGGCCAACATTATATTTTCACTGTACTTGTCTGCAACATTGTTCCGATCGCACCATTCCACAATGCGTTTGTACGCTAATTCATATTGTTGTTTGGATTTTGTGGGCAACAAATCTAAAGTTGCCCTTGTAGCTGCTTCTTCAATTTCTTGAGGAATCGATTTGCTTCCTTCTGGACTATAATTAATATTGGAACTCATCATTTGCAATAGTTTTTCACATTTGACAAGCATGTGTCAAACAACGGGCAAACTTGATTTATTTAAGTATTTCATAAATCCTACAAACTACTAGAATTATGAGGTAACCATTAAAAGGATTTGAAATCTTTTTAAAGAAACTTTATTGTTCTTTTAATGGTGTTTGTAGAAAAAACATTGTATGATACACGTGTTAAAAATGACTTTATTTTGTTCGTGGAGTTGCTCCATTCGCTTACGCTCGTTTCGCAAACTTCTCCACTCACAAAGTAAAAAGTCATTTTTTACACTTATATCATAAATAACTATTTTAAAACATAGGAAATGATAATTTTCTAATATGTCAACTCGTTTAAGAGAGTATGTTCTACTAAGACCGGACGATTTACTGCATTTTGTATAGACATTGCTCTCAAAAGAGTATATTCCTTAAAAGAACTACACAAAAAATATGTCAATATTTTTCTGAGATATATTTAAAATGTTTAGTGTTCGCATAAACAATTATTAGGTCCCCGAAAGCCAGTAGTAAACAGCACATAAATAGAACTTTACCATACAACCACACAAAACATGCATGGTGTGTCCAAGTAAACTCTAAGTTAATTAACACAGTTATTAATATTTTAATATTATATTAACAGCATTTTCGATATTTTAATAGCTCCTCATTCTCCACGTCGCCAAAAGTTGAATCTCCGTATGAAAAGCTTATCGCTAGACTCACCAGAAAGCACCGAACACGTCAGAAGAGGGAAACATCATGGAGTTAATGCCGCTAGTGACCCGCATTCGAATCAAAGTTCCTCGTCCAGAATTCAGTGTATGAAGAATGATTTAAATGTTGTGTGTCCTATTTCTACTTTTTCTCCTGAAGCAATGGAGTACGTTGTGTTTAAAGTGGCACAAAAAAAAATAAATTTCAAAGTTTTGAGAGAAGTGGAAATATTCACAAAAAATTAATCACAAAGTATCATTGAATTAAACAAAGAATGTTCTTAAATTGCAAACGAAAAATTTTTTGCAGTCTTTATTTTTAGATTTTGTATTAATAAAATGCGTAATTATCAAAATACATCAAAAATTGATTCTTAATTTATTAATATTTCAGTGTATGTTTCATAATGAATTTAGAAATATAAAATGGATGTTATTATTTGTCATGTACAAGACTTAGAGTTGATATTTCTCTTTTAAGCTGTAAACGAAATAAAAATTTTTGCCACTTTTTATAAATGTTCTCTATCGTCTGATATGCCTTTCAGCCTTTTTGAAAATATAGCTATTTATCTTGAAGAATGAATGCACAGCTGCCCTTTCCGCACCGCATTTTACTGTTATTTAATTTATTAATTGATATTTCCAGTTATTAACACTTGCATGTTTCACAGTTTTCAATCTTCCTCCCAGGCCTATTCAGAATCACGTTACACGAAGTGACCTCAAAGCAAAATCAAGTATGCATTTTGCATTTTTCTTTTTTTTTTTTATTTGTTTACGAATTAAATATAGTTTGTATTAACTCAGATTTTTTTAAAAAAATATTACCTTTATCTTTTTTAACTTGTACAGGATGTTCTTCGTAAGCAGATTACTCAGTTTTCTGTCTCTCCTAAATTTAGAAAAAATTAAATCTAGTCGTGTCATTTCCAGCTAAACAGGTAGTTGGGTGATTGATTAAGATATAACTGTAATAACGAACTGGACCAATTTCCGTAGAAAATTTACTTCTTACGATATCATTCTTGAAACAACATATTCACAGAGCAAAATTCATGACAGTGATCTGGAAGCAAAAATAACTTGATCTTCAAAATTTTCTACCTGCTTGGACTATATGTTCTTAAACTTCTTTTTAATCAAGCTCCGCCTACTTCAGAAATAATGATAAATCTGATAATATGCTACTGTAAAAAAGTATGTGCAAACAACTGCAATTGTCTTCCATGCACAGATGTGGTATGTATTTGTTCTGAATATGACTGTTCCAATGATTATTAAATCATCGAAGTTAGGCCAGATGAAAACCAGTTGTGGTAGCTTTTCTCAAATTGTATGATGACACTGTTATAAATTTTATAAAATGTTACTTCTTATTCTGAAGCCCTGTATAGCCTGGAAATCAATCTAAAACATCAATCGTTTATAGATTATATGGAATTATTTAAGAAAAATTTTCAAATACAGGTAACAAGATAGGGAAATAATCGAGGGAAATAAATGTATTTGTAAAAAATTATACTCGTCTCGATTTTCTATTACCAAATATATCAACGTACGTGTGACAAAATATAAAGACACCCCTGTAACTTTTTTGTCAGCATGGAGATTTCCATTTTGGCACAAATGTATAATATCACTAGCTGCTTCTTTGGAGCTCATTAGTTCAAATATCAAAAGTCACTACAGCCTACTACAACTCCGCGAATAGGGCAATTTGCAATATTTTGCGTCGCATTGCAGATATCGAAAAAAGTTATTAGAAAAATTTTGACGCCATATACCAGACAGCGCATAATTCGCATTTTCGTTTCTTCTCATTTTTTTGTCAGTCCCAATTTGTTACAAAATTTCGAAAATCTGAGTAGATAGGCATGGAAACAGCTGAAAATAACAGATTATAACCTTTTTAATGTCAATAATGCAACAACTCAAAAACAATAGTGAAAATAACAAACATGATAATTTATCAATTGTAGTCTGCTTCAACTAGTGCTCCACCAATTCTTATGCATTTTTCGAATCTCTTGCGATTGTGGTTGGCAACCCTCCTAAGTTCTGCGATAATAATTTCACGGCATGCTTTTCTTTTCTCTCGCAAAGTTCGTTCCGATTTCGAGGTCTTGTTTTGTAGACTTTATATTTGACATTTCCCCAGAAATAAAAATCTAAGTGTGTAATATCGGGAGACCGAGGCGGCCGCTCTTCAAACGGACTATTTCTGTCTATCCAACGTAATGCAAATGCATGTTCATTTAACCACTGACGAATAACTCGGGCATTGTGAACGGAAGAACTGTTTTACTGAAAATACATTTCTGGCCTCACATCTGGGGGAAAGTTCTCAATTTTATCCCATAGTTCAGTGTCCCAAAATTTGAGTAGTCGTTGTAAATTTAAATTGTAGTTAAAAAAGAATATTATTCTGTCTCCAAGTATTCCATACGTTCACTTTTTCCGAATACTGATTTTTTCAATTAATAACCCAGTGGGGATTTTCTGTCGACCAGAATTGGCAATTTGGTGAGGACACGACCCCATTGGTAGTGAAAAGGATTTTTCTCAATAAATTTCGGTCATTTAAAAATTGTCCTTGCGCCCAATAGCAATAATCTAATCGTTTATTTTCGTCACCTTCTTTTAACGTATGGAGAAACTTTGGTTTGAAAGGCTTGATTCTCTTACGGACCATGCATCTTCTAATTTTTTCTCTAGTCAGATTCAATTGCTCAGCTATTTGCTGCAAAGTAATGCAAGGATCAGCGTGAGTGGATACCACGATATTTTCATCATTAGGATGTCTTTGAATTCGATGTGGGAAGCCGTTTGGTGTAGTATTGAACACACAACCTGTACTATTAAAAAGAGAATTTACTGCAGCGGCAGTTCCATGATGAATTGGATCTCATCGCGGATGTCTTTCATTGAATTCTTGGGCAACCTCTCGACTGCTACGCACTCCATCACCAAATAATCTAATTATCTCGATTTTTTCTTATAATTAGCCGTTAAAATAGCATTTTGATGTTAGATTTATAGAAGTAACATCAGATTGATATTTAGGAATTGCCAGTTTATTTGTTTCCATGGCTATCTACTCAGATTTTCGAAATTTTATAGTAAAATTGTGACTAACAAAAAAAAATGAGAAAAAAACGAAAATGCGAATTCTGCGCTGTCTGGTATATGGCATCAAAATGTCAATCTGAACAACTTTTTCTAATAACTTTTTTCGATATCTACAATGCGAAGCAAAATATTGGAATTTAGCCCTATTCGCGGAGTTGTAGTAGTCTGTGGTGACTTTTGACATTTGAACTAAAGAACTCCAAAGAAGCAGCTCGTGATGTTCTACATCTGTGCCAAACTGGAAATCTCTATCCTGAAAAAAGTTGCAGGGGTGTCTTTATCTTAAGTGGGTATATAGGACCTTTTTTTTTAGAAAAAATTATTAGCTCCAATTTAGTATAGAGGTAATTTTGCTCTATGAAGAACTCTAACGGAAATAAATTTTAAAATGTGGTTCTTGAACCATATTCGCGGCCATTTTGAAAATACTGGTCAGACTCGCAACAAGTGAAATGTTCGTATTCAATACTCTTTGATTCAAAAAAATTTGTTGCCAGCTAAAAATTCACACAAAACGTCCTGTCAAATTCGACTATATAATTGTTATTGGCAAACATTTTAAAATTTATTTTGAATGTACAATTTTGTATCATTAAAATAATTAATTCGTAAACATATGAGTATGACTTATCGCTACTTAATTTGCTAATTTTGCATTGCTCAAAAATCATTACCATCAGACTATATTCATACTAAGGTGTTATCATCAAATTGATTCATGTATATTATTTCGCAAACTAACAATATTTCTTTATGAATAAAACTGAAAATGTTGTAGAACTTGCACAAAGGCAGCAAATTTCTTAAAATTATAATGTAGTCTGATATTATGCTAGAAGGTATTTGGTGCAATGTAATATACCAACTGCATGTTGTCCAACTAATATTAATTAATCTACCATTTTGATGTATGCATTATTCTTCTGTTATGAGCTATTTGCTGTAAAAATTTTAAGAATGATTATTTATGACAATTTATAAAAACCTTAAAAATTCAAAGGTGTAACTATTTTAAAATATACTAATTGAAAATTGATTGCAGTTTATATGTAAAAAATCTTGTAAATGTTCTAAAAGATCGTACACAAACATTTAGTATTATTATTGTGTTGCAATCTATTTGTGATGAAAATTTGCAGTTGATATAGTTTTGCAGATTATTTTGACAGGAGAAGGTGCATTTAATTTTAATTTAACGATGGAAATTTCTTAAATTATGTTCGATTAGCAATTTGTCTTGTAAATTTATTTAAACTATTTGTTAAAAATTCTTTTTGGTATCGTTAACCACTTCTCCAATATTCGTTAAAATGGAAACGTTTTGCGTTAAAACGTAGAAAAGCATATGTAAAAATCAGTTTTAAAAATTTATTTATAGTATTCATAAAACTTTATTTAGAAAGGCATAAAATATTGAGCATGTTAAACAGCACGCACACTGCGTCCCTTCATTTTAATCCCGTATATTAAATCCCCTGGAGACTGCTCTGTTAAATATGTAAACGAATTAAATTAAACAGAACACTATCCTTATTTTACATTATATTTGTTACCTTTTTTTAACTGGCAATCAATTTTCATCACCTAATATATGATAAAATAACGATTATTTAAACGACCACTCTAAATATCTCTTAAACTATAAAAATTTAACTATTAAATATTATTATTATTCATTTAAAATGAATATCCAAGTATCTTTGCGACTTTCATAAAAATTAGCGTTCAGTGTGAGTTCTTTAATATAAAATAAATTCATTCGTCCGTTTCCAGCAAACAATAATTAATTTTAATGATGTTATGATATAGGTACCGAAAAAGGAATATTTTCAGATATTTAATGAAACATCCCTAACGGGAACCATATAGGCGTTCAACAGTAAATAAAATTCTGAAAAAATTAAATGATTTGGTGATATTAAAGATACTCCCAAATATGGTCTTCAAAAATTATCAATATATCAAGAAGTAGCTGTGATTGTGCTACTAAGAACTGAAGAGGATCTTCATTTAACGACTAACCAGTAGTTACCTCTTGATAATGAAGTATCCTTATTTTAATCAGATAATAATCGACCCATGACAACATCTGGTAGAGTACCATCACATCATGAATGTACGGGAACATATTATTCAAAGATTTCCACAAATACAGATTTGAAGAATGGCCAATCCAGTCTCCGAATATGATCCCTTTGGATTATAATTTGTAGGGTTATTTGAAGAGTGTACAAAAACAAACCGGTATTTTTGACTTTCATTACTGTCAAGAAGTAAATGGAATTTGTTCTGTATAAATACAACGAAACATCGATAATTCTGTGGAATCTTTGCCTCTGTGACGTCGAATAATATTGTATCTCTTTCCGCACCAATGCTACGGATAATCAATATCAATGCAAATTTTTTTAAAGTGGTGTCCCATGTAGATCTAATCCACGATAATGTAAAAAGTAAAAAAATGTGTTGTTTTTAACATAATTATGAAAATGGTGCTGTGAACACCACAATCGCGACCCAGTCCAGAACTAAAAACAATATCGTTCCTAGAAGAAAGTAAATAAACATAATTATATAATTCAAATTATTAATTATATTCATTATTAATATTAAATAAATTAATATAATTATTTTAATACTAAAACAAATTAGGTATTCTTCTTGGTAAAAGTTCTATTAAAATGTGGAGTGTAATTGAAATATAATAACTAAAAATTTGGTTTACTTATTACTATCTTCTAACTTTTATAAAAACTTATCAGAAATAAGTATAATATATCTTTTTAAACAATTACTTTCCAGGCTATTTGCCAAAACCTGAAATTTGGATGGAATTACTGAACATAGTGTAGTTAGATATAAAAATAACATTGGTCAGTCGTACTGAACACAATGTACATATTACTTATCTGTGAATGTATTAAATCCCATTTTTACAAACTATAACGATATAGTATCCTCAATTTCATACAAATCAAATACCTAAAACTAAATGAAAGTTATTCTATAAAAATTGAGATATATTGAGTGGTCAGTTAAATATTCCTTTGTGTCAGTAAAACATTAATTAAACCAATAATGAATGAATAACATTTCAACATAATTTTATCAAAAAGTCAATAACAATGCTTAATGCCATACCCTTTACTTTTATGAAAGTGTTACTTAATCTAATTGCCTGAAACTATAGCCCCTTCGAGTCCTGTGCACAATCGTCGATTACTATCAGCGAAAAACATCCGAATGTCTTCGGTGGAGCTTCCGGACGATAATGAGAAAAGTCCCTCATCTGCAAGCACATCACCGTGTCCCAGTCCCGTGGGGGGCAAGGTAAGTCTAATGGGCAGTGAAACCACAGTAAATAATTGTTTACTGTAGTGATATTAGAAGTTAAACAGGGTCGTATTTAGATAGAAATTTTAAGAAGGATTATTTTAGTCAGTAGGTAGTTTATTCCAAACTAATTTTTTACTGTCATACTCATAGCCAAGGTTATAAAAGTTAAATTAGTATAGACTACGAACTTAATATTCCTCATTAACTTTTGTAGTAAATTTAATTGTAGACGATTGTCATTTTTGTCTTTGCACTTTATCCTGCGGTTCTATATCTCGTCTGTGAGCTGGTCTACTTCCAGAGGAATATACACCGCATCAATAGTATCTAAAAACAATTTACCCATATTATTCTGTAAGAATAATTGTTGAACACATATTATCATAGCTCCCAAATTCATCTAAGATCTCCAATAAAGCCCCCTCCAATTCCTTTTGATTCAAGTACTTCAGCATGTTGCACTAAACATACAAATAACACATTAATTTATGTGTCAACTGTACCATACAGTTGCACAGACTGAACTAAGCTCTGAAAACAAGATCTAGTCAGAGCAAACGAAATATGCTAGTCTCAATTTGCAAGATCTATCAATTACATATATCTAACCAATGGAGTGATAACGCACCAATGAGTTAATCGTAATTTAAAAAGATAATAATAAATTGTTTAAAATCAACAAATGGATCTTTGTTAATTGATATTTGTGATAGCGAAAATCCATAAACAAAGAAGGAAAGAAATCTTGTGTAGGTTTGGGTACATTCTATTTTCCTATTGCATGAAAATGGGAAATTTAAATTTTTTAATTACTATTATTAAATGTATAATATTAGGTAAAGGTAAAAAGTAACTAAATTGAATCTACACTTTAGGCAACTACAACAAAAAAAGTCATATAATATTGGCCGTAAATCGGTTTTAAATACTTGCTGTTACAAGGAAAGTCAAAGCAGTAATAAATATGTCCATTTCGTCAAAACACGTAAGCAATAAACGAGAATTTACATGCTAATAAGAGAGCAGGAACCCTGATATATTTGAACACTAAATTTCACCGCTTACCGTGTCATATTAGTTTAGAAGTTTAGCAAAATATAAAGTTCTATTCCTCTTAATAATTGCTCTAAACTTTTACACTTTTAATAACATAATTTCATCAGCGAATAGTTGCTCACTTCGACTTTGACCCTGATGGAAAAAAATATCAGTGCCAAAATAGAAGTCTCAGAGATCTCTCGATAATTCAATCTTCTCTAAATTTTACAGAAGTCTCACAGGCTGCTTCCAACTAACCTGTATGTAGTTCTCTACAACTTCAAGTCTCGCCATCAAGATGAGCTCGACCTGAAGGCAGGTTACAAGGTAACCGTAATAGATACATCAGATTCAGACTGGTGGAAAGGAAAATGTTTAGGAAGGGTAGGATTCTTCCCTTCCAAGTATGTTTCTAAATTATCTCCAGGGGAAAAACCGTTACAGGTAAATTAAATGTTGCCCAATTATTCTAATTTTACCATTTTATAGTCATCAGTTGAGTAATCGTCTTTTTAGTATTTAAAGAGTGACTGCTGAAGATAATAATAATAAGATATTGTTTGTGGTTTATGTGTGACGGATGAAAATTATTCATGCCCGTCTCTATCCATTAAACTCTCCCCCCCATCACATTGTATTCCACAATCCCCCCTATTCCTCACCGCCTCCTCTCTCCTTGTTAGTCGGCTTTTCTGCATTCACAATTTAATTTATCATTTAATTAGCTTTTGTTGGACTACCATACAGAGAATTATTGTTGTGCCTAAAACTAAAGTATAGTAAAACCCATAATAGACTTTTGGTTGCACTTATTGTATTTTCTTACATTTAACGAAAATTTTCAGGTAACACATAACCTCCAAGTGTCAGATGGCGACAATGGTCTGATGCTGCTTAGGGACCAAATAGTAATTCAAATAGGAGAAGAATTAGATGGTATGGTGATGATCCGCTCTGGAGATAACCGCCAAGGTGTTTGTCCTGTGAAATTCCTTCAAGAGGTGTGACATCGTAGTGAAGTTGCTTGCCAAGCTACTTATCCTTGTAACTGTCTCGATAAACAACAGAATGCACCACCAAACACTTTGAAGAAAATATACTACCCCAACCCATCTCCAAGGCTTATGATTCAGAATAATTCATTAAATAAGCAAAATAATAAAAAGAATATTAATTCCGGTAGCATATTACAGTATTATTATAATAATTTTGGTAAAAGTAACAAAGATACAAATGTTTACAATAATGTTCTTAACAGAAGAAGAAATGAGCTTGCATTCCTTCATGGGAAAGCTCCATTCTCCTCTACTAAGCGTCCCTTATCCATAAGGCTGTCTACACCAAAGCACGTTGCAAATTTTTTCAGCAAATCCTTTAAATCAGACTCACAGAAACGCCCTTTGCTGCTCCAAGGATTCAATAGTTGTAATAACCAGGAATACAGACCAAATTTTCAAATTATCCCAAATAAAAATGGGTTAAAAATAACCTCTATTTACACAATCAGTGAAGATGTGGAAAAGTTTAGTTTATATCAGAAAAATTTATATATTTCATCGAATAGTAGGCCTCTTTTCGTAAGAAAATAAAATATTTTTTATTGAAAGTTTCACTGAATTTTTAAAGTGAGTAATTTGACATATTTTTGTAAATATAATAGTAATAAAAATCTATATATAACAATATCAGCACGTCCCTGAATATCTTATGAGCACGAAACTTCATACAACTGTCATCAAAGCAAAATTGCATTTTCTAAAATCAGAAGCGTTCATAAAAAATGAAGTTTGTTTTCCAATGATTCGGATTAAACAAGGTGATGATACAATTAAAGCAAATAATATAAGAATATTATATGATTTCCTAAATATTTATTGGAACGAATTGGTCCGCTTCATTCATCCATATATTTTAGAATAATCTCTATGTAAAGATCTGTTAACTTAAAAAATATTCTAAAAATCAAAATTATCAAATTTTTAAATAATATGAAGCACAAGATATAAGAAACAGAAGATATCGAGCTTAAATTTAAATTACTTGCTTTATATCGAAGGACAATTGATTTGCGACAATATGCAAAGGAGCCTCAGGCTAGCCAACTATTTCTCTTGTCGATATGTCATTTTCGGCAGACGAAATAGACAAATAGACCAAAGTGCCTTTATTACATTTCAGCAAATCGATTGTCTTTTGAGGATAACAAGCAAATGCAATTTATAGCTCGGTTGGTTCCATCTTATATTTTCTATTTGACCATAAATCATTAAATTTATCATTATTTTTTACCATTTTATTAACATATACAGAGTGTTTCTAACTGTATAGGCCGTACTTCATTAAGTGATAGAAATACAGATTTCTCACGTTAAAATCCTGAAAATAGTTTTTTATCAATATGTTCGAAACGTCTAAAGATAAACAAATGATAATTTATGCAGACATTAAACTTTTTATGCATTATAAGGCCAAATAACAATTATTAATCAAAACCATTCAGGAGCGGGTAAAACTGGCGGGCCTAAATGAAATTTTACCCCAACTTCTTGATGTGTCACTTTTTCATTAATATATGAGCAGAACTTATAAATTTGAGGTCTTGTACAAAAAAAAGGTGTCTTGCATTTTTTCTCCTTATTATCATTTGTTTATCTTTAGACGTTTCGAACATATTTATAAAAAAACATTTTCAGGATTTTAACTTGAGCAACATATTTCTAGGCACTTCCCGCCCATGTTTATAGGAACTTTTTTTTCTTATTTTAAATAGTTCTATCACTTACGGTGAAGTTGGGCGTACGCAATTCGAGACACCCTGTAATTTGATTCTAACAAATAAATGAATTGCCCATAGACCATAGAAAATAAGACATGAATGTTTAAGTAAAAAGCTAAAACATGACATAAGGTTTAATAGATCTGCTCCAAATATATTCTTCCTAGGTATAGTTTTCACAAATATTTACAAATTCATAGTTATTTCGTAAACATTACTTGGGTGAGTAAAATGACACTTCATAAAATTTTTTAATAAAATGAAGGTTTGTCATTCTTGACTATGCTTTACCCAAAGATTATTTACATAATATATATATGCAATAACATATAAAAATGCTTCTAGTCATTGTTTTCCGATTTTCGATTCCCTAAATTCTTACAAAAGAAAATTAATTTTTATCTATTATAGAAATTATTATCTGCGGAAATATAAATGATGTTCAATATTTTTTTGTCCAACCCTTCAATAGCCACTAAAATGATAAAAGAAATTAATAGTTATAGAGAAAACTAATTGATTTCACATTTTCAAATATTGGTACCTGTTCATCGTCTTCTTATGAAAATATTGTAGAATGTTAAGTCCTGGCGAATGAAAGAAAATTGAACAAAACAGAATCGTAAAGTCCTAATATTAATCTTTAAAAAAAACAGTTGCCTTTTTTTACATTCTGTATTAATATCAATATCACATATAATTTTATTTTTAATAATTATATCATAAATAAGCTCTAAATTAGTACGTCACCCTTATAAATATATAGGGTAAAATTTCTGTCCTAACTTCATGTTCCTAACCAAAAAATAGGAGACAGTTATTTTTTGTTTTTCTAAATTCTGATGTTTTATGAAGTTAGGTCAGACATTTCAAAAACACCCTGTGATTATAAAAAATATATATAATTTTTATTTCTCTAAAATTAATAATTGTTGTTAACATGATGGACTTTAAAAAGCTGCCTAAGCACACCCACATAGAATAATAATGAATCCTCTAATTCCGTAAATGTCTTGTTAAGCTAATAATTTCATATCATTGCTACAAATTATATTCTAATATTTTCTTCACCAAGAAGTTACCCATCTTGCACAACTTATCCATTATTTCATAGAGAAACTCATGTCTCATATAACAAAATATACTATTTTATGAATCTATTTTATTTTTAAAATTCTTTAATTAGTAATAACTATATCATGTAATAGTAAATATACAATCTATATAAAAAACTGAAAATATCGCCTATAAATAACAAATATTTTGTACATTCCAAGACCTTTGTCATAGAAATTTCTGTATCATAAGCCATGAAAAGATTAAAATAGATATTTTATTTTTGCAATGTTGTATAAATTATCACTAGCCATCAAATGTTTAAAATAAAATCTTATTCTGTTAAGGAATTGATTATCCAGAGTTATCATATATATTTAAATACATGTTATGTTACATTTAGAAAATTATATTTAAACTAAGTAATAGCTAGCTAATTAGGTAAGTATTTAATATATCACTGAGTTGTGCAATAATAATAACACATATTCATTCCCAAAAGACTGTTTTGATATTGTATTGTACATAAGAAATATGTTAATATATTTACATGCAAAGAAGCATATCCGAATTGGAATTGTAGCAGGTTTCGTAAAAATATGCCACTTTAAAGCCTTCCTTGAGGAAAATTTAAATTTGAGTGTCAACCTTGTCAGTTTAAAATGTTTTTTTTAATTCATCTACTGGTTATTAAACTCTAATTACATACTAACCCAGTCAATCGAATCTAGTATCTGTTATACAATTATTAAATAATACACGTTCTCCAGTGGGAAACAATGGAGGCCTTGTAGTGTACCAACTAAGACTAATGTCAGCACTGAAAACCTCGACTGTTACATGTTACTTTCATAAGTTTGTTACTTTACTGTTACTAAATATTTATAAAACACATCCATAACTATTATAAATTTATTATAATATACTTTTTGTACCATAAATGGTAGTTCAATTACAGTTATATATCCAGTCCCTCAATGATTTTTTTTACGTATGCTGCTCATATTTCATACACGATAGTGATTTGTTTTAACGCTTTGTACGTAAAATTGGTGTGGTTATACTTTGATTAACACTACAAAATAAAATGGACACAAAAGATATTCTATAGTCTTTAAAATAGTGAACATGCCTGTTGTGTAGACGAAGGGATGTGAAATTATATTGACCCAAGTATTTTTACTGTAAATATAAAATACCCAATACCCTCTGAAATTTTAAGATTAATTTAACTAATGGAAATAAATTTTGTTGCGATAAGAAAGAAACACTACATATATAATACAGAATACTATTCCCTGTAAGATATATCACGGTTGCTCTATAATTTATACATGCCTGATACATATTTATAACTTGTAGAGAACATATTTTGTAACAAACTTAAAACAATTTTATGTATTCGGTACATCAATAATTAATGCAACAATAACGTAATGTGGTTCCGAGATATTTACTAAACGTTTTGATCTTATAAATATGCAATAATGATAGATCATATTTCATGGTTAGGTAATGTTGACATCCTATAATTTTATAATAAATTTATGAATACTAGTGATACAACTGTATAGACAGGATAAAACAAGTGTGATGTAACAAGGTTCTCTGCTATATCGGAATCTCTGATGTAACTGATCGAAGCTGGTTGACTGCGAGGCAACGCACACGGCAGCCATAGTTACCTACATCTTTTCTCAAATTGTTTAATTTTAATTATTTTGATTAAAATTCATTCTTCTTTCCATATTCTTAGAAGGTTGCCATTTACTTCTAAATATCTAAATTCGAAACTAAATCACTATGTGTATGTGATACAAATTTTATTTTAACACTTGACTAACTTTTATATTTTAATTAAATTTCGTTAAAAAAATGTACACGAAAACTGCAAAAAAATTAAATAAAAAATAAATGAAAAGAGGCATAGGGATGTGAAATTCTTATATGAGGTAAATTTGAAATATAAACATATTTTTTAAAACATGTACGATACAATTTCAAATTTAACATTATGCACATGACCAAATTAAAAGCTGCTAGTATTATAAATATAGTCACTTTATGTAAAAAGAAATATTATGTTAAAGATGTTGTTATGTTAATTGTACCAGTTACGCCTGTGTTATAATGTATTAAAGATATACAAGTTAATAAATGTTTATAAAAATTAGTACACTATTATGTTAAATATGAAAACCACAAAGCACATTGTTGAACAATTTAATGTGTAAGAGAATAAAATATTTAATAAAATATATACATGTTCTATTTTTAACAACGTTTCGTTGAAAATACTAAAGCTTCCTTAAAAAATGTTTTTCGTAACTGATTGGTAATATAACACCTGCATCATGCGGCTTCCAAAGTGTCATCCAGTTGTAAATATTTCATTTTTATATATATTTAATGCACCGCAAAAGAGACTGTATCCGCCTTGGCTTAATGGCAATATAATAAAAAATATTAAGCTTAAAGCAAGATATTGGCGTAAGTTTAAGCGAACAGATGATTGTGTTGCGCAGAATAATTTCAAACAACTTAGACATACAATAAAAACAGATATTGAAGTTGCTTACGCTAATTATGTCAAGGAAGCCGAAAGAAATATTGCAAGTGCGCCGGGTAAATTTTGGTCATTCGTTCAAAACAATAATAAATGTACCAACATCTCTACTCAAATGTCGTATAATGATAAGTATCTCGACAATCCTAAAAAGATACTTAATGCTTTCGCACATTTTTTCAGTAACTCATTTTTACCACCTTCTACCAACTTCGATTTTACGCACAATCGGGCAATCAACAGTTCCGCAATTAATATCAGGTGCTTTGATGAAAATGAGGTACTTAACGCTCTAAAAAAAACTAAAACCTAAGTTAACGACCGGGCCTGATGGTGTTCCTGCATTTTTAGTAAAAGACTGTGCTAGTATTTTTGCACACCCGCTTACGTTTTTAATTAATCTATGTGTTACAAACTGTTGCCTCCCTGAAATCTGGAAATGTTCAAAAGTGTGTCCGGTTTTTAAGAAGGGTGATAAATATGATATTAGCAACTTTACCCCAATATCTATCATATGTAATTTTTCAAAGCCCCTTGAAATTTTACTCCATGATAACATTTACTATAGCGTTAGCAACCAAATATCGGTGTACCAACATGGTTTTATGAAAGGACGTTCTACGACCTCTAATCTGTTATGCACAACCCAGTCTACTTCTGAAGCTACTGATCAACGCAGGCAACTTGACGTAATATATACAGATCTCTCGAAAGCATTCGACCGACTGGATCACTCCATACTGCTAAACAAAATGTCTGTTTTTGGTTTTCGCCGTTTCTGTTATTATTTTTTCATGCTTATCTTTCGGATAGAAGGCAGTATGTTGCGTATAATGGTTTCCAGTCTTTCGAATATATTGCTACATCCGGAGTCTCACAGGGGTCAATTCTCGGTCCCCTGTTGTTCAACATATTCATTAACGATATTGTGAATGTTATTGATGTGTCCTGTCTACTTTACGCTGATGATGTCAAAATTTTTAAAGTAATTTCTTGTTTGGAGGACTGCGTTTTTCTGCAAAACAGCCTATTAAACTTATTTAATTGGTGTGTTGAAAACAACTTAAATGTGAATGTGTCTATATGTAACGTTATGACCTACATAACTAAATCCGAGGCTGTTATGTTTAATTACAGTGTTGACAACGCAGTCCTTCAACGACCTTCTACTCTTGCTGACCTTGGCGTAATATTTGATGGCGAACTTTCACTCATACCTCACATAAATAATTTAGTGACTTAAGACACTTGAGTTCCTAATTAGAATTAGCAGATACTTCTCGAATATCAGTACACTTACAACTTTATACTTTGCTTTTGTTAGGTCTAAACTTGAATATGCATCTCTTGTTTGGAACCCTCACTACAGAAATCACGTAGACTCTTTGGAGAAAGTGGAAAGACGAATTTTAAAACTATTATGCCTTAAGTCTGACGGAGCATACCCACCCGTCTATCGGTGTTGTTGACTAAGTTCTGCATGACATCTCTTGAAAATAGACGCGAATATTTTTCTCAAGTATTTCTATATAAAATCTTATACAATCAAATTGACTGCCAAGAACTATTAGGGAAATTAAATTTTCATGTTCCTAGTGTGAATTTTTGGAGAACACAAACTTTTTACCTCTCATTTCGCACTCTAATATTCTTAGATTCTCTCCTCTATTTACTATGTGCAACCATTACAACAACAACTGTGGACAGTTTGATATTTTTCATTGCACCCTTAGTTTTATTAAAAAATATTATAATAACTTTGTTTGTCTTTTTCTTTTTTCTTTTTCCGTCTTACTATCTGAAGTTATTTTATTGTTATTCTTATACAATGTTTTATTGTTATTTTTTTCTTTTTAAATATCTTTTTGTATAAACTTATACTGTATTGTATTATTTGTTTTGTGTATTTTCCTGCTCTAGAAATGGGTTTACCTGTTGAGCAGTGTATGCAAAGAAATAAAATAAATAAATATATTTTTTTAACTTTATTGTGCCTACCAAACATCCCTACCAAAGGAAATTTTAGGTTTTTACACTAAAAATTGTTAAATAAGTAATTAGAAAGCTTCCTCTGTAAATTTATTTAAAAAATTGTAATTTGCGCCCATCATACACGATTTATTTTTATAAATTTCAAGGCATAAACCATATTCAAGTCTCAAATATCCCGTAATCAATTTTTGCGAAATTTCGACATGAATTGTCATCTTGACTATAAACTTAATATATAGGTACTCCTATTTTTCAATCAAAGGAAGAACAAAGTAGATTTTGTATGTCTCCTTATAGTCCAAGAGCTGGCGTCCAAAATGTGCAAGAGTTTTCTCAAAGTTAATTTTTTGAGATTAGGTTACTTTTTAGTGATGGAAAATAACTGTAGAGTCAGCACTTCCGGTACCGGGACACCTGGCGCTGGTACGCTCGCAAAGGTGTAATATTAATTAACGTCTCTAAACTGTGTTCTCAAAGCTCAAAATTTATAGAGAACGAGCAAATATAATATAAAACAAGAATCCAACAGTCAGACAGCAAAATATAGGGACACGTGGCGTCAGCGCTACTTCATACCTGTCAAAAAAATGACGTGTGTTAAAGTGATTTCTCAAAGCTGAAATTCTCCAAAACGTTAATTAAAACTATAAAGTTAATAAAGGAGACAGTCAGACTCATTTATGATAGGACCACGTCAGTCAGCAGTCGATAGATGTGAGAACGGTAACTGCGCGCATTAGTACGCCTTTTCTCAATACATATCATTTATTCTATATAAAAAAAATAATTTTAATTGTTTCTTAATAATTGCAATTGTTATATATCAGTTATTATATAGATATCAGTTATTTTATACAAGAAAAAATAATTTTAATTATTTTATAACAAAAAAAAAAAATAATCATTGATTTATTGAAAAAAAAAAAATTCTTCGCCACTATCTTCATCAGAATAAAACGCGATTGCACCATATTCTTCGGCGTTATCAGTGGTGGTTGATTCCGAATCTGTGTACAAATCAAAAATTCAGCGTTAAGCAATACATTACAATAATAAGTAAGGTTTTGAATCACATTTGCGAGTCGACTGGCAAAAATTACCTGCAGGTGTATCATCCGGTTGAATCAAAACGTCAGAAATGAAATTAGGTAGCTGATCGTCTTCGTACCAACTGAAATCATATCGGCCATCGATTAGCTGCCAACCGTTTTCCTCTGGAATCATTGCAGTGGGCACTTTTTCATCAGCATGACTCCAATCAGCATGACTCCAATTCGCTTCTTTAGCAAAGAATAGTTTATTCTTTGTTTTTAGTTAGAGAATAAATAATAAAATTAAATACAGAAAATTCAGAACTCGGTCAAAGAAGACCGGCGGTCGGCGCTCTATATGAAAACGATAAAACGTAAACATCATAGCCACGCCAACACTTGTACTCCGCCGGCCGGTATTACTTTGATTTTTTGTTATCATACAGCACGCTTACCGATAGGCGGGTAGGTGCGGACTTATTTGGAGTGCGTGCTTTTAATTAAAATTTAAATTTAATTATTCAGAAACTACAACCGACTTGCGGCAAGTCAGCGCCCCCAAGATTCAGCGCCCCAGGCGACCGCCTGGCTCGCCTGCCCATCGGGCCGGCCCTGGTAACCCACATTCCATTGAGTTATAAAATAAACGATATGTATTGAGAAAAGGCGTATTAATGCGCGTAGTTACCGTTCTCACATCTATCGACTGCTGACTGACGTGGTCCTATCATAAATGAGTCTGACTGTCTCCTTTATTAACTTTATAGTTTTAATTAATGTTTTGGAGAATTCCAGCTTTGAGAAATCACTTTAACACACGTAATTTTTTTGACAGGTATGAAGTATCGCTGACGCCACGTGGTGTCCCTATATTTTGCTGTCTGACTGTTGGATTCTTGTTTTATATTATATTTGCTCGTTCTCTATAAATTTTGAGCTTTGAAAAAAACAGTTTAGAGACGTTAATTAATATTACACCTTTGAGAGCGTCCCAGCGCCAGGTGTCCCGGTACCGGAAGTGCTGACTCTACAGTTACTTTCCATCACTAAAAAGTAACCTAATCTCAAAAAATTAGCTTTGAGAAAACTCTTGCACATTTTGGACGCCAGCTCTCCGACTATTAGGAGTTTTAAGGTTCAAAGTTTAACGTGAAAATTTCTAGAAAGTACGTATAGGGGTTTTACCCTTATTTTTCATCCCAATGGCAAGTTTTGGTGAGAAGATAACACTCAAATGTATGATTTAATGAAATATACTTAGGTACTATTATTTTTGTACATGGAACTTTACTTGATTATAGTGATAAAAGTCCTATCAATGTCTAAGAAGTTACATTCGATTGAGATTGAAAGTTTTCTCATAAAAGTCACAAAAATTTTCTTAATTTTAAAAACATTTTAAAACGTTACAAAAAAAAATTAAAAATCTCTTCTAATAAAATGCCACTTCTGATGGTGGTATTCATTAAATTGTGTTACCAACTATTATTTTGAAAACATTGAATTTAAAATGATAGGTACTAATTTCTCAAGAGTAATACTTGAGATATAATGAATAGACACCAAGCAATGGACAGATGATTAGACAGATAAGAATATATTAATGCAAGAAAAAATCAAAATAAATTCAGAAATATTTCAGATATATCATTTAAAATTTCGTAACCTAAACAAAATCATAATAACTACCTTATTCTATTGGTGAAGGAAAGTAAAACCATGACAGTAGTTCTGTTCACTAAAATGAAGTTTAAGACAATAAATAATTTTTATCATCTTCAATTTACAGATTCGAAATATTTATTTAATCTAGATAAGAATTTGTTTTATTACTTGAAAACTTATTTATAAAATAATGAACAGTAATAATATTCTCACACAGCACACATACATCCGTTAGATAACGACAGGTATCTAATAGATGTATATATGCTGTATGGAATTCTTTATTTCTTAATTAGTTGTATAATAAGTAAGTACAACGATCGTACGAATCTTAACACTAAAAACAATATTATGAAAATACAATAAATACTAGTTAATCAAATGATAAAATATTACAGGAAATACTATGAAAAATACTTTAAATAAAAATAATGGATAATGCATTTAAAAATTGTATAACTTTATTATAAAAAAAGACAAAAAATATCTAACAAATGTACAATACACATTTGTTTTTCATTTTTCTTTAAATGCAAATGTTTACACTTGATATCGTTGGTAAAAGCAGTGAATGTTTCATATTCATAAAATACAGAATTTTTGGTAAAGTGAAGAAAAATGAAACTTTGTTTGCTCATTCCGTTTTATTTTTAAATACATAGTTCCGTATATAGAAATCGCCGAAGAGACTTAACATAAATACGTTTTGAGGAACATACAAGTACGAAATTATTTTTGGAAATTCACAGTCTGGTTTAAACAACAGTCGTCCATAAATAAAAATGTTTAGTACAAACTGAATCTGAAATTGACAAAAAAATGCATTAATTGTGATTATATACAGACATAAAAAATGTTAACATGTATAGATTGCGGCAAGGAATTAGAGACATACACCGTCAATATGATGAATTTACCAGCGATACACTCAGCTATCCGACATTTCTGGAAGACTGCAAGGTTTCACTTGTCCGATCACTACTCCAGTAGTACATTTATAATGGTAAGAGCTCAAGATATCTAGGACTCTTACGTAAAACAAGTGGTACCTACATGTGCTGCTTTATTCGCTAATGGGAATAATTTGATTCAAAATGGGGTGCGGTTTTAGCAAGTTGGTGCCCCCCTACCGCATTATGGGGTCAGGTGAGTGAAGGTGTTTCCCGATAGATTGATCGGTACATGTGAACAAATGAATAGTCTGCTAGACCTCCCGATCTAACGCCCATCGATTTTTTATGACGCCATCTCAAAAGTAAGGTTTACAAGAACAGTCCAAAAAATTTGGAGCATTTAATAGCTTAAATAAGAGTCGATATGGAGCAAATTCCCTACATAGCCTTGGATAATTGCTTAAGGATACCTCTAGATCAACTGACACATGCCCAGCTATCAATAGAATCCGTTTGAGCATTTATTGTAAGTTTATGCGCCTTGTAGAGTAATGGATATTTTTATTTCGTGTCGCCTGTAAACCGTTACTTTGCTAATATCTAGTTATTTATAAAAGTTGTCAAAGTAAAACTTTGAAAAAATCAAGGTTTAATCAATATCTGCGATAATATTTGGTCGACGGTTATAATTACAAACTAAACTAAATAAATACTTACAAGTTGTATTTGCGTAAGAAACTTTTTAAATTTAAAATTTCCCTTCCAATCTTTGTTGACAATACTGAGCAGATAATAACTGTACATAACTGTGTGAATTATAGCATTTATAATACCAGTCCAAACTAGTTCACCACCTCCAGCAAAATTCAGAGTGATAAAGGTGCCCAAAATCATTCCCCAATGGTGGTATACATGAAGAAAGTTGACTTGCCTCGTACTCTTGCGTAAAATAAAGAACACCTGAAAATGTCGGATTGATTAGTAATACCTTTATTTCAGTAACACATAAAAATAATAATGTGCAGGGTGGGGCAATAGTGCGTCCGACTTCAATATGTCGAGTTCTATGATAGCTAGAAACTAGACAAAACAATCTATAACCGGAAATTATTTTTGAGTATACAGGGTGAGCCAAGACGATCCTACAGGGTCAACTAACATTTTTTTAAATGGAATGCCACGTACATCAGAACATTTTTTGAAACCTCTTTGTGGCTTCCTTCCACTCCTGTATTATTATTGACTCTCTCCCAACCACTTGGATGTAATAATTTTTGTTGTTGAAATTATACCATTTACCCCTATACATTCTATTCTTATCACTACTCTCATATTTATGTTTCTAAGGATTGTAAAAAAAATTGTATTTATATCTACTTAAGTGGTTACATTAATTAGTTTAGGTGATTTATCTAAAATTCAAATCAAGAAACTGGTAGCAATAAAAAATAACTTTTTGGGAACATACTGTTTTCATTTCAATACGAGTAACTCACATAGGATTAACCTTTCAACTTTCATAAAAACAATTCAGGTATCAGGGTCATATTTTAGAACTATTATTACTATTAAAATTATAAGAGATAAATTACAACAAAATATATGACTACAACATATTTTCTCTCCTAAGGGCAGAATCTAAAATATTAATAAAGCAAGATTATGATAATTATATTAAAAATATCGAATATGAGATAATAGGGAACTTGCACATTTTTTTTACTTCATAAAAATGTTCTACAATACTAAAAAATAAGATATGCAAAATATGACGCCTTAATTACCAATAATAAATTTGTTATAAATTATTAAAGTTTCGCGAGCGAGCGAACCGTTTTTAACAGGTTCAAAAGCGCGGGAGTAGTCGTGACATCACACCATACCACGACGGAGATCCCAGCACTCGACTGCTTGATTTTAGCCGTAAAAATACCAGCATCGCCATACATTTTAAGTGTATAGGTACTTAAAATGGAAACAAAAACTCCTTATTTTAAATATTGCATTGTACCGTTGTGTAAGAATACTACAGTAAAAGTGCCAGATAAAATATTTATAATGTTGCCAGAAGATAAGATTCGTCGATCAAAATGGCTAAAAGCGTGTAGAAGAAATGAAAAAGACATTTCACAGAGCAGTAGGTCTCTACATGTGTGTGAAGATCATTTTAATGTAAGTACATTATTAAATACTATATGTCTATCTACTAGTTTTTCGCAGGCGGGCAATAAAATATTCCGAATTCCGAATTATTGAATTTTATTAGGGTAAGATTAAAGAAAGAATGTGTATACAATGTTAGAAAATAAGATTAGTAGATAGAATGTAATTTAGTGATACTAAGTAAAGGTAATTTCCTGGTGCGAAAGTAAACAGCTATTTATTATTATACTCTTCGCAAATACGATTACGAAGAGTATATTGCATTTGATCGGGACATTTCTAAAATCGTTAATATCGCTCGCAGAGAAAAAATCATTTCGTTCGCCATCGAATTCTGAACAACTTTCAAAATGTCCGTCTGTTCATCTGTCCGTCACGTTTCTTGTAAGCACGATAACTAAAGAAAAAAAGTCCGTTCGAATTGAAATTTGGGCTATAAGTTAGTGTTAGCTAGAGGAAGAGATCCATTGTTTTTGAAAAAAAATCAAATAGTAAATAAAAAAAGTTATAGGACATTTTATTTAAAAATATGAATCTACAGAGGGTTGCAATTTTCAATGTGCTACTAAAATTGAAGTAATTTTCTAAAGACACCAAAATGCTGTAAAATATACTACCACCAATTTCGCCTACGCAGTCGGCATCATCGGGAGATGAAAAAAAATTGAAAATTAAATATGTGATCAATATATTAGGTATTGTAAGAATGAATCTTAGTTTATACTATAAAATATACTGCCACGCGTTTCGCCAATACAGTCGGCACTATCGGGAGAGAAAATTAAATATGTAGTCAATACATTAGGTATTGTAAGAATGAAGTTTATAAGACAAACACAAGATTCTTTTCAAAAAACTGCGAAGAGTATCCTACAGAATGTGCAACAATTATATAAAAGTTCAATAACACTACTGTCTGCGAAGAATAAAATGTTTACCTCTAGTATATATAGTATATTGCAAATACCCTTCCCTTGTCCTTTAATTTATTCTATTCAAATCTTACATTTATCTATTATGTGAATGATAACACGACACAATCACTTATTTCCCTTGCCCCAAAACATAGTACGAAAATACCTACGATAGGTAATTATACATTTGCGCAACATTTCCTTTGCAGCAAATATCTTCTATAGAGACACTTTACGCGTGTGTACAAAAAAAAACACGAAAAATATAGAAGTGGCTGTTGTAAAGAATTACCCTAAATTCTTTCAAACATAAGACTAAGTCTGCTAAAAATGCTTAGTTGCGACTAAGAATTTTGTAGTTATTTCTTTTTATTCCGTGATCAAGTCATAACTATTTTATGTTTATAAATTATTACTAAAAGCTAAAAAAAATACATACTTCTCTGCCTTGACCCCGCGGACCTCTCCAAGGGAAAAACTTTTACTATTTTGTATAAAAGATGTCACCATAAACATCCACTTTAGGCAAATTATCAGATTGGCCCTTTGAAAAACCTTGATCAGTCATTTTAAAATATCTGTACAACTACAATAAGCGGTACTGTAAAACACAATTATATATTTATATCAGAACAGTCACTAACAAATCAACCACAGTCTTATAACACCGGTAAACATCTGATTGTATTGCTTGCCGGCGCGACGACTACCGAATATGGTATGGTGTGACGTCACAGTCAATAGTAGCTCGTTTCGGGCCACTTCAATTTTATCGCTGTTTAGATCCTTTATACTGATCGCGTGGAATTAGAAAACTTATTTTATTGTGAAGTACACGTTTTATTACAACGTTACGCTATGTTTTTTTAGTATTATTTTTATTTTTAAAATTATAGGCAAGTTCCCTATTAGTACTAAGAATAATTTTTGGAAATTAAACGCTTGCAGATGTATCTCAGAAAAAAATAATCTTAGAACTGCTCAATATGATTTCAAGACGTACACTACTTCTTACTCATAAATTAATAAAAAAAGCTAATAACCAATAAGCCCCAGTACCTAAAATTTGTATTTCCAGATCACATCCACCATCATAATCTAAGGCAGACTGGAAACATAACAATTCCTCACAACAGAAAAACTTTCTTTCCAAAAAAACCTTTTACCCAAGCAGCTTCAACTTTATGTAATTCCGTATCTATTAATTTTAAGCAACACTCATTCATAAGATTTTTTCTTGATTAGTGAACAAACAATTTCAAATCAAAATTAAAAGAAAAACAATACAGGTAATAACTGTAACTGTAGCTCTCATTGAGGCACTCCAAGATTGGGTGTTACAATCAAGCCGTTAAAAACTTAGCAGTGTAAAACTCACCGTATCTAAGAGGTCATATATTTTCAATAGGTAGAAACCAATATGCAATCGCAATGTGAGAAGAGCTTCCGGTGACTGAGAGTAATCTATACGTGCACAATTCCAGTCCAATTTAAATATTAAACTGATCGCCTAAAAAATATTAAAACAATTTAAATTACATAACTTATTCTTTTACTTTGTTGTTTCTATGGACGCTTATATTTTCCGAGTCTCAAATACTTTTTACAGATAAAAAAACTTAAAAGACAGCTACTTACATAGGGCAGCATGGCTGCATTAACTAATATTTGTGATATATTGTATACTATTATCAATTTCTTCAATTTATAAGGTTTTCGGTTTTTCATAAATTGCGGGCCCCATGCAAACACGAAATATAAATAAATCGTTGGTATGAGTATAGCAACTAAGGGAGAAGACACCAGGAAACTGTCTTTTAGTCTTGGATCTAAAATAACAACAATATTAACAAACTGCGTTTCATTTGAGCTCTGTTGTAAAATTAAGCAATTTCAATAATAGTACAAAAAAGTGAAAAAAGAACTGTTTTTAAGAAGAAATATTTATTGATATTTTAATAGTTCCCTACGTAATCAAACCAATTTATTGATGGTATGCTATTAATAAAAATTTTACAATTGTTTCTTCAATGTGTCTTTCGTATATTTTATTTTCATGCATTCAGTTCTATTCAAAAATATTAGTTTTTAATCTTGTGAGATTAAGAAAATACCGTGATCTTTAATTCACAGTAATTCAGGTCGGTTGTTAATAAATTATGTATTTATTTGTAAATAGTACTAAAATCAATAATTATAGATGCATAACTGATGAGGGCTACCGCGCTTGAGTTCATCAGGATATGCGATAGTGTAGGGTAATGTAAATGTCACTGATCGTTAATGTTTATTATGGCTTTTTAACGCGGGTTTTGTTCAGTGGGGAAATTATTGTACCTATCAGAGGTGTCTTATGTCATTAAAGTTAGGTTATATCAAGCATGAGCATGATGAAAACAACGAATGTGCATGATTATTACTTACTATTTTTTGTAGTAGCCTCTATTGATTACGTATAATCGTCAGGATTAAAATGTTTCTTACAAACACACGAATGTTTTGAAGTAGTAAAGATAGTCCCGTGAATCGCTACCAACCACTGTTTTAGACGAGTTTTATCTCTCGGAAACATATGTCCGCCTTTTGTTTCCGAACGAAACGGAACTGCACAACACTGAGACATAATTAACAAGTCTTTTTATTTACTGGTGTACGAAATAATTATAATAAAACCCTAATAACTTGCTCCGCGCCTAACAATAACTTTTGACAGCTACGTTACTCGCCAGTGGCGCCAACTGCTGAGTCTAAAAACGGTGGCCCTAATTGAATCACATAACCTCATAATTCTTAAACAAATGGGTTCTAAAAAAGTGTATACAAAAGATTATATACGTTAAGAATTTTCTCGATGAATTTCACAAAACCAGCGCAAAAATTAGAAGTGCCTGTACAGGAAGAGTAGAAATTTGTTTGTTTTGTTGGTTTGTTTTTGTTCATTTTCACATTAAGATTGTAAAAATAATACATGTTTGCATAATTAATGAAAAAAATTATTGCTCCAAAGCTAAACAATAGAGACGAAATTTAAAATTTAAACTGATATTACACAGGGTGTTCACTCTTTCTCATACATTGTCTTTAAAGGTCGGTGAAAAACTCACTGGAATAAAACACCCTGTAGATAACTTTTCCATTGATGATATTGATTGGTGATGAATAGAGGACGATGACCCTAAGACAGGAATATACAGAGTAAACGGTGTCAATAATAATTTATGAAATTCAATTGTTTTGAACGTCCAAATTTCACTATTTGTTTAAGCGTGTCATTTTAATTATTAAAGTTTACTTAAACATTTATTATTTCTTTCAAAGTAGAGCTATTTTATCTAAAGATAATTATCTATTTACTGAGTCTAATATTTAAAGTAATAAATAAATAAGAAAAATTAACTTACCTGCCAATTCATCGAATAACCAAAAATACCCTAAATACAACTTTTTTAAAACCAAAGCCATGTTTACTAAGTAAGCACTACTTTACATTTCCTTTCATTTTATACCGGTCAAGTGACTCTCGAATAAATGAATAATTACAAAAGCCAAATAACTTGAACCAGAGTGGAAAAGCATTATACTATTGTATATATGCATGCACAGGTTTGCGCGCATAGGCTTGCAATAAATAGTATATATGTATAGTAAATAGTATATATGCTAACTTCAACTATTTAAAATAAATTAACCTTGCAAGTCCAAAATATTGCACCAGTAGTAAAAAAAAAATTCAAATTAATGGAAAATTTTAAAAAATTAAATTAAATACATCTATATATATATTGTGTATTGCGATGTGATCCTTCTCTCCAATAGCAGAAGAAATGTTTCGTTTTCTTATGAACTCATTGGCACTGCAGTACCAATGAGTTCATAAGAAAATGAAACATGTTTTCTGCTATTGGAGAAGGGGATCACATCGCACTGTAGGCTGGAGAAATGTATGACATCATAATGGACCACTTTACCAATATTGTTTGAAGTTCTTGTGGATTAAAACCACAGATGATACAACGCGCCATCTTTTGATGGAAGACATAGTTCAGAATATGTACGTTTTACGGATTGCCGCATATAGTAGTGTATTTGGCATGTCATAAATGGCCAGGGTTCTTTGACTACGAGAAAGTCATCGGACATGTACAATTATGTAATGCCACCATCTACTCACTCCATTAGCTACAGTGATGTCGACTATATTCTTATATTGACTCATGTTTTTGTCATTTAAGACATTCAGGGATAAAGGGGGTTGTCATTACATGTGGTGTTATTATTATATTATTATATCTTTTTTATTTTTCTACTTTAGGTATTGTTGAAAAATTTTCATATAGCTACCCAAAAAATTAACAATACATAGTCTAGACCGCAAGTAGTAGCACAGTCTTGAAGCTAACTTAGTCTGATATAATTAAATTCCTAAATTTAAACATATTTATCTGTTTTAATTTGGGAATTAAAGAAGGGTTATTCACTTCGCTAACATTTTAAAATAGTATTTTCTTTTAACTGATGTCTTGCTTGTACGAATATTAAAAATAAAAAAAAAAATAAAAGTTGGGTCTGCAATTTATACAGTCGGAAAGGATTTTGTTTCCCCAAAAACGTATATTTTGACATCTCAATGTTGAAGTAGTTCTGCATTGGTATTCGATAAATGCCATCATTATATGTTTTTTTTAATCATTATTCATTTAGTCGGTCTATTTCCAATCACTGACATCAGGAGAATAATTTATTGCACATATACATCTATAGCAAACTGATTTCATATTTCTTGACTTAAACTTTTTTCACGAAAACTAGTGAAATATAGACAAATATTTATTGAAAATTAAAACAACTGAGAATCTGTATCTGACAAAAAAAAAACCAAACAATTTTCAAAAAGAAAGCAAATTGTGGACATATACCATATTAGTGTAAATAACCGACATTTAAATGTCAAGATTTCTTTTGATATCAGTTCTCACATCAGCAGTCATTCCTAGTCTAACTTAGGTAGTGAAAATTCTACTATAAGAAAATGTAAAATATCAAAATATCGTTTTAAAAATATTTACAATTTTATCTAAAAAAAAAATAAAATGTCTTATGACTTCCTCAATAAAAAATATGAAAAAGTCTTTACAGGCGCCTAAGGAGAATGTGTCTGCACTATATTCCATTGTTATGTGACATTAAAGGTCAACGGTATACATAAACACCAGCATAATTTTCATATTTAAGTATTAAAAGTATGAGAGGTTCTTACACGGTGTTTAAAATAATACTTTGTCAATCTGAACATACAACCTTGCTTTAATTGATCACTTATTTGGAAAAGCGCATAAGTGACAAAATGGATGATTACAGTTTTATTATTTTTGAATTTTAGATCTAGCGCACGTCGCGCGTCGTTTGGTATTAAAACAATACATAATATGCTTTATATAGGTAGCCATTTACAATGATTATTTTGAAAATGATACAGTAAGTATCGACCCAAAAAGAAAGATATCTATTATAAGGATCGGGAGATTTCGTTGCAGATATCCCAGTACAACGAATTCAGTCGTCTTTACTGTTTGACAGTAGATAGACTAATTTGTTACATCTTCCTTTTCACTGAAAAGGCTTGCTGGAGACATGCTACGTCTACAACACAAATTTACTTATAAGTAGGCAAAAATGCGCCGCAGGTGTACGCACCATAATAAGTGTAAGAAAAGAAATTAACAAGTAATAAGAGCAATAAACTGTTACAATTTATAACAATGTATGCACAACTTACCTTCTTAACTAGCCTGGTTATCACAAACTGGAGAAGATATGTAAAACTTTGCAGCATCATGTATGTTTCTATGGTTGTGTCCGACAGTAATGTTCGTCGTGGTGAAAAAATATGCTTATATTGTGAGAACGACCGTTCGACATCTATTGATGTAATACAAGCATACCTACAATAGTCTTTGAACTCATCTAACGAATCTGTAGATGCACCATCATACCATCACAAATTTGTCTTAATCTGGTAAAACCGGTGTCTTGCTTTAAGACACGTGCGAACTATTCTCCAACAGGCTCATTTTTTGCGTCACCTATAGAGTGTAGCAGTCGATTTACTTCGTCTACTATTTGCAGTGTCTCCGCTAACGACAGCGCACTGTTTTGTAAGTTCTGTATGGCATCATGTAATTCTTTATAGTTCTTGTGAATAGTTTTTAAAGTTGTTTCAACAGGAACATCTTCGAATGTCGTCTGGCTTTCCTTAATAGCTGCAACCTCGTCTTGATTGAATTGTAGTATCACAGCTTTTACTTGTTGTAAATATTCAGCATAATAAAATGCTGCCTCCAAGCATGTTCCCCAACGTGTAAGAATCGGCTATGGTGGTTCGGGAATACCGGGATACTTGCTATGAAATGCGCGACGACGTTTAGAAGATTTAAGTACTTGCTATTAATGCATCTACCTCTGGGAAACCTTGTCGAATAGTTTATGCCACAAGGTGTAAAGCATGCACTTTACACGTAACATGTACTAACCTACAACCGTGTTCTTGAAGAGAACGGCCTGTTAAACGCATTGTTGCGGTACCATCGGTCACAAACATTAACACTTGACTTTTTGACAGGTCAAATGTTTCTAACGTCTCCAGCACCACCCACGTAATTCGTTGACCAGTACACTCAGTTAGTATTTTGCTAGGTAGTAATAGTGGAAATGTTGGTTTAAGAGGGTCCAGTACACGTAATATAATATTTACAATCGAATTTTTTTACAATCTGTCGTCTCGTCAACACATAACCACAGCCGTGTATTTTTTTAGTACACATTTGATCTTATTTACAATATCTTCGCTTACAGTTGGTACATAGTTACGCAACGTTGTGCGACTTGGTAACATCACCTTGAGATTGTATTTATTCCAGTACTGCACAAATGGTTATTTATCGAGTATGTGCAGCGGAACATCACAGGCAATCAGCATTAAGAGTAAATCAAACATAAACTGTGTTTTCGAAGGCATGCCATTTTTTTTAGTTTTATGTTGCACAAAATTTACGTGACGTTTACAATCACGTTTGTCCCAGTATATCATGTCAGTCTCGCACACCTTACAAATTATTATAGCTCCATTGTAGAATAAATCCGGAAATTTACTGAAAAATTTATTCATTTTGCCAGCGTATGGCCGTTTTTACCCTTGGGCAAGTCTGACATACTTTACTATTAAATTAATATCAAGAATGAAATCCAAAAAATTAAATTATCAACAATACATCGGAGAGAAATAAATTAAGTTATTGACACCTCGATGCATAACAGTAGGCTAAAATAGTAAACAAGTCTCGCTTAACGTACTTGGGTATTTCTCTACCTGGCACCACCCATGATTTGCGGATCGAAATGCCAACTCTACTTATAAGTATGTCAAGAAAACGGACAAGTTTAAATCTCTGATTTAGTACATTCCTGAGGGCAAAAAACAGTTCTACACTATGATATTCGATTGGTCAATAACTGCAACGAATAACCGATAGAAGATTACTAGGTCCTTTGATACATATTAACATATAAGTTGTAAAATCACTACGTAGTGGAAATATTTGTCATTTTTCAGGGCCCGCAGTTACATAAAAAAAATTCTATTAAAAGTATCTAAGCAACTAATATAACCAGTATTGAGACTGGAACTTGCAGGAAGCCGAGATAAATGTATATAGCATTATACATAGCTTGGCACTTACTCCTCAGCATCTATGCTCAGTTAGCATAGCAACACGACAATGTACGGTTGCTTTCGGTACGGTGTTTGACATTTGGCTCGCTAACATTCTCCCATAAAACGCTAAAATTTTGAAAATTTTTTATTGCAGACAAAAAATTTTTTCTGTCTGTGTGTCTGTCTGTCTGGTTCACGATAGCAGCTACAGTTTTTGAGATAAAGCTTTCAAATTTGGTACAAACATTCTAGAGGTTAAGGAAGAGATTGAGTTCGTTGATGAGCAAAATCGGTTCTTAAAATATTATATGTCAAAAAAAATATTAGTGACATTTTTGAAACGTCAATTTGAAATGTAAAAATTTTTTTTGACATTTCAAATTTAAAAATATTACTGACATTCCACCAATGTGACTTTTTTAAAACGTTAATTTAAAATGCCAAAAAAAAACATTAGTGACATTCCACCAGTGTGAGTTTTTTGAAACGTCAAAAACTACTTTTATTACAAATTCCACCACACATCGAGTTTCTTTGAAATGTCAAAATACGACTTTTGAAACGTCAAAAAATGTGACTTTTTTTTAAATGTCACAAATTACTTTTATTATAAACTGCACCACACGTCGAGTTTTACTACGGTGAGGAAGTTCTAATCCCCAAATAGTGGTTTTTAATAGTGTAATAGAACTGAAAATACATAGATCTGATGTAAAAATTTTATTATTATTTACAAGTTTTAAGATCTTATACATATTTAATGCGAAATATTCAACTAATTTTAAGTTAAAACAAATGATTATAAATAAAAAAATAATAAAATCATTGCTCTATTACTGAAAGCAGTCCAAGAGTATTAGTACGATTATTTCATTTTTTTATTGGAACATGTTTCTTATTCTTATTAGTTATATATGTTTTAACATAAAAATCTCCAAACATGAATGTCATTAATATATTTTGAGGAACAAACATATATGAGGCTATTTTTGGATAGGTGCAGTCTGGTTTAAATATTAATCGTCCATAAATAAATATATTCAATAAAAACTGTGCCTGTAAAAATATTTATTATTACAAATGTCGATCAGGATAGACACGTTTGTCACATGTATTGTAATGTATGTGAATTACAGTTTTTAAAATGATGATGGGAATAAATAAAACTTTATTTATTACTACGTTTTCATAAGTTATAATTCTCGAAGAACACAGGTCCATATAAATGACATCGAATAAACGTTAAAACGCATCTAAAACAGTCTAAATCTTTAAAAAGATGTAAAATAGATGTATTATAAAAAACAGTATTTAGATTGATCTGATAATAGGTGTATTGTAGTTTTTGTTTTAGAGTAAAAATAAATGTTAGCTATTTAGACTTTATTTTAGACCGTAAAGAACTTGTATTACTTTTGCATGTTTATAAGATGTTAGTGATTTGCGACATTTTATATAAATTATTTTAGATCTAAAAATAATCATCTAAAATATTAAAAATAATAAAAGAATTAAATAGAATATATATGTTTTAGATGCAGTTTTTGACCTTTAATTTAAAGTAATATTCAAAGAAATATCTATAAGAGGTTAGTAATATTTACAATTTAGACGGTTCATTTTGAATGTAAAAATATTTGTCTAAAGTAATACAATTGATACAAAATTCTATTAAATAAAATAATTTTGGTAATATTATATTTATTTAATAACATTTGTAAATTATTATTATTATTATTTTTTTTAATTAATGGCAAATATCTAATTGCATTAATTTTAAACGTGTTTATTTCAATTATATTCAAAAACTGATAAAGGGCATTTAAAACCTTTGAAGAAAACATTAAGATTTGAAAAACTTCCTTCACCTTTTAAACTTAAATAATTTTTAATATAGGTAAAGTAATAATCAAAATATAAGTAACGAGTCGGCATCTTTAATTTTTTATATGCGATCTCTGCCAGATATAAAAGATGCATGCGTTTATCGACGGCATGCCTTTGTAACAAATTGTGACATTTCTTGAATCTTACTTAACCGACCTTTGGTGTATATTTGTAGTAATTAAATTCAGAACGATCTAGTGTGACTGATTATTGTTACAAAGCACATAACTAGCAGACAACAAATGTTAAATATGTATGTTTCAAATATATGTTCTTATATATATTTGATCTTTCTTATATATTTCTTAGGCGTCTAAGTGTTCATCGGCTTATACAAATAAAACCACGAGGAGGCGAACACGGTCGTGCATCAGCTGTGCTGAACTGCGCTCACCGATTCGCGACTGTAGTTCCCTCTTTATTGCTGGTTTTATCTATATATCTATTAAACTAAACTAGAAGGCCGTGAGGTGGGCACGGCACACGTGAACTTTGTACTCTATTTGCGGCTTATTGTTTATTGTATTGCACTCAGTTTATCATACACCGTGGACGGCAAGTTTTGATAATCATATAATCGTCAATATACTGTTTCGCAAAAAAGTTAAACGGATGTGGGTAATAAAAGACAAAGACTTAATAGGGGTGCTGGTTGCGCGTAAAATACTGTGGATGCAATTGAGTAATAATTCAGTGTTGCTATAACTACAATAGAAGTGCATAGTGGGAGGTAAAACAAGGCTACCGTACCAATAGAGTCGACATGGAGAATAAATATTTATCGTTGACTTACGACAATATCAAAGTAATAATGTCCAATGCATTAAATGGGATCTGCCTTTGAATTTGTATGGATGATCCTACCGACGCTTTCAGTCGGATACTATGTAATATTTTAATAGGTGGAATGGATGAGAATCCAGCAATGTAAGCACATTTAATCTAGTGATAGTGGTGGGAACTTCAAATTCAAAGTAACTTATTTAGTGCATACGTCTTAAAAAGAATTATGCGTGGATAATACACGAAAACTAGCACTGTTTATAACGATTGCGTTCCTTATATGAAATAATATTGAAATAAATATTCCACAACATACAGATAAAAAGTGAAGGGGCGGTCATTAATTAGTAGGCGCGATTAACTTTTATCCATAGAATATTGGCCAACAGTCTATTACCCAATCGAGAATTACCGAACTATTTAATTACAATAGCCAGCTTGTGACATCTATCCTGGAACACAGTGCATGTGTAAAGCTGTCCGATTACGATCCACGTATCCCAATACGATTCATGTAACTTGTCTAGCCCATGTTTAACAATCTTTACTAATGCCTTGATCACAGTACAGGAGCTGTCATGAAATGTTACGACATTAGAGGTAGATATTTTAATTGTTCCTTAAAAATTATTTTTATTGTCTCTTATCCTATGAACCGGCCCTACCGCACGGAAACTGTCCGGTGTCTAATGAAAATTTTTCGTCGCAATAATTCTAGTAATTAATTATATTCTCAACTTTATCTGCAACAATCGGGTGTCTAATAATAACGTAATGGACTAATTATATTATTTAAGGTCCCAAAAATTCAATAATGAAAAAGGATGCCTTTTTTACAGAAAAATCAAGCTAGATTTTGCGTATAATCATAGCACTTACATTGGCGCTTACGCCCTTCTGATATGATATCCTTGATATTTTCGACGGTGTTTCTATAAAAGGCGTAAGAGACTTTTACCATATTTTACAGGAAAGCCAAAAGTTGATAAACGTATAAAATGTGTTATTCTAGGTTTAGTTCTAGGGTGTCGAAATAATCACAGCTAAGCATATTAGCCCATGCCACTATGTGATTTCGGCGTTTGCTAATTTATAATCTCACGTTATTCACAACTGAAATTATCGATTATACCTCCCCAACTTCAATTTTAACGATTCTCGATTTCTTGGTGGATTCAACCGTAGTGTTAGAAGAAAAGCTTGACTCTTATTGATATGTTTTCCACAATAATCTCATTTTCACATTACTGCCGCTTACGTCTTTTTGTCGTAACACCGTCGTTTTAATCTCTCTTATTCAGTCATCGGTAATTTATTTACAGTACAAATTCAAATTTGGTGGCTTTCTAATGATAATGATAAATTTCTGATTTTATTATATCGTGTGAATATAGGCATCAGTAATACTTACAATTTGTATTTGTGTAAGAAACTTTTTGAGAGTTAATTTTTTTTTCCATTTCTCATCTAGAGCGGTAAGCAAATAATAGCCATACATGATTCCATGAACTAGAGTGTTCATTAATCCAAACCAAATCCCATGGCCTCCTGGAAGAAATCTGGCTGCTACCCAGACTCCTAATAAGATTCCACAATGATGATATACATGCAAAAAACTGATTTGTCTATGGCTTTTTCGAAGTATAAAAAAAACCTGAAAGACAGACTCAATTAAAGCTTACACAATACATTTTTATTTTAAATGTATTCTCAGTTGTTTATGAATCATTAGTTAGCGGTTCAAAAAAAATTTTTATTTAAATTTTTTCTTATTTGTTTAGTAAACAAAATAACACAATCTCCTCAAACAGGATAAGATCATCAAATTTAAAAGAAATAGCGTGGCATCTTGATGATATCAATGTGGCGGTGAAAAACGTTTGCAAAATTTATCAAAAAAATTTACAACTACAAGTTTTCCTCTACTTCAACGCGTGCGTAGTCAGGAAAACAGGGATTTTACAAAGAAAATGCCAAAATGGATGTTTTCTCTTTTTTTTTTTTTAATTGTAAGAAATCTTATTTGAAGATGTCATTGTGACGATGGAAAATGTTTTGATCATACTGGGTAACTGTATTTTTTAGAAGTATTCTTTATGTCAAGAAAAGAAAGAAAAATATTTAATGTTTCAAATAGGTAAAATGGAAGTGGCATCAATAACTAATATTTAAGCTAAAAAAAGAAAAACTAATGATAGGTAAATACATATACAGTGTGGGGCAATAATAGTGCGTCAGATTTCGAATTCTACTATAGCTAGAAATTAAAAAAGGAAATACTAGTAAACTAGATAAAAAAAGTCTACAACCGGAAGGTATTTTCGAATATACAGGGCGAGTCAACACGAATTTACAATATCAAGTGCCTTTTTTAAAATGGAATGCAATCTATATCAGTACATTTTTTGAAGCCTCTTTCTAGACTATATTTATTCCTATATTATTATTGACTATATCCCAACCACTTGGATGTAATGAATTTTTATGTTGAAATAATGCCATCTGCAGATGCATATTGAAAAAATCACCAAAGTCACAATTATGGGTTTTAAGAAAAACTTATGTGAATACTAGTTACGAGACATCTAATTAATGTTTTTGAATCATTTTTACTTCCTAAAAATGTACAGCGTGACCAAAAAAATATTTTTCAATTAAGAACTTTTTAAATTAAATGTTCTCATAGTTTTCAAATGAAACACCCTGTATATTTTTCAACGATGTGATGTAGAAATGAAAAACGACCACTTTTTGTAAGTATTTCCCTATGGCTAATTGCAACAGTTTTCGTTTTATGGAGCAATAAGTACAAAATTCAAGAATAAACTTAAAAAATAAAGGTTTCTTCATATAATTCATTAGAAAAAATTATAACAAGTGCTCTACATGCATCCCACGGACAGATCTAAAGAAAATTAAGCATCGTCCTCAAAGAATTTATGAGCAAGTGATCTTTATTTATTTGATGAGAAAGTTTTGATTTTAAAATATTGCGCTGTGCTCGAGATAATCTAAAGTAAGCTTTACTAAAATCGACATGATTATTATTATTATAAGACATATGGTGTTCATTGTTTTCTCGGTGTATGCTATTCCCCAGGTATGGTGGTGTACTATGTGACCCTGAGATAGGCAACCTGTTAAACAATGCTGTATTCTCTGGACAAATAATTAGAATTTATTTTCGGCAAACTAACCGGCATATTATTTTCTTGTTTCCTACTATAAAAATTTAGATAAGTTAAATTGTCAGTACATATTGGCTCTCCAAAACCTACAAAATATTGTTACGCCACTGGACTGTGTAGACTGGTTAGATTAGGCTGGAATTGTACACGAACGGCCGGGAATATTCTGGAGTGCTCTAGACTGGGTCAATGGATGTATAAATAAGACGCACGGTGGGCCGAGATTTAATCTTAAGTTGAACGTGAACGAGTAAAGAAGCAATAAGAAAGAGACTTATAAGTGTTCTAGTGTGATTATAGTTAAGACAGTAATTAATCTATTGTTATTAATTGTTAATTAGTAAATAAAGTAGTGATTAAGTGTTACCTGGACTTTCAATCAACGAATCTACGAGTAGAGGTGTTTGTGTGGATAGCAAACACGTAACAATTTGGTGTCGGAAGTGGATTGGAAGAGAAATTTCTGGAATATTCGAAAAGGTTCTACAGTGTTCTTCTCAGAAATTAGTGGTAACACGGAGAATTAAGCTACTGTACAGTGTTTGGAGGACTATTTCTGGACTGAATAGTGGATTTAAAGTGGATTTTCGAGAAGTTCTAGAACATTCGATTTAGAAATAGCTGCAAATACGCGAGTGCCGCTAGTTATAACGTGTCGTGGACTAAGAAAAAGGACTATTAGTGCAATTTCGGGAAAATTCTAGAACATTCTATTTGGAAACTACAGGAGATACGTGAATTGTGTCGACGGGAACGTGTTGTAGACTTAAAAACAAGACTATAAGTGACTTTTAGTGACAATTCTAGAACATTCGATTTGGAAAACCACAGAAGATACGTAAACTGTGTTAACGGAAACGTGTTATAGACTCAAAACAAGACTTATTAGTGATATTTCGTGAAAATTCTCGAACATTCCATTGGACAATTAGTGGAGATAAGTGAATTTTGTTAGCACAAAAGAGGTATAGACTCTAAATAAGACTTTCTAGTGCTGTTTCGAGATTTTTCTGGAACATTCCATTATTAAAATAGACGTGATATCAACATTTTATGGATTTTATAGTGTAATAAACTTTATTTTGAACTAATTTACGTGTCGTGAGTTAATGCCAACAACAAGAAGCATGGCGGAGAAACAAACACAGGACTTGCTAGCAGCGTTGTTGGAACGAATGAACGATCAAGAAAGGAAAAGACAGGAAGAGAAAAACGAACAAAGGAAGATTATGGAAGAACAAAAGAGAAGACGACAGGAAGAAAAAGAAGAACAAAGGAAAATTATGGAAGAACAAGAGAGAAAACGCCAGGAAGAAAAAGATGACTTAAGAAAATTGATGGAAGGCCTGGAAATAAGACGAAAGGAAGAAAAGGAAGAACAAGAGAGAAGACGACAGGAAGAAAAAGAAGAGCAAAGAAAGGAACGCCAGGAAGAATTAAGACAAATTATGGAGGGACAACATCAAGTCATGCTCTCGGTCACTGAACAATTGAAGGAAGATGTACAGGCTGAAGTCATGGAAGTTAAAGAAGAAGTAAGTGAATTTAGAGGAAAGTTTGAAGGAGAAATAACTGAAGTTAAGGAAGAAGTAGCCCGACTCAAACAACAATTAAGAGAGAAGGGTGGCCAATTAGTACTGTTGTCTGGTGCTAGGTTACAACCACCTTCCTTCGACGGTCAAAGTTCATGGTCAACTTATAAGAGACAATTTGAGGCAGCTGCACGTGCAAATAACTGGAACGATGAGGAAAAGGCAACAGCATTGGTATTAGCACTAAGAGGCCAAGCATTAGACCTGCTCCAAACAATTCCAGCCGCACAGCAACAAACCTTTAGCATTTTGGAGGCAGCGTTAGAACTAAGATATGGCGACCAACATCTCGCTCAAGTATATCAGGCTCAGCTCAAATCACGCAGACAACGAGGTGGAGAAAGTCTCCAGGAGTTCGAAGCTGCGGTAGAAAGATTAGCTCATCTAGCCTATCCTGATGCACCAATGGAATTTCAACAACAGTTAGCAGTTGGTACATTTATTGATGGAGTAAGGGACCAGGAAGTTAGGCGAATTCTTAAGTTGGCCAGGCATAAGCTTAGTAGTGAGGCTTTAGTACATGCACTGGAGATTGAAGCTGCCTATGAGGATACCACACAACCAAATCAGAGAGTACGAGCTGTGAGTGTGGAGCAAGACAAGTCAGCCAACACAACACAAAACCTGATATCTGATCTATACAAGATGATGACCCAACTACTGACAAAATCGAACTCCCAGCAGACAGAAAACCAACAACAAAGTAGTGGGAGGCCGAATGGAGGCATCCGTTGTTATATGTGTGGCAAATTGGGCCATATTAAGAGAAACTGTCATGAGCTCAACATTCAAGATCCGAGACAAACCCAACAGCAAAGTAGTGGGAGACAGAGTGGAGGACGCATGCGCTGTTATAAGTGTGGCAGAGTGGGCCATATTCAGAGTAACTGTCGTCAGCGCATCCCTGAGAGGGTCGCAGTAATGGAGAAGCCGCAGGAAAACTGGCGAACTGGTACTTCGCGGAATATAGCAGATGGCCTTTCCAAAAGACGGTGTCAGAAAGACTGCAAGCCTTGCCACCGTAAAGAAGAACAACAAAATGTACAAATAATGAAGACCATTAAAATTGATGTTCCGGATTATTGGACAAAAGAGTCGTTAAGGGAAGCGCAGTTAAACGATAACGAGACTGGTCCTGTTCTGAAATGGAAAGAAAGAGGGACCCGACCCGATTGGAAGGACATTTCAAATAAATCAGTGGGGCTGAAGGCTTTATGGGCACAATGGGACTCCCTTATCGTAGAGGATGGACTGCTGAAGAGAGCGTGGGAAAGTCCAGATGGGACGAAAGTTACTTGGAAATTGTTAATCCCCAGGTGTCACGTAGCAGATGTACTTCAGCAAGTGCATAATGGAACGTCTGGCGGACATTTTGGCATAAACAAAACCCTGACCAAAGTAAGAGAACGTTTCTACTGGGTAAACAGTCGTCAAGATGTGGAGGCTTGGTGCCGCCAATGTGAAGTTTGCGCGGCAAGAATGGGGCCACAAATAAGAAATAAGCAATATAACGCCAGGGCTCCTTTTGAGCGAATTACCATAGCAAGTGACCGTATGAAGGCTCGTTATGATCTTAAGGCTAATTCAGGAGGGTACCAGGTGGGAGAGTTGGTTTGGCTATATAACCCACAACGAAAGACAGGCAGGTCCCCGAAGCTTCACCCGCCCTGGGAAGGTCCTTACACTGTTGTCACCAGACTAAACGACGTTGTATATAGAATTCAGCAAAGTCCAAAATCCAAGATGAAGGTGGTGCATATAGAGAGACTAGCCAAGTATGCAGGGAACAATGAATTGCCTGATCGGGACGTTCAGGCTTAAGGAGGGGGCAGTGTTACGCCACTGGACTGTGTAGACTGGTTAGATTAGGCTGGAATTGTACACGAACGGCCGGGAATATTCTGGAGTGCTCTAGACTGGGTCAATGGATGTATAAATAAGACGCACGGTGGGCCGAGATTTAATCTTAAGTTGAACGTGAACGAGTAAAGAAGCAATAAGAAAGAGACTTATAAGTGTTCTAGTGTGATTATAGTTAAGACAGTAATTAATCTATTGTTATTAATTGTTAATTAGTAAATAAAGTAGTGAGTAAGTGTTACCTGGACTTTCAATCAACGAATCTACGAGTAGAGGTGTTTGTGTGGATAGCAAACACGTAACAATATTATTATAATAACCCAGTAGAATGTTGTGATACCATTGCTATAATGGAGCATTTATTTAAAAGTGTTGGCCATCCTGTAGATCATATATTCAGTTGAGAACAATCATGAAAAGTTTAAGACCATATTTTCAAGACCAAAGATTAAATTAATTAATCTTTGACAAAAAGACAAAACATCAATTTATTTCACATTTCGTTCTCCCTATTTTCTTCTTCCATAGGAGCTGAGCTATTTGGCAGCTTGTATTGAAAATGAGTGATGAAGGAACACAAAATTCAATATATCAACCCCTATTTCAGATAGGGGGTTGGTATTTATTTTATTTGATTTGCCAGAAAAAAGTCTACCGAATTATTTAGCATTTTATGTTGAAAATTAGGTAAAAAATTGGGTCTAATCGCCTATTGCATATAGAGTGAAGTTCCGGAAAAAACCTGCGGGGTTCTAGAGGACAAAATCAACTCCTTATCTCCTATAGATTTAACATTTTTCATTTTGATACGATTATAGCATAGCATTTATGAGTCGTCGTCATTGTCGTCGTCGTCGTCGTATTTAAGAATCATCCGATTTCGCTAAATTTTTTCGGTGTCTCTCGTCGATTTAACAATTTTCTGATTTCGCTAACGTTTTTACGGTGCCTTATGTTTTTAAACATATTTATATGGGAAACTTTTGTGAACAAAAACCAAGTCGATATTTCATCGGGCCTAAAGGATAATGAGTAATGAGGAATCCGTGAAAACATAGTCTGCCTCATTTCACCCCGTAAGGGTCAAATTTCGAAAAATCTCTTCTTAGTGGGTGTCATGAAAGGAATATACTCCTCGAAATTCATGTTGCCAGGTCCAGGAGTTTGATCGTTGATGAAGTAGTCAGTAAGTTAGTCAATCAGGATATTTGTTTATATATATATATATATATATATATATATATATATATATATATATATATATATATATGAACAGTGGTGAGAGGTATGAAACTTCTCATATACCTCTCACCACTGTTCACTTCACCATAGTTAGTATATAACTAGCAGGTTGGCCACTATCATTTGTCTGTTCCATAACCTATGGCATACTGAAGAGAACAAATAAGTTCGAAATCGATCTATGTCTGGTTAGGAATTGACAAATGATATTGGCTATCGATCTATCATGATTTGAAGGTGTAATTCAATGCAGGTCGGGGTATTTGCCCGCTGAGTAGTTGTTTCCTTCAAATCATATTTAATCATATATATATATATATATATATATATATATATATATATATATATATATATATATATATATATATATATATATATATATATATATATATATATATATATATATTTTAATAACATTAGTTTAGTCCACCTGGGCTAGGGATCGCCGCTCTCGGTACTTGCTGTGATGCAAGTCGCTATCCGCCACAGAGACATCTAGGATGTCGGTCGGATAGTAGCATTCAGACCATATGAGAAGTTTCATACCTCTCACCACTATTCACTTCACCTAAGTTAGTATATAACTAGCAGGTTGGCCACTATCATTTGTCTGTTCCATAACCTATGGCATACTGAAGAGAACAAATAATTTCGAAATCGATCTATGTCTGGTTAGGAATTGACAAATGATATTGGCTATCGATCTATCATGATTTGAAGGTGTAATTCAATGCAGGTCGGGGTATTTGCCCGCTGAGTAGTTGTTTCCTTCAAATCATATTTAATAATATATATATATATATATATATATATATATATATATATATATATATATATATATATATATATATATATACATATATATATATATATATATATATATATATATATATATATATATATATATATATATCATATATCATATATATAGATTTAAAGGAGGTTACTTTCATTCTTACCGTATCAAAGAGATCTAAAATTTTCAGACGAAAAAGAAGCTGAGCAACATATAACTGTAGAAGGCCTTCTTTCGAATTGGAAAAGTCTACAGTAGCACAGTCCCAATTTACACGGAATACGTTGGACAACATCTGTAAAATTTAATCAAATAAATAAATATAAAACATTCCTAATTTTATGGTCAAATTCTTGTAGCTTCATTTATTTCTGAATTATTTCCACAAAAAGTGAAGGTGCTTCGGCTACTTACCAAAAGGAACAGATACATATTGAATATAATTTGAGTCAAATTATAAATTATTAAAATGTTCTTAATTTCTACCGGTTTTCTATTCTTCATAAAATTTGGACCCCATGTATTAACAAAATATAAATATCCTGTCACAATTAATAATGGATACATTACAGATGACATCAAAAAATATTCGTCTGCTCTGGGATCTAAAACATTATTGTCATTTTAATACTGTTGCAATTTTTCCAGCAAATATGTTACTATACTATAAATATTTTTATTTGGAATAATTAAAAAATAAAGAATACTGTCGAATTTGAAAATCGGACAGAAACACAGTTTTAATATAAATTATCTTTATCGCTAAATTGTTTGTATGAATCTAGTATAAGTTCAGACAAAAAGGGAAACAACTTAAATTAACATATTCGTTGAATACAATTTAAATCACTTTTGGAACTTTATGGAAGAATCATCCATGCTCATCTACGGCCACAGTCATAGGAGCAGAGAACCTCGACTAGTAGCCTAGGAATTTTAGTCAAAAATCAGCCTTAATCCACAGAAAAACATGGTATAAATGTGCACATTAGTTTTACTCGATGTTCCGAACGACATATCAAAAGTCTCCGATCTTCCCTCGTTCGCGTCTCTGGATTTTTGTGGTAAAAAGGTCTTAAGTCGCGAATGCGTACAAGCTCACAATAAAGACTCCCTTTATTGTGAGCTTGAATTATAGCATCGATATGCATCCGTCTGGTCTTAAATTAATCATGAAGTTACAGGGAGTAACGTGGATGCATAAGATCAAATAGTTCTTTCTGTTTTGGTGGTGCTCATGGCGCCCAATGTCGGCTAAATTTGGATAAAGGTCCTGCAGCCAAATAAAAGTGAAGATTAGTCGACAACTGTGACAGATAGGAACTAAATTGTTTCTGTAAACTTTATTGGCATCTCTCTCATTTCTATTAGTATCAAGATCATCTCTGTGCGACAATTTATAGCTAAGATATCGGAGATCCACCCTAGGGATGCGATTTCATTGATAGGTGTTTTGCGAGTAAATTTGTAGTGAGTTGTGGCTCTGACTTTTGTTACGAAGTTGTGTCAAAGCGTTGATTAACATTTTAATTAACGGTCAGAGTGAACGTGCATTCTTCGTTTTGTACTGTGTTTAGTGCTCATATCTGCGACAATTTAAAGCTAAGATATTAGAGATAAACACTAGACATATGCAAGACGCGCCTAACCGACAGGACACCCAGGTGCTGCATGAGGCAAAAGGATGCGCAACAATATTCATGTATCGTATTAATTTTAAATTGATATTTATTTTATGGTTGTTCTCAAACGCATATTGGGCAACACTGATTTCTCTGTTCCATCGTATTTAAGAAAAATATCATCCACGTACCTAACGTCGTTTAGTTTTTCCAAATTTTGCTCAAGTTAAAATTAAAAAATCTTCACACTTTTCAGATAGTTGCAAAGCAGAAATGGCTGGATTTAGAAATTAAATATCTGCACAGTAAACGAAGTATACTTAAAATACAAGCATATTGACGTTACAAAATGCTTAGCTATAAGTTAGATAATTTATAACATAAACATTGTTGTGACTTTCAGAGGAACATGTATTTATTAATTAACAACAAATTTATTAAGAAAATATCACAAAATAAAATACTCAAAAGATTAATCAGTAGTACGTCACAAGACAGTGTTCCTCAAAAAGTTCTTACCATTGTAAAAAAATCATTCCTAAAATAATATAGATTTATTGGGGTCAAAATAAAATAAAGAATGTTTAGTGCCATATCCCCAAAAAAACAACTATGCAGCTACGGACACGTGTTTCGGAGTTATTGCCCCTCATCAGCGTAGCGTAGCTAAAGATTTGGATCTAGGATGGGATAGATCAGGAACAAGAACTAAAACAAAGCTGGAAAGTACAGTACACAGTACTCAATTAGTGCATTCATGTTCCCATGTGCCACAATTGGGACCTCAATGATCACAGTCAACACACAGAGCTCTATATGTACTGCCCGTTTCCACCTGGCAAATACAAACAAAATGATATAGATTTATTGGGGTCAAAATAAAATAAGAAGGTTTAGTGCCATATCCCCAAAGAAACAACTTAGATCCTAGATCCAATTCTTTAGCTACGCTACGCTGATGAGGGGCAATAACTCCGAAACACGTGTCCGTAGCTGCATAGTTGTTTTTTTGGGGATATGGCACTAAACATTCTTTTTTATTTTATTTTGACCCCAATAAATCTATATTATTTTATTTGTATTTGCCAGGTGGAAACGGGCAGTACACATAGAGCTCTGTGTGTCGACTGTGATCATCGAGGCTCCAAATTGGGCACATGGGAACATGAACGCACTAATTGAGTACTGTGTACTGTACTTTCCAGCTTTGTTTTAGTTCTTGTTCCTGATCTATCCCATCCTAGATCCAATTCTTTAGCTACGCTACGCTGATGAGGGGCAATAACTCCGAAACACGTGTCCGTAGCTGCATAGTTGTTTTTTTGGGGATATGGCACTAAACATTCTTTATTTTATTTTGACCCCAATAAATCTATATTATTTTATTTGTATTTGCCAGGTGGAAACGGGCAGTACACATAGAGCTCTGTGTGTCGACTGTGATCATCGAGGCCCCAAATTGGGCACATGGGAACATGAAGGCACTAATTGAGTACTGTGTACTGTACTTTCCAGCTTTGTTTTAGTTCTTGTTCCTGATCTATCCCATCCTAGATCCAATTCTTTAGCTACGCTACGCTGATGAGGGGCAATAACTCCGAAACACGTGTCCGTAGCTGCATAATTGTTTTTTTGGGAATATGGCACTAAACATTCTTTATTTTAAAATCATTCCTCACAGTCGTTTGATAAAGAAGAACTTGATCTCCATAACAAGGGATTAAATTGTGCTCTACTCCCTCTCAAGGCATAATGAGATTGTTGCAAGTGTTGTAAGTTCAATTCAATACCTTCCTGATTCCTCTAAAGGAATCGTCAGAGAAGCTTGCAGAAATTAAATCTCGACAAATATTGTCACAAAGGATGGAAAAATTGCGTGAAAAAGATTGTTTTTTACTTAAAAGCTGATAAGGGGTTGTTATTTTAGATAGAGGACTATTATGAAAGGACAGACAACCTGATTAGTAGTAGTCCTTATAAAAAACTTTCTAGAAATCTATTACCAAAAATGAATACTAAGGTAAAAAATATACTTAAATCCTACAACAACCTTATTACTTCAGCTTTAAATAGGAGGTTAATATGTATCTAACCCAAGTGTACCTAGATTGTACTGCTTGCCTAAGATACATAAACCAGGAAATTCGGTGCAATTGGATCACCGACTTATCACTTATCAAAATGGTTAATAGAGGCATTCTAAAGTTTACCTATTGAATCACCAAGTTTCTCTGTGATGAATTCCAATGATTTCATTAATAAGGTGAAAAATATCCAGAAGCAAAAAGGTGAAATTTTGATCTCCCTTGACGTTTGTTCATTATTTCCATGTCTTCCGATACCACAGACCTTAAACTATCTTAAGGATATACTCGAATCAAATAATCTCAGTCAAGAATATCCTCAACTCATTAAACTTGCTTGAAATAAAATTGCTTTCGATTCAACGATAATTTCTTCGAGCAACATGAAAGAACAGCAATGGGTAACTCTTTGTAACCGTTTATTACCAATCTCTTCATGAACAGATTCAGAACAGAAGCAGAAGAAGATTCGAGTATTTCCCAGGGTTTGGCCTAGGTATGTGGATGATATTTTTTTCAGTGTTTGGTACAAAAGTCGCTGATATTGATAATTAAACAGTCGTTTCGCGTCAGTTAAATTCACATATGAAATTGAAAACTGTGGACTACTAAGATTTTTTTGATGTATTAATAATTAGAAATAGTGAAAATAAGATAGAATTTGACATAATATACAGAAAAGATACCAGTACTCTAAGATATATCGCTAAGAACTCTCGCCATTGTTCTCAACGCAAAATGGCGAATTTTAATTTTCTAGTTCATCACCTATTAAGCTCCTCCCTCAATAAAGAGACGTTTGAAAAGAAAAGGCAGTGATTAAGGATATAGCTACGATTAATAGATATTCTGCAAGTTTAATTTTTAATTAGAAAACGTAAATTTAAAGAAACACTTCGAAATTCGTAGACCTTCCAAAATGAAAGGGAAAATCCGAAATTTATATCAATTCCATTCGATCCTTAATTCTCCCGTGGTATTGGAAACATTTTTAAAGATGTTGTTATGACAGTTGTTCATTAGGTCTAGGTATCCAGGGAGGGAAAAACTGTGACATGAAGTATAAAAATTATGAACTAAAGAATATATAACAAATCGAAAAAAAAATATGTTAATTTATAGCCCGATAAATATACATCCAACAAATTTCCTAAAAAACTTTTTTCTCTATCAAAGATAATAAAGTTTTTATTTGGATTACATCTTATGTGGTATATCCGGTACATGGATGCTGGATAGGCTCAGGACTGGGTGTCCAGAGAGGGAAAAAATGCCATGTAAAGTATAAAAATTATGAACTAGAGAGTATATAACAAATCGAAACGAAAAAAATAGTTTAATTTTTTTTTTAACTTTTATTACCTAACATACATGACTACAATATAAATTTTACTAACCTACAATCTCATCAAATAGCCAGACATATCCAGAGAAAATTTTTTTCAATACCAAAGCCATTATTGTTTTAACTAGGTCGCTGCTTTACACTGAATGCAAAAACCAGTTTGTTTAAATTGTGCCTTTTAATCGGATGTTGTAATACATGTGCATAATAAAAGCACACATAAACATACAATATGAATAACTCACAAACTAAAGATACCACAAACACACATTGAATAAAAAAATATAGAGAAAAGGAGTAAAAATTAAATATTAATATAATTTAGTAAATAGTTTTATTCTCATAGACCTATTATTTGTGGGACCGGTTTCGAAATTTAATAATAACTTTGATTGATGAGCACTTACGCACAAAGTCCAAAGAATAAACTTCCAAGTTCTTCGATTAAATCTATGTGCTGTTCACTTTACATTATCTGGCGACCCCCTCTTGAAACATATTTTGATCATTTTTCTCATCATAATAGAGGCCTTGAATTGAAACATCTTTATTAATGTTTGCTTCTTAGTGCTACGTCTATTTTTGTCAATCTCTCCTAATCTTATTTTTGTCCACAAATTTTGCTGTATCGTCTTTTGAAATTAAGTTCTTGACTTCTAAAATTGCATTAACAATTTTTGGCTGCATTGCTGCTTGATACATCTACCACACCTGCAGCTTTCGCAGTATGTATCAATGAAAGCCTCATTTGATATTTATTTCATTGTTTTTTTAATATTGGTCACTTTTGAGGAGGATAAGGCCGCTTGACATCTATATATTCTTCATCATTTGAAACTGTACTCAGTGAGGTATCAGACCTACATTTCCTATTCTCATTAAAGGAGGCATTTTCACCAGCTTATTGGCAAAGTTTCTTTGGTACTCGTAAATTTTACTATTCATTATTTCAGAATTAGCCGTGATTTCTTCGCTATCATGTTAAAAGGCGTTGGTTAAATAGTTGTCCGCACGTGTTTGGATGCTTTTAGCAGAAGCGTGCGATGATTATAATTGTATTTTGTTAAAAAGGCTTGCTAAACGTTCAGATATATTTCTAGAGTTTTTTTTTTATAATAATAAGATAGCCTACTAACATTTTTACACTAGCCCCGGATAACTTTCAAAGAATTTTTTTTTTTAATTTTGAGCCCTCAGAAGCCCGACTAAACATTTCTTTAATTTTTTTATTTTTTATGTGATATTTACTAGTCTACACTATCAGCATTTAAAATTTAAAAAAAAATATTCTACCCACCCAACGGCACACTAACGTTTAAGTAAAAAAGTTTTCAAAAGAAATCTACTGTTAAGTTTATCTTATTTGTTTCCTAGTAGAGAATTTTGTGTTATTTATTTCTGGCTTTAAAATTCACCTTGTATTCGTTTATATTACAGGGAAACTAGCTAGTTCATATGTATTAATTAAATGAAAATTGTTACTTTTGTGATACAATTACAGTTTAATTAACACTTTTACTTGTAGTTGTAAGTATACATTATGGCATTTTGTATTTACTTTCTTATCTATCTGTGCTGATAAAGTAGAGCGTTATGAGAAAAATCAAATTCCAGATTATGATGTAAATGGACGTTTTGAGACCGGAAAATAGAAAATTTATCCGAACCGGCATGCCGTCTGTGTGTCTGTGTATCTGTGTATCTATTTTTCTGTATGTCTGTGTATCTGTGAGTTTGTGTGCCTGCGCTAAAATATCGTTTTTATTCAATATAATTAAATAAAACATTCTTTTATTGGTAAATTTTAATTTCTTAGATCATATCATTCCCAAATGTAATATCTTCGAAAGTATGCACTCGAATTTAAAAACTTTACACAGTTGTAAAGAGAATTGAAAGTCCTTTAAAACGAGGTATCCATTGACACCTACTCTTGTTTAAAATTTTTTAAGGAGTTGCTTCCCTCGCGTAGGGGATGAACGAGCAAGGGAGTTTAATTTGCCATGGTCATAAATACCCGTTGAAAACAAAATCGATGAGTTTCAGGGTTTTTCTCAAAAATTTATAGAATAAAAAAGGGGGTGGACAATTTTCAGTGGCTACCCTAGAAAAAAGATGTATTCAAATTAGTTGAGTATTTCTGCACTCATACCGTTCGTTGTTGACTACAAACTAAGTCGAAGTGTGCCGAGAAGTATTCACAATAAAAGTACTAAATATTTTCAGTTGAACATGTGCCGATAATTTCAAATTTATGACTAATAAATATTGTGGTTAATTAAGGCGATAACGATAACTATGATTTATATTTATGTTCAACGTAACTGTTTCTTCATTACATTTTTTATTCATGTTGCAAGGAAAATAATAATATTAATAACTACAAAGATAAATATTATGGCACACGTGAGTCATATTGTTAATTACAGTTCATCATTATGTGAAGTATTAATGTTAAAGAATATGAAAAATTTGTGTGGAAATACAAATATTAATGTATTAATTAAGCTAATAGTGGGTGTTTATTTACCTTTGACTTAACAATTTTTAAAAATAAAATAAAGATGCGTCAAATGTAGAAGGTTCGCCAAATGATCTAATTTCTACCAAAAAGTTAATCGAATTTCTTCAAATTATTACCCATCAAATGATATTTATTCTGATTGTTGGTGTCTCACTTGGTTCTTCACTTATGACGTCATGTTTTTTTTTACAAATGGCATTCAGGTTTTTTTATTATCATGCATTATTCAAAAGTGTTTAATTTGCTTTACGTTTATACAGCAACAAAGAAAATAATTGTCACTGTCTGTGGATGTTCATTTGTCCATCCTAGTTTTTGAGATATTTGAATTTTTCGAGAAGCTTCACATTAGCATTTAGGCTTTTCTTTGATTTTAATATTACAATTACAACATTTAATCGTTCATACTACTTTTTTTTTTAACAAAAAGGTTCCACTATGTCGATAAGCAAAATGTCTTGTAAATTTCATTAGTTTTTTTTGTGCTGAATACATCTTTACAATACACTAATTATTAAAGTCAAAACACCACAGGAAACACAACCGCTATTGAGATTATGTTGTCTGTGGTAGTCTTGAAGGCTCTCGAGGAATCTTGTGCGGGAGGGGCTACACATTTAAGATAACGAACACAATGGAGGAAGCGGTAAAGGACATAATGGAGGAGATATTATTGTTTTGACGTAACGCAATGATAATTTGTACAACAAGGAAACAAAGTGCGACATTAGAATAGAATAGAATAGAATATTCTTTATTAACATTGAATAACTGTTAAAAAATAACAGGAATGGTTTCGTCAAACATTACAAAATAAACGAGACATAGGCATAGTAATAATATTTCTAGCATAAAATTAAAAATACAAATAATTAACAATATAAACAATTACAACTTAAAACAATTTTAGACAGTATCTATACATTTATGCAAAATATATACATTATAAAACATACAGTTAACACAGAAGAAATAAAATAAAAAATTATGTACTGTTTCGAATACCGGTCAAGAATTCATCTATACTGTAGCATGAGTTTTCTTAAATGCTGGTAAAGTTTTGAATTTATTAGGAATTGTGTTGTAGAGATAAGCATCTGTGTAATAAGGAGATTTTCTATAATTACTTAGACTATAATTGTCAGTATGAATTTTATCACAAAATCCTAGGATTTTCTGGAAGTTACTTCAGTGACTGAGAGGCGGTTAAGAAAACAGGTTATGTACATAAGTGTGGTCATGATTTTCTTAATTCTGAAAATGTCACAGCAGGATTGTCTGTAGAAAAGATTGAAAATTATTCTGGTTATACGCTTTTGCATGACAAAGATTATATTGATATCTTGTGACTGACCCCAGATAATTATATCATAGGTAAGTCTTGAGTAAACTAAGGAGGAATAGGCTATAAGTAAGTCGTGTTCATTTACTTCCTTTTTAAGATTTATTAAGGCGTACGTACTTTTAACCAAATTTTGAACATAAATTTTCTACATGACTAGAAACCAAGTGTTGAATCCAGTATAGTTCCTAGAAATTTTGTATCGTTACTAGTTTCTACACAGTTTAAAGTAAGTACAGATTTAGGTAATGACTAATGAGCTATGAAAATAGACAGAAACTGTCCTGCTGGTGTTAACTTTTTCAGATATTTTTGGAATATAACTTGAAATTATAATGGGCCTGTAATTTTCTAATTATTGTAGATTGCATTATTTGTGCAGAAGAACAATATTTCCTAATTTTAGAGCATTAGAAATTTGTTCAAACTCTAATGAAATATTGATTAGAGTTGTGATTTCCACGGGAGTGTGAAATTTGTTATGAGGGCAAAGAAAAGAGCTTTCCAGTAAAGTTGTGTAAACGACCACAGTGGAAGGGATTTATAAAGGAGGTTTACTAACTCCTGATTTACAATCCTTGTGTAAACGTAGTCATTGTTGATCTAAAACCATAATTTATTGTAATTTATTTTAATTAATTAAACAAATGCCACACTCATGGCCGTATTATAATTTCTAACTAAATTGTATACATCGAGGCATTTATTTATTCAACAAAATTGTTGACATTGTGCGACTGGCACTTTTTTGTTGTTCCAGATAATTATTGGCGATAAAAGAAAACTTATAAACATAATTTAATATTTTATTGCAGCTTTTCTCTTTGATTAGCTGACTCGCGCCATATTTAAGAGCTCATTATGAACTAGCAGCGCTACTAGAAAACATCCCAAGGCAAACCTCGTTTAGATATGAAGTTAACAATAAAAGAAGATGACGAAGCATTTTTTGCACCTTATAAAGAAGCTGGGCTCGTTAGTTTGATTGGGGGTAATGATTTTTATCCTCAATAAATTCCCCAGGCAAACGCTACCTTCCGATCTATAACTTGAAACCTTTTAATAAACTTCACATTTAGCTGTCCTTAGGGAACCAAAAATGTCTGAAATAGAATGGATATTACACGTAACATAGTAAGGCCCGTTTTTATTATAGTTGTTTGGTTTTAATAATGATTCTGCAAAATGTTTGATACGTTAAAGGATACATATTCCTTTCTTTTTAAGAAGAGAAATGGCGTGGAAAAATACTAATATTTTACTACCTGTGCGCGAGGGGTTAATATAATAAAAGAGGAGCAGACTTTAGTAATCGAGTTTTGTCCACTTTTTTCACATATTCAGCTATAGATTGTATTGGGTACTTTATCGGCTCACTAATGAATTTATGTGTTCATATGCAACTTACATGCATTATTTTAGTTAAAATTTAGCATGAAAAATAAAAATAAATTCATTAGTGAGCAGATAAAGTACCCAACACTATATATAGCTAAATGCGCACAAAAATGGACAAAACTCGATTAGAAAGTCTGCTCCTCAAAATTGCTGGTAATAATAAATTTTTGTGCAATGAAGAATTTCTAAATTGATTAATAATATTAAAAATTCTCTTTTTAAAACTCTCATATTTTATTATTTGCTTTTACAGTGTGTCGTTACATTATAGAACAAACTCGATAAAAATTAGTGGAAAATTTGTAAAGTAAATTCTCGCATAGGCCGATTTTATTTTAAAATGCACAAATCTGGGCTATACTAGTAATCGTATAAAATGTCTTGCATATATTATATGCACTGTATGTATGTATTAAAGTATTAGACATAGTACATTGAATGAAATTTGGCATCGTATCGCGCGCAGTGTGTTCTGTTAACTGCACGGAAGATAAAGTCTGTTCACATAAGCTTTGCAGCGTTAGCCAGGATAGGGAACAAAATACGCACAAATGATTGGTGCAGACGGCAGGCAGATATACACAAGTGCAAAGTTCCGATAGCAGTTAAATCAATTTTCATATTTTATTTTATTTCATAGGCATCGGTAGTAGTTGGACGTTTGTAGATTATGTTTTAATATAAATTGATTGTGTTTCGACGACTAATATTAATATGTAAGTATTATAGTAATTGTTAATGAACAATATATTCCCTTAACCTTACCTAAAAAGTAATATGTGTTATGTTTAAGATAGGCGGTCGAAAAAGGGTTGCTCTGCGAGTCAAGGTAAACAGTTTTTTATGTGCTCATATCAATGAACGCAGTATAATATGGTGTATATTTGAATCAACTTTTTACATAGGTCAGTTCAAAATGCAGCATATTGCTTTATATTAAGATAGAGAGAAACATAGCATTATTTAAAGCAGAAGTATGAAAATTGTGCAGCAAAAAATTTGATCCGCTCTAAAGCAGGTAGAGTTTAAAATTGTTTTATTTTCTGACATTATTTCTTATGGGTACACGTAAATTTTTTTTAAGCCTGGTAATAAATAAGTAACCCACAATGATATATTTATTATGCCTGGAAATAAGCAATTTACAATACACTCGCTACTTTGCCCATTGTAAATCGGGCTCACTAAGTTCAACCCACCACTGCAAAGTTTAAGTGAACAGACTTTAGATGGAAAATGAATTCGCTAACCAGCCACAGGTTGTCTGCCTCTGGTTTAAATTGCAACATTACAGTTTAAAAGACCCATGTCTGAAAATTCAATACACTACTGTATATTGTAATCAATCGATCAGTGAATGGTAGTTATTCATTAGAAATTATATTAAATACACAATAATTATTATAAGATAAATTTGGTTTTTGGCAAAAATCAGTTGTTACTGTAGATATCTGTTTTCTGTTGGTGGTGTATTTAATTATTGTTGGCGCCAGTAGTTGTCAAACTACAGAGTTCTATTTCCAGAGATTCTTGTTATCTCGGGATCGATTCCTCTTAGTTTTCTTGTTTATAATGAGTTTAGTTCCCAGTTATTTGATTTAAGGTTTTTCCTAATATCTTTATTAGTGTATTTAGCATTTCATAAATGGCAAGCTAAGGTTCTTTGGCTATGAGTAGATAGGTCATCGCACACGTACAGTTAAGTAATGCCATCAATAATATCTTTACTGTTAAGTTTCAATTATTTTAAGAATAAAAAAAATAAGAATAAGAATATTTATTCACCATGTAAGATACAATAACTGTACATATGGTGGTAAGTCATGATCTTATACTATAATAATCAAGGCAACAGTTAAAATTGATATACAACAAAATTACACAAAAAATATGAGGTAAATGTGATGATTAAGTATACGGAACAGCATTGAGTTATGGAGACAGTATTACGAGTACATAAGAACATCTACCCAACTAACAGATGAAAAAAAAAAAATAAAAATATGCGTATATACACATACAATTCATATATACACCACATATACTCACACATATTTATTTATTATATATGTATAAGTAAAATATAAGAGTATAAATAAAATATAAAAGTATAAATAAAATATAACAGTATAAACAAACTTATATCACACACACAATTTAGCATCGCACATATTACTTATAACTTAGGGTATTTCCGAATATCAATACTTATGCTAAGAAATAAAATTCAATGTTTACCTTTTATTAGGGAATTGACTCTATTAGTTTAAATAAGCTAGTTATTATTCGACCATTCACTCTTCTACCTATAAATAGTTTCAACCTCTCTATTTAAAATTATGTTTTCAAAATCCTATACTTTTGTAAACCGGGAAATCCAGATATTTTAATTTACTTTAAGATATGAAAGGCAGGAAAATAACTATACTCTATAAAGGGGACGATTAGTTTTACATATACCTTGTGAGAAGTTCTCAGATATTATTACTGTTCTAGTGTTCACAATTACTAGTCGAGTTTTCAATTTTTCTGGTCAAGTCTCCAACGACTACTGATCATGTATTTCACCTATTACAGTTGCTTTTGTTTATAACTTGTACAAACAGTTCCAGTATTTTTAAATAGGGTAGACTGGGGCAAGTGTAAAACTGAGGAAAGTGTAAAAAAAGGTGAGTCACTTCTGTTAAAACAGCTAAATCAACATCAATTTTATATTAGGCAACCAGTTATACCTTCCTGCATCTAAATAGACATGAACGTCTTTTCTTCCAGCGCTCTATGTTACCGACGCGACGGCGTAACGTTTATAATCCCAAAATATGCTCAAGTGTCAAGCCAGCATGTGTTTTTTAAGAAAATCAAAATCAAATGAAATTTTCATTCCTTATAGCCAGTTGCCGATTTACTACTATTTAGTAAGTATTATGACTTGTGTGTCATATGTATTTTTGGTTTTCAAATTTTGTTGTAATAATTAAATAAACGTTTACACTTGCCCCTTGAAATCTGTATACTGGGGCAATTGTAAAATAAAAATATTTACACTTACCCCTTGTCTTTTTTTACAGGTTAAGTGTAAAATACAAGTCTAAAATATAGTTCAAAAATATAAAAGAAGATCTAATAGGGCTAATTATGGTGAGGCAACTATGCAAGCTGCAGTAAGGGTGGTCCAAGAAGGACGTCTGACAGTTTCAAGAGCAACTCAAGATTATAATATTCCCTGCAACACTCTGTATAAAAGAGCAAAAGGACTTCGTCGGGTGAAAAGCACATCCGAAGGTAGGCCGCCAGTTATTGCATGGGACGTAGAATTTCAGTTGGCAGAAAATATTAAAACCATGGAGAAATGGGGATATGGGTTATCTTCTTCAGAGGTGATAGACAAAGTAAGACAATATGTGACACTTGATAACATATCAAATCCATTCAAAGAAAATACACCTGGAATAGGTTTATAAAGTTTAAAAAACGTAACAATATTCTTCACTGGCTGGAGCACGAAGCTATTAGTAGGATCGTCTTGCAATTTACGACGTTTAGTAACCCTTGCAGCTCTAGCACCAGAAAATTCCACATCCGAAAAGAGATCGATTTTAAAACTACTGAAAAACAGCCGTCTTGCGTTAGAATTCCACATAATATTACATTTTCTTTGTGGTATTCGGAGTTCTTCGTAATAAGCGCCCAGTCTTCTAAGATATAGACCAACTGTACAATAAAAAATTACTTCCAAATGGATGCTTTTGATCATTTTGCATTATTTGAAGTTAATTTCTCAACTTCTTCCTTAATTCAAGCACTTACCAAGTGAACATTTTACTTATAACTCAAATTTTTTTACAAATAAAACATATTTGTAATTAAGGAAAGTTTATAATTAAAAGACCTACGTATAAAATGATATGTTACAAGTGGTGATTCCTGAAAAAAATAAAATCAACGTCGTAACACTTTAACTCAACGATATATGTACACATTTTTACACATTTTTTAAAGAAAAACAAACAAATACAACAATTTAAAAATCATTCAAATATCATTTATCGGTTTTTCGAAGAGTTGGGGAGTTAATATTTGCTCACAAAGTTAGTATTCCATTCTGTTACGAAAAATATATTTAGTTTTAAGGTCAACCAGAAAGAAAAACTGAAAGTTTCTGCGCTGGAACTTGTTATCAGAGAAACATGTTCACATTCGGCTCTACTTTGTTGTGCTGCTGTACGATATGCCATTCCCAACAATGCTTTATCGCAGATAAATTAGTTTCTTGTCACGCATTCCACAAGTGTATTTTCTTATACAAACTGCAGACGTCATGGGACGTTAACTGAATATATACACTTTTTGCTTCGTTAATTGGTAGGAAGGCAATAATTAAATGCATATTTAAAAGAATCTATTAACACATGAGGGAATGTATGTTTAGGTTTATGAAGGCGGATATGCTTATTGCTATTGCACAACTTGTAAATATTAACAGAATACAGAATAAAGAATTATGCAATGCGGCAGAAACGCTCATCATATCATCACATATTATTTTGCACATAGCCGTATTGTAGTTTAGTTCAGAAGATTCTACATCTATATCTTTGTGACTAAATTAATAGCTCTACGTCTCATTATTTTGCGTTTTAAGGCTGGGAATCGATAACGAATAATTCGAGTATTCGAATATTCAAGTATTCGAATACGAATTATTCTAATGGAAAATTATTCGAATATTCAAAATATTTGAATATTCGAATACTCGAATATTCGAATACTCGAATATATTCGAATATTCGATTATATTTGAGTAAATTTGAATATTAAAATATATTATTAAATTATGTACGAATAGGTATGCAGTATGCATCCAACCAAAGTAGGTAGATGGTAGGTATAGGTAGGTACCTGTTGTAAAATCCAAATATATAAATAGACCACATTAGTGGCACGTTTTACTCCCAGTCAAACTATTCCATCTCTTGCTCTCCTCGACCTTATTCTTATTGTACTAAGGCAGGGGTTAAAATTAAATTTTAAATTTTAGAAAACCTGTAAATATTTAACTATAGACTTTTCATGTATTTGTTTTACCTTGACAATCTGCGTTCTTTTTAAAAACATTCTAATTTTAGAGCACTTTCATTTTTTTCGAAAAGGAAAAATAGTTATGACACAGTAGTATAATAAACTAGTTCTGTTTTCGTTTTATTTAAGCTTCAATAGTTAAATGTGAACAATAGCGCCTCAATCCTAAAATGAAATACTAACTAAATAATTCTGACCCTTAAAGCACATGTACAGGAAACATACCATATTGTGGGTATGGAAAGCAAATCAAATTGCCCGCTTAGTGGATTACGTCACGACTATTATTGTGGTCTATCCAACCAAATACTCAAATAGAGTATTCACTATTCACTAGTATTCAGTGATATACCTATTAATAATGAATATTCAAGGATCCAGATTATTCGGATACCTATTCGGATAATTCGAGTATTCGAATATTCGAATTATTCGAATAGGTAATCGAATAATTCGAATTATTCAAATATCCGGATACTCTAATAATTCGAAAATCCGAATATTCGAATATCTGAATAATTCGAATACCTTTTCGAATAAATCGAATAATCCGAATATTCGATTATCCGAATAGTTCGAATATTCGAATATTTTTTCGAACAAATATTCGAATACTAAAATCTGGAAAATTCCCAGCCTTAGTTTTAAGTCCTTATGAAATTAATATTTTTACGAAAAATTAAAAACTGCTTTTTTCTCTAATGCAAAGCACTAGGAAATACATCTGTGAAATAAAAATTTCTTCTCTTTTAGAATCATAAAAACAAATATTTTTAAACTGAATGGTAAAAGTAGTAAAAGTCAACATTTTAATGAGCAACAAACCTATTTATCTATTTTAAACACCAGATTTATAGTCTCCATGAAGTGCATACTTCGTATATTTTAAGTTAATTAGTGTATCCTATACAACTTAAAATTTAATACTTCACACAACTTGAAATATGACCGTTCACAAAAGGAACCGCAAAACACTTACGAATTCCCATAAAATCTTATAGAACTGATGGCTCAAAGCAACATTTTCTTCAGTTCAGTTCCTAAAGAATATGAATGCAATTTAATTCAACTTGTTAATCAATTTTTGGCTCTTTTGCCAATGGTTTTAAATATGGGTAGTTTGCGAGATTATTTGTGTTATAAAAAAATATGAGGATATATGTTTTGCTTACATTTAATCCGATATTTTTAAAATGGAAATAAAAAATAGTATTTAGGAATTGTAATCTCAATTCAATTGATTAAGAATATTATTTAAATATTATTGTGATATTTGTTAGAAAGTATGAGGTAACGTCAGATAATTGAAGACAATAGTAAGGACACTTGAACACTTTTACGCTACGTGCCGGACACTGGTCTCAGAAATACCCCGGCCACATCAGATAGGTTTGAATTCCAAATCAATATTTGTCGTTTATCGTTAAGAGGCATTTTTAAAGCAATAATTCGTCGAATTTGAGATAGATCAATTGTCGGTTAAGGAAAATAGTAGCTAATCATTAAACCGGGAAAACTTGACCAGGTAACTTCTGGTGATATTTCATGGAAACAATTAAGATAGGTGTGTGACGGAAAATATGTCTTATTGAAAGCTATAACTTCTCAAAGATGGACCTTGAATTATGTTGAAAAATCACAAGTTACCAATTCTAAATTCTGATGTAATAAGGAAATAAGGTACATACATATTGCAATTTTTTTATTATACAATTTTAATCGGGAAGAGTAGGGAGACTTAATATCCCTTTTTACAATTTTTGATTGAATTTCAAACTATAAAAGACATATTCAATTTCCGTGAATTGCATTTCTGTTTAGCAACCTTGGATAAGGATCAACACTCATTCGGCCGTAGAATATTTCTTATTTACTAAGCAAGCTTTTATCAGTCATGGAGACTAGTTCCCCCTTGTTGGGAGAGTTGATCTTGTCGATCATGTCTCCCTACTGTAATTTTTTTTTAATTATTTCCTCATCCCTCAGTGAGGAAGTTATGTATTCGTGAAAAAAATTTTGAAAATTTTTATTGCATTTCTGGACGAATCTCGACGAATTATGACGATACACAAAATATCAGAGAGAACAAATTTTCCGTCTGTTTGTCTGTGTGTGTGTCTGTGGTTCGCGATAGCAGTTACAGTTTTTGAGATAAAGCTTTCAAATTTGGTACACACATTCTAGAGGTTAAGAAAGAGATTAATTCGTTGATGAGCAAAATCGGTCCCAATGTCAAAAAAATATAGTAGTGACATTCCACCAGTGACTTTTTTGAAACGTCAAAATGTGACTTTTTTGAAACGTCAAAAATTACTTTTATTATAAACTCTACCACACGTCGAGTTTTACTACAGTGAGGAAGTTCTGATCCCCAAGTAATAATTGACAGCGGTTTTTTCGCTAAAACTGTATTTTCCCTTGAGTGATTCTATAGAAGGTAATAAAATTGACAAATTAATGAACGTACTTTTATTGAATTAATGAACTTACTATCAAATAATATAATGAAAAATGGAAACATTGGAAAATTTTATTTTGAAATCGTAGTGTCAATGTCTGATGTAAGGCACCAGCAGAATTTTTTTTCACACCAACTCTTAGCACAAGCCCCTCATCTCTAGTTGCAGAAAAGTAAAAATGCTCCTTTTCCTTTCTTAGAAACCTCACCAATATATCTGAGGCTGATGAGACAAATTCGGTCATTTCTCCCACAAAATAAGTATTTTCTTTCTTTCCATCAAACTCAACAAACACAAAGCCCTTGATTTTGGGACACTTCAAAGAAGTCGTCCTCCTCCACTTCAGAATCTTCAGTCGCTGCAAATGTATCAATGTCATCCAAGTTGTCGTCGCTAGCCTCCCAAATATCTTCATCTTCTGAACTGTCGCGTTCTAGCTTATCTTCTTCTTTCCTCCTTTTAGGACCAAACTTTGTCCTCTTTTTGTTAAACTCCTCTTAACATTTGATACCTTTTTTTCACGCTCTGCTTCCAGCTCAGCTTTCTCAGGTATCTCAGCTAAAATCCTGCATTGACCCGGCTTGTAATCTTTTGTTCGACTCGTGACCCTCGGCGGGGCCTTGGAGTATGGTCGAACTTCCATTGGAGACTACTGTTGATGCAGAATTGCTGATTGACGATTGATGGAGCTGACTAGACTGCCGGGGTTAAGAACTAGATGACGGTGCTGGAGGCAATTTTGGAAACACAGGGTCTAGGGTTCCTTCCATGGAGTTTGACCTAGATAATAGAAGTGCCTCCTTAAGATCAATTCAACGAGTTTTTCGCTCTCTTTTTATTTTGCTGTAATTCATTACTTTTAAGGGGCCTTTTTTTACTAACAACGCCAAGAGAATAGCACTATAAGTGATGCCGACCTGTCAGATATTCCAGTTTTGTTACAAAGTTTCAGCATTTATTAACATTATTCTAGCGTTGTCGGATGAAAATAACTTTGATATTAACAGAGGGTAAGCTTCTAGGAAACTTTTGAAAATGGTCCTCGCTAAAATCAGTCCAAAGATGTGGATTATTCTTGCTAGTGTCACTTTCACAAAAACTTAGCTTATCGTCCAGCAAATGTTTTCTCTCCAACTTTTCCTTTCCCCTCTCATGTTTCTTTATTCTGGTAGATTGATTATATTTCCACTCCAATGATTTCTGTATCTTTTAGTTTCCTTGTTAAAGCTTCTTGTTTTTACAATCGGAGACATCGAAATGCCTCTGGCTAGCTATTTTAAATAAATCTTTTCGAGGCTTTTTTTGTTTTAAACCGATTTAATGTTTTTCTTTATAGACATGTAGTTTTTTTTGTCATCCTTTAAGTCTTTGTAAGTCTTTTGCCATATATTCTTTAAATCAAGTACACGTTCTTGGGTACTCTTCTGACAGTTAAATATTTGTCATTGTTTTTTTCTCTTAACCGTAGCACAAATAATATTCCATTATGTCCACATAAGTTGGAAGCATGTTTTCTTTCAGCTCTGCAGCACCTCCAAATATGTCACACACAATCTCATTACGAGTTTTAGGCATTTTGCTTAAAAACCAATTAGATCGGGTATTTCTAAATGCAATATATCCGCGCATAACAAAATGTCGATGCATATTAACAACTTAACTATTACTACGACGTTTGCCTGATATTTCAGGCATCTGGCGACCTGTTATGACTTGTCTTAACAAACTTTGGATTGGAAAAATGGCGAGCAAATATTTCTAGTAATGCAAATTGCATTAAAATAACACTCAAAAATATATCTGTTGCTTTTTCACCTCGGAAAAGGGGCTTTCTTAAGAACACTAGACTAATAAGAATAAGATGAGAAAATAGTTTAATTTATTTTATTTTTTTTATAAAACAATGTTATTTGAACACACCAATCATGATACGTGGGTAATGGTGCAGAAGTAGCTCGAGGTAACTTTCCAATCTATTCAACTCCCTTACGCAGTAAATACAGATAATTAAATATAATTTTCATTCTCAAAATAGATCTTATTTGGTTTACTAGATTTTCTAAATAAAGTAGTAAACTGTGAGATCACACAAATGAAAACATATATTCCAATCTTCTCCAAGAACATTACTATAAATTTTTTAAAATGACTGGGGGCGCTTCGCCCTCACCTATCACTTGCGCAGTATTATTGATCTTCCGTTTAGAATGTTAGTACGAATCCCATCCTCACAGGATCTGCAGCCTACGAAAGGACCTAGAACTTTCATCCCGTCCACTTCCCTATGATGTTGCTGCCCCAATTTCTAAAACAATCAAAATTTCTTTGATATCATGTAAAAAAAGTGATAAAAAAAAGTGTGATACAATCATAATGAAATACAAGTGGGTGTTTCATTTTTGTTATTTAGTTATCCTAGAATTTTATGTGGAGTTATCTGTTTGTAATCCCGATGCCAAGAGGCTCTATGACGATCTACTTAGTAACTATAACAGATTAATTAGGCCTGTTAGTAATAATACCGATACTGTTTTGGTGAAATTAGGATTAAGATTGTCGCAACTTATAGAATTGGTAAGTAAATTGAAAAATAATGTAAATGAGACTCAATATTGATGTAACCCTTTTTATTTTGCATACATTTAACAAATCTATTCCCAATTGAAGTCGCAAAGTGTCCATGTTACATTTTTTAAACTTATTTTGCAAAAAAGAATAAATTTGGTCTATATTAGACATATTTTTAAAAATATAACATTAAAATTGCAATAAAATTAATTTTGTCAATAAACCAAGGGGGGGCTACAATATTGTTGCTATAAAGCGACACAAGATAAAGAGACTAAGTGTTGGTGAAAGGAGAAGAAATATATCTTGACTTACAACTTTATTGGCAATATACTCATTTCATTTAGTATACTATAACTAGAAGAAATTGCTAGGTATACAATGTTGTATATGTCATGTATGCATGTATGTATGTCTTGTATTAATAAAGAAAAAAATTCTAATAAATTGCGATTGATAATTATCTGAAAGGAGACCAAAAAATAATTTTCAGGGTCATATATTTTTCCATTTGGTTTAAAATTTTTAAGTAACAGGAATATGAACAGCTTCCTCTCTATAATACTATACAGGGTGTTTTTAAAATACATGCATATATTCAAATCAGTAGATCCTTATGAATATGTGAAATAAACCCCACGCAAGAAATTCAAAAATTCAAAAAAAAATTAAAATAATTTTGGACCCATCATTTTCTCCCCAATCTCGGGGTTAGGATTGCTAGGAATATAGAGCGCTTATTTACCAAACTTCCAGTGTTGTTAAGTATGTTGAAATTACGAAAAATAGATTAAAGCCTTCACTTTACTTCACCACACACAAAGATGCAATTTTAATAATAAATTAATGTTTTTAATAAAGAAAAGCATCATATTTTCAAATCAATGTTCGAAAAATTTGCCATTCTTAACAGTTAAACACATAAAAATCCAAATACTCAGGCAGTTGAACGCAGCTAGAACATCAAATTATACAATAATAACATGATTTTATTTAGATACGCACACTTACGCGGTCAAGTAAATACTGATATAGTGATACGTAAATTTTATGGCAACCCCTCGTACCAGTTACGAATTAGTCATGGGCTTAAAACGGATGCGATGACAAATATCATAGGCGTAGGTAATATTATACCGTAGTATTCAACATTATTTTTCTTGATTGTTTTAGACATTCTGAAAAATAAATATTTTGCATATATCAGGATAATGTAAATATTTACCGATTTGAATGTATGCATGTATTTCACAAACACCATGTATATATTATTCTGATGTGAGAGTAGAGGAGACAACTAGTAATTCAAAGAAAAAGAACATTCGTCATAGTTACGGTTTTAGTAGAAAGCGCGTTTGCAACACATTATATGCTTTGTTTCTACATAATTAGGATAAAAAACGTTAAGCTGCCGCCACTAGATGGTATTACAGCCTTTCGTTTCAAGTCACTGACTTATGTTAGACCCACTTTATTAACTAGACTCCCCACTGTTGGTAGATTACACTTGCCTTTTCCGTACTGATGAAGGCTAATAGCCAAAAACCGGGCTGCGGCTGTTATAGTGTACCTGGCTCACAGGGAACTTGTCTGATTTGAAGTAATCCTACAGTGGCAGATTTTCCAATCACTGCTTCTGCATTTCTGTTTTCTGTAAATAATTATTAAAAATCATTCCAAATTAAACACCACCATCACACCACAGGTACACAACCCACTGTATCCCTAAAGGTAACTCAAGGTACCTTATATAATAGGGGGTTACACATTGAAAGACAACGGGGACTGAATCTAGGACATCAGGGTGAGAGACAAGTGTCCTTGCCACACAGCCACGAAGCACTTATATGCAACTATACTCTACTTTTGTAATTTTATTTCCTTAATTTATTTTAAGGAATAGAGGAATAGGACTATATTACAATCATTTTTACTATTTTTCACTTTGTAAAAATTTTTAATATCTAAAATCTATTTTGAATAATTGTGGGTTTTTTATAACCGTTTGTTTATACTTACATATGCAAATGAATATGGGTTCAAAGGGTGACGAGGAAGGAAAATTGCATACCTCTCATTATGGATAGTTTTTAATCTTAACAGATTTTCAAGGGAAATAGATAGTACGTAGAACTCGGAATAAAAATAATTAAAATAAAATTTTTTATATTTCGATGTTCATGACACATTAAGATTTTATACACAGAACCAAAATTTTTATTTGTAAGTTTTGCTTTCTTACAATTTCTATGATAAAAATTTGTTTCCACTACTGGATTATGATTAAAAAAATATGTTTTGAGACTCCTTGCAATCAATTTTTTTAACACGCTTTTATTAGCTTCACCTATATGTTTCTTTGTTTGTAAACGACTTTTTGGACTCGATTTTGACCCACTTTAAACGGACAGATTTAATTGAAACTTTGTACACTTACGAACAACCGGTAACAATAATTTGATAAGTTTATATCATTATCCTGATCAGGATTGCCAGAATTAAATAATTAATTTCCTCACGTACCTCTGCGTGAGAGCAAGTGGCTTATTACTGTTAGTACATTCCGTGATTCTCATTTCGTTCGTTGGCCGAGCGGGCTAAGGTGCAAGTCTTAGTCGACGCGAAACGACGGACTCCTCGGGCGTGAGTTCAAATCCCGTCTATGGCTGAAAAAAAAATGTTTTTTTTTTCAGAAGTATCTGTTGGATCGTAATATTATTATAATATCAGCATCAATAAGCAATATAAATATAGTTTAAAAAAACTAAAAAAACACGCTTTCATAGCACATCAAACTAAAAAGTGAAAAATAAATATAGTTTAAAAAAACTAAAAAACACGCTTTTAAAGCACATCAAACTAAAACGTGAAAAATAATTATTAATATGAACTGAAAACAATAATGAACGAAAAATACTAGTATTATTGTGAAAAAAAGCGTGGGGCGCTTTGTGCCATATTTTTCGTAGATCGAGCAACCCACGCTTTTTTCACAATAATACTAGTATTTTTCGTTCATTATTGTTTTCAGTGTATATTAATAATTATTTTTCACTTTTTAGTTTGATGTGCTTTAAAAGCGTGTTTTTTAGTTTTTTTAAACTATATTTATTATTATATTCGCTGTGCTGTTGGTCTATCCACTCCTATTATTACTCTGTCCGTTCGCCCTTATGGATTTATGAATAAAAAGAGAAACAGCGACATACGAATTCAAAAGTAAGCACACTCTATTAATTAAATTCTTAGGTCCTTAAATATCGAATAAATGCAACTCAACTAATGATTATAAATATAGTCCAAAACATATTTGTTTATCTGTATATAGACATTCTTAGTTATTTAAATACTTTGGGCAAAATATAGATATTTTGAATTATTCAAATATTTTGAGAAAAACATAATCTTAATTAGTATTTTCACCTCCCTTTAAAAAACAGTTTACAATATCTCATCATTTTTTTAATTGCTTCTTTTTTTTTCAGAACTTAAAAGATCAAATATTAACTACGAACGTTTGGCTAGAACATGTAAGAGTTACAAAAAAAAATTAAAAGAACATTGTAAAGATTTATAAACATGCAAAAATTATTTTTTTTCAGGAATGGCAAGATCACAAATTTATGTGGGATCCTCAGGAGTATGGTGGGGTTACAGAATTATATGTTCCATCAGAACATATCTGGCTGCCAGATATAGTTCTTTACAATAAGTAAGTATAAAATTAAATATCTTATTTGATAAATAAAATAATAATAATGACAAGGTGGTGTACGTAATCGAGTTTTTGGCACCCGCAGAGAAGAATTTCATCTTAAAGGAGGGAGAAAACGGGCCAAGTATTGCTATCTGCGGTAGGAGCTCCATAAAATTTCACCTGGTATAAGTAAAATTGGACATAATCATTAAAAAAAAATTATTGTTTGGTACACTTATACTCTTATTTTATACAAAAGATAAATAAATAATTATCATGAACTTAAATATTACCTTAATTACTAATACCAGTGGTCTAAGAAGTTTTGTTCTATTTTTAAATAGATTTTCATCTTTATTTCAAAAGAAGATTATATCCATTTGACTTTATTTGGCATATATTTTTCTTTTTTTGGAAAATATTGTATTATGTAGGGTGTACCAGTAAATCATTTCGACATCTAGTTATCATATCATTTATTACATACTTCATTGTGGTAGATTGTACGAAATACACCAAACGATAGATGGATCTACATGATCTGAAATGTGACAGTTCCAATATATTAGTTATATTTTTTTAATTAAAGGCTATCGCAAACAATATGCAGTACCGCCTCAGAATATTTCCTCACAATATAAAAGTGACTGCATATGTGAGAAATAATAATTTTTTAAAGAATCGTGAGAAATTAAGTGTTACATCTGCAAGCAAAAAGTTCAAAATTTAGTGTAACAATCAGGTTACCAATATATTTGGCAACCCAAAGTCGTCTTATGAATAGTAATGTCTACATATGTCCATGCATTTGTAATATTATTTACCATTCAATTTTACATATGTGCATTGAGATTTGTTAAAATGTTTGTTAAAAAAACATCAGGTTATTTGAATTTCGATTTACAGTATTATTATCAAAGCAGTTTGTTATTTGCTATACTCGTACTGATAAAAATGTTTCTAAACAATTATTTTAGTCGCTCTTAATGATACTTGTTGATTCAATAGGAACAAAGATGATTGTCCATTTTGAACAAGAAAACATTGTAATTAATTATGTCAAATGTTCTTGAGAAACTAAAATATTTTTGAAACATTTTTATACGACAGTGAAACACATAAAAAACGATCATTTAGGAAACTGAAAAAATTCCTTTCAAAGCGAATACACGTACAATTATTATTGATTCAACTATAGAAAACAATCTTGATGGTACTAATAAAGATTTCATGGAGTAAATATTATTATGAGCATTAGTATGCATGTTTCCCAAAGTATGTTTCTCAGAATCCTGGGTCTCTTGAAATAGATAAGATCTTTAAATAAAATTTAATGTTTTTCTTATAAGAAAAAGCGGTATATACTATTTTCGGAATGATATGTTCGGTTATTCGTAAAATATAGTTATGGGTTCCGGATTTTTGAAAAATCGTGTAAGGTTTCTGAGACAAAATAAGTTTGGGAACCACTGGTACAGAGATATGACAAATTAAACAGTTACTTAAAAAAATAAGCTAACATTTATGTGGTCATTAAATCATTTTAAAACACTGGTGATTTTGTTTCTTTGCACATTTTAACTGATTTTTTTTTTCATATTATATTATCATACCTTATAAAATAATATGTTTAAACTACTTATGGTTTACATCAATAATAACAATTAGTTTAATATTTAATTGGTTTTTGTTCTTTAGTGCCGATGGAGAATATGTTGTAACAACTATGACTAAGGCGGTTTTACGTCACACAGGAAAAGTACTGTGGACACCACCGGCAATATTCAAATCATCATGTGAAATTGATGTCCGATATTTTCCCTTTGACCAACAGACATGCTTCATGAAGTTTGGATCTTGGACTTATGATGGAAACCAGGTGTGCATATGACATAAGTTATAACAAGATTTCTATAAATAAGATTAAAATGACGTTATAATCGAAAGAAAATTATATTTAGCGTAAAAAAATGTAAATGATTGATTACTAGAGTTGGCAAATCGGTCCGCAAGTCAGGGACAGTGCCAGGTAGAGAAATACCCAAATACGTAAGCGTGACTTGTTTACTATTTTAACATTTGATTTTAGTCTATTGTTATGCCTTGTGATGTGTACAACGTAATTTATTCCTCTCCCTTGTATTGTTGATAACTTTATTTGTTGTATTTTATTCTTGATATTAATTTAATAATAAAGTATTTCAGACCTGCCCAAGGGTAAAAAACGGCCATAAGCTGACGAAGTGAATAAGTGTATTAGTGAATTCCCGGATTTATTCTACAATGGTGCTATAATTATTTGTAAAGTGTGCGAGACGGACCTGATATGCTGGTACAAACGTGATTATAAACGTCACGTAAATTCGGTGCAACATAAAATTTAAAAAAATGGTGTGCCTTCGACAACACAGTTTATGTTCGATTTACCCTTAATGCTAGTTGCCTGTGATGTTCCGCTGTACATACCCGATAAACAACAATTTCAGGAGCTCTGGAATAAATACAATCTCAAGGTGGCGTTACTAAGTCGCACAACGTTGCGTAACTATGTACCAACTGTAAGCGAAGACATTGTAAATAAGGGCAACTGTGTACAAAAGAATACATGGATGTGTTATATGTTGACGAGACGACAGATTGTAAAAAAAATTCTATTTTAAATGTTATAGTATGTATACTGGATCCTCCTAAACCGACATTTCCACTGTTATAGCTAGCAAAAGACTAACTAAGTGCACTGGCCAAACAATTACGTGGGCGGTGCTGGAGATGTTAGAAAAATTTGACTTGTCAAAAAGTCAAGTATTGATATTTGTGACCGATGGTGCCGTGACAGTGCATTTGGTAGGCAATTCTCTTCAAGAACACGGTTGCAGGTTGGTACATGTTACGTGTAAAGTGCATTGCCTTATGGCAGAAACTGTTCGACAAGGTTTTCCAGAGGTAGATGCATTAATAGCAAGTACAAAAAAAGTGTTTCTTAAATCTCCTAAACGTCTTCGCGCATTTCATAGCAAGTACCCGGTATTCCCGAACCACCACAGTCGATTCTTACACGTTGAGGAACATGGTTGAAGGCAGCTTTTTATTATGGTAAATATTTATAACAAATATAAGTTGTACTACTACAATTTAATCCAGACGAGGCTACAGCTATTAAGGAAAGCCAGACAAAATTCGAAGATGTTTCTGTTGAAACAGCTTTAAAAACTATTCACAAGAACTATAAAGGATTACATGACGCCATACAAAATTTAAGAAACAGTGCGTTGTCGTTAGCGGAGTCACTGCAAATAGTGAAAGAAGTACATCGACTGCTAAACTCTATAGGTCACGTAAAAAATTAGCCCGTTGAAAAAAGTGTGTTAAAGCTAGACACCGGTTTTACCAGATTAAGACAAATTTGTGATGGTACTGATGGTGCATCTGCAAATCCGTTAAGTGAATTCAAAGACTATTTTAATTATGTTTGTATTACATCAATAGATGTCGAACAGTGGTTCTGATAATATAAGCATATTTTTTCACCACATCGAACTTACTCTTGGAGACAACGATAGAAACATACTTGATGCTGCAAAGTTTTTACAGATCTTTTCCAGTTTGTGATAACCAAACTAGTTAAGAGGGTAAGTCGTGCATACATTGTTACAAATTGTAACAATTTATTGCTTTTACTACTAATTAATTTCTTTTATTACACTTATTATGATGCGTACGCATATGTCTGCAGCGCATTTTTGCCAACTCTATTGATTACTGACTACTACAGCTAAGGCTTTATATGTTTGGATCTTCGTCATCAGCTCTGTATTTTAGAGAAGTGACGGACGGGACGAAAACATAATTATTAAACAAAAAGTATTTTGAACAGGGTTTCTAGTCAAGTTACCTTTTTTTAATTTATATTTTATTATGCTTGAGTAAGCAAGACAGACGCCTCCCGATCAAGTGCGCCACGCCGCGCAACATGCTAACGTTGCAGCAACATGCAGTTTGGACGGAGAACTGCCCCAACTCTCTGTCCGAACTGCATGTTGCTGCAATATTCGCAAATACGCGGCGTGCTTGATCTGGAAGCGCCTTTAGTCAAACAATAGCTGGCGTAACTAAATACGAATTAAAAAGGAGCAAAAGAATAGGCAGGATAATATTTGCTGACAGGTTGGTTGAAGTAAAACAGACTTTGTAATGTTCGAGGTACAAGCTCACCTAAAATATATCACACAGGAAATTCAATGAAATTTTTTATTTAAACCCTTTCTTAAACCACCTATTTTTACATATTTTCCTAATTAAAGAAATATTGTTGATATGCATTTGTAGCGTTAGATCATTGTTATATATCTCACATCATATTTTAAGAAAGTTTATTTCTTTTCAGATCGATCTAAAACACATCAACCAGAAATTTGGGGAGGACAAGGTAGAAGTTGGCATAGACCTACGGGAATATTATCCCAGTGTAGAATGGGACATCCTAGGGGTACCAGCAGAAAGACATGAAAAATATTATCCGTGTTGTGCTGAACCTTATCCCGGTAAATCTACCTTATTTATTTATTTTACAGTTAGTTACATAAGCGTCGTCTCCATAATTTCTAAGAGGGAGCAAAATTATTTAGAAATACGTCTGAAAATTTCTTCACAGTGAATACTAGAAAATACTCTTTTTTTGTGGGAAGAAGACAAAATCTGAAAAATACGTAAAATAAAAATATTTGTTTCGTTAGCACTACTACAATGTATCGGCATTGGCATTTGATTTAATTGCCAAGAAAGCATACACTGTTTTTGTTTATATAGAAGCGTGACATTTGTATAGATATAACATAATTGTTTTATTGTCTACCCTCTGTACGTGTCGGTTTATTCCTTTATAGTTGCCCGCCGCTATCGGTATACTCAATACATAATAAGAATTCTCTTATATCTAGTGCGCCTACTTTGTTTAGCTTAGCACTGTCTACAGTCTTCCATGGGTCAAGAAATGCTATCCGCCTTAGCCACTCTATCTATAGAACAGAAATGTGTGAAGCAATATATTTGAGCAATGTTATTAAAAAATTGTCTGAAACCAAGCGTGAAGTGCTTTTTTCTTTGTAATAAATTGTAGTGTAGAGTTAAGAAACTCGTAAACTAATGCACATACAGTTTTGATAAACTATTACATTTTTGAAAAAACTTTTAATTTATCCAACACTTTTATGACTCTACGAGCACATCTTTCACCCATGTCATAGCTATCGTACCTACCTAGATAATTAAGTTTTTAAGAACGCATTTAATTTATTTTTGTCTATTTATGTCTCTATAAATTTTTAATTATGAAAACATTAAATAGTGTGGCAAGTAGGGATATTTAGAAGGGCGGCAAAAGTAAATCTGCACACGGGCGGCAAACACTCAAACGACGGTACTGGATAATACGGTCGTATCCAAACCATACGAAGCACTCTTCTAGCACCTTTTTTTATAACTGGCAGCAATCCTTGGTAAATCATGAAAGGCAACAAATTGTTACTTAAATGAAGAATTTTATTGTAGTTACTTTGTATATGGATAACTAAAAAATTGTAAAAATGTTTGTTTGTAATTGTTAATTTAGCAAAATTTTTTAATTATTTAGCATTGCAATTTATTGGTTTTCATTAGATTACCTGCCTTTCTATACATTAACGAAAAATATTCATTATCTGCCAAAAGCCAGAGAGGGGGGCACCCCTTCGTATCACCCCTTGGAAATGCCCATGGTTACTTATATCCAATAAATTTAAGAGTTGGACTTATTTGTACGTAATTTTTTTTAAATCGGCTGTAAAAGTTGTAATTTCAGTATTAAATTAGATCGTATAAGTCAGATGTTAAATAGTTCAGAAAGTTTTCCATTTTGTGAGTGTTTTATAATCAGTTTTAATTAAATTAACCAAATATAATAGAAAATAATGTGAACAAGTTTAATTTCACTACTCTGTATTTACTTGGAACTGGTGTCCAAATTGTATAAATAAATCACATCGATTATACAGGGTGAGATTATCTGGTCCAAAACAATAGTATAGTACTCGATAACTGTAATTCTTTAAACGCTTCTGTTAAGAGATTTGTGCTGATTTACCAAACACATAATTATATTTCAAATTAGATTATACGTTGATTATTGACATTTATGTGATCGTTTAAGAACTTCTTTTCTTTTTTATTTCAGATATATTCTTCAACATAACATTACGACGGAAAACACTATTCTATACAGTGAATCTAATAGTACCTTGCGTAGGTATTTCCTACCTTTCAGTTCTAGTGTTTTATCTTCCAGCAGATTCGGGAGAAAAAATTGCCTTATGTATAAACATTCTTCTATCCCAAACCATGTTCTTCTTGTTGATATCAGAAATTATACCTTCTACATCTCTAGCATTACCACTGTTAGGAAAATATATCCTATTTACAATGGTTATGGTAGCATTTTCAGTAGTCATTACCATAATAATTCTAAATGTGCACTATAGAAAACCTAGTACTCATAAAATGGCACCGTGGGTTAGAAGCTTTTTTATCAAAAGTGTTCCTAAGTTGCTACTAATGAGAGTACCTAAAGATCTTTTAACAGAATTAGCAACTAGTAAAATACCGTTGAATAGAAGGGTGATAAAAAAACGAGATATTGATGCAATACCTTCTAGTCGATCATCATCTTCTAGCACATCTAGTTCTTCTATGAATCGAGCTAGTGGATGTAATGGGTTACATTCTACATCAACTACCAACAGGTAAGAAAATCATAACACATTAGAGAACAACTTTTAAAAATAATAACATTTGGTGGGTAACTCTAATGAAATTAGGTACCCTCAGTTTCTTAAATATAAAAACTAACATACTAAATCAATTTCTTTATCTTATGAGGAAAACCCTTAATAAATAGTTGGTAGAGTAAAAATAGGTAAATGGCATGGCACCAAATTATTACATTTTTAGAAGACAAACGACCTTGTAAATGGGCGTCTTCAATTCCTAGTTTATCTATATATTGACTTAACTTGAGTCACCTTGACTTATCTTGACTTACCTTGACCTAACTTGACTTGCTTTGACTTACTTTGACCTATCCCAATATTCCTCGTCTTGTCTTGTCGTAGCTTGACTCTTCATTATTTACTTAGACTATCCTTAGACTTATCTTAACATAGGTACCTTAAGTTTTGACAAAGAAGCATAAGTTAGGAGTATAACATATTTACATGTTTTTTAAGTCAAGAATTTCCAAATGTATATAAATAATCTAAGAAACTATTATATTACATTCCATTAATAATGTACAATAATCAATAGTCCTGTTTTAAACAATTTCTGTAAATATGTTTGAGTTCGCTGATATTTAAAAGGATATACTGACATCTGCAAATGGTATTTTTTTCGTTTACCTTTTGTTTTTAAATAAATATAGTCGTCTTATAAAAAAGTGTCACATTCAGTGTAAGAAATCTGATTTTTCTTGACGAAAATTAGTACATGATACAATTGAACAGACACAGTTTCATTAATATATAACTGCTTTATTATATTTCAGACTACGTGGATTTGCGGGCGCCTTGGGCGGACGTTTGGGTTACAATGGTTTGCCATCTGTATTTTCAGGTTTGGACGAAAGTGATTCAGGAACTAGAAAGAAGTATCCATTTGAACTGGAAAAAGCAATACACAATGTTATGTTTATACAGCATCATATTCAAAGACAAGATCAATTTAATGCGGTAATAAAGTATCCTAACATTTTCTGTATTGTACAATATTAAGTACATAGTAATAATGTTATGATCATTTTATTAGTTCTGCTTTTTAACATATTTTCTTTATTACATTTTTCTTAACGCGGCGCTTTCATCATATTTTTACGTAAACTTGTAAAATGATCTTAAAATTTTTCTATTGGTGATAACATAACTAAATGTGACTTTTCACTTGAGAGAAATACTGTCGAAGCAACTCTCGATAGCATTTGTCTCAAGAGTAAAGTCTTCTTGAAGTCCGAACGTATTTTTTAAAAAAACATTCTGTATTTCTTTATATATTTGGATAGAGGACTTCTCTACCTTATCAAAAATACAATGTATGTAGCATACATTTAATTTAATTATTTTTGGAAATAACGCAAATTTAAAAATTACGAATTTTTGCTCACTTTATATACTGGTCCGGCAACAGAATATATTATAATAATAATTATTAAATTAATATTTACAGGAGGACCAAGATTGGGGATTCGTAGCTATGGTTCTAGATCGTCTTTTCCTGTGGATTTTCATCATTGCATCAATAGCAGGAACAATATCAATCTTATGTGAAGCCCCTGCTTTATACGATGATACTAAACCGATTGATATGCAGATATCTTCAGTTGCTCAACAACAGTTTTTTCCACCAGATTTTGAAAATATGCAATAAATTCCACTAAATCATTTACTTCGTTGTAGGTAACCTATATTTAAGACGTTATATCTAACAATTGTTTTACTGATTATTATTAAATATATAAATATAACAATTTCTGTTTCATTTTCCATAAAAAAAACATTTTTTATAAGATTCAAATTAAGATAAAATCAAATGGAAATGTAGAACAGCATAGAGTAGCATTTATTTCTCAAAATAAAATTTATACAGCATTTGTATAAAGATTTTTTGATCTTAAGAGTAATCAAAGTTACAAAATTTACGAAATAGGATATAAATATTTTTAATAATTATTTCTGAATTTAAATATCATATGATTCGTCTAAAGATGCACGTCCACTTAAACGTTCCGGATGCATCGGCCACACGAAACATAACAGATTTTTCTATCGAATTCGACCACTTTACGAGATGGAACCGCCCGGACCTGCTGAAGGGCAAGTTGGCAGATCAAAATATGGTTCAGTTTATTTCTGACATTTAGGTTAGTTAGTAAATTATGAATTCTTCGGAGGAAGAATTAGTAGTTGCTTGCAGATGAAGAAGAATATGTGCGAAGGAAGAAACTCAAACAATATCATAGATACTGGATGCATAATATATTTAAAAAACGGGGAAAATACGATGAATTTCATAGGTTGTTCCCTGACCTATTGCATGACGAATCGCATGAACTCAAAATCACACGACTATCAGCGATTGTTTGATCGTTCCTTCTAGAATATGCTTCCATTTGAACGAATTTACTAACGGCGTTGACTGCATACAACGACCGGCTGGATTTTGAATCTCACTCGAAAATCTGTACCGGCAGTTCCGGTAGTTCGATACTAGAGATGGATGATTATGAATGATTTGTATAATCGAGATATTCGATTACTAATTTTAATAATCGATTATGAAATTAGTAGTTGAATGATCTCCATAATCGAATGATGACGACTAATTTGTATTACTAATTGTTGCTTTAAATTTAAATCAAAAAATTTAAAGCCCTATTACATATATTTATTTTATATTCATGTACCTATACAGTGTGGAAATTAAGTAACGCATAAATTCAGTAATTCCGTTGATATTGAAAATTTTATACGGTTTGAACCGGAATAAAAACTACTACCAAAATCAATAATAAAAAATATAGGTTATCATTTAAAAAAAAAAGTCGAAGACGTCATAATTTAAAAAATAAATGATATAAGAAACTGAAAATAGACTGAAAATATTTGCTGAAGTTAAAATCGCTATACCCCTTCGAGATTTTTTCCAAAAAATTTGAATCAACGGAATTACTGAATTTATGCGTTACAAAGTTCAAATAACAAAAATTCATTAAATTGGGAAAATTTATCTAGTTGCCGGTGTATCACATTAGTTCGATTTTTTAACTATTTGTATAATTTCAAAATAAAAACGAATGTGCCGTCGATAACTTTCCGTCAAACTTAGGCAACTAGATAAATTTTCCCAATTTAATGAATTTTTGTTATTTGAACTTTAAGACTGCTTTTCTCGATTTTTTTAAAATATAACACATTGAAAATTTTATACGGTCGGAACCGGAATGAAAACTACTACCAAAATCAATAATAAAAAATATAGGTTGTCATTTAAAAAAAAGTCTATGACGTCATAATTTAAAAAATAAATGACATAAGAACCTGTAAATAGACTGAAAATATTTGCTGAAGTTAAAATTGCTATACCCCTTCGAGATTTTTTTCCAAAAAAATTAATATCAACGGAATTACTGAATTTATGCGTTACTTAATTTCCACACTGTATGTACACATGAAATTTGAATTATATATTTATTTATTACTTAGTTTATTTAATGTATTTTGTTATTACCAATCTACTTAATAGTTTCATTTTTTATATTACTATATACCTAAAGAAAGGTAGGTTTTATTAGTATTAGTATTTCTCTCTCGGCAATTACTATTACTAACCAATACTAACCATGTTTCGAGAGATTGCGCTGACTGAGACATGAGAAATTGAGTAATTTATCGAGATATTTCCTTTCAACAGTTTCAACACTTGTTGTTCAACACCTGTTTGCATATCAGGAAACCAAGATTTATTTAAATTAACCCTTTTATCTCATTCAATATTGAACTTTTTAACAAAACTATACATGTCTACTTTAAGCTACGATTTTTTGAAAAGTGAATCGACATTTCAATGAGTAAAAGAATATTTAAAAAAAATAAACATAAAAATTAATTTGTATTTAAGCTTATTTTATGGGAGCACACGTTTTTTAATTGTAGGTGACGGCGAACACAGACTTAAGTAATAACACTAACAACATATAGCTTGTTCTTATAATTTCACTTAAGGGAAATTACGTCGAGCGCAATTGCTGGCATTATAAACATAATTATAAGCTTTAATGCCTCTTAGCACCTCTCAGAGCTGTACAAGAAACAGGTTTACAATCAAAGTTAGTGGGAGAGTGTAATTTTCATGGTATTTTAACAAGACTCAAAAAGATATCGCTCTTTTGCAACTGCTGTTTTGCAATTTGATGGTTATAAAACTAATCAAGTCAGGGTCGTTTCTTATAAAAGGCTAAAGAGCGCCGATTTATATGGTTGGCTATAATTGCCATTGTAAAAATGTGCTATAAAACGAGTAATTAAGGGCCCATTGTGATATGCTATATTTCGTTTTTAGGCAAAATATGTTTAAATGTTTTAAGACGTATATATGTGCTATAATTTTATCATTGCAAAAATTACGGTTTCCTTTGAACTATACTTGGCGAAAAAAGGGAAGGAAACAGCCAGAAACTTTAACAAGTGTTTTTCAGATTCAATCCATTATTATTGATTATATTTAAAAGAAGTTTTATAAAGATTGTTATGAGCATTAATATTTTTTGAAATACAACATAACTATTTTGGTTTTGAGAAACTGAAAAAAAAAAACAAAATTTTGGATTTTCACTGTTTTCTCTGTTATTTTCTTATCTCCATTTCAGAGAATTTTGACATAAAAAATACTTTTTTCATAAGATTGTGATAATGGGACTTAAACAAATTAATCTTTTCAACAATATAAAATCCGATATGGCATCTCTAAGAAAAAAATTAAAGCCTGTACCTCAGAAAGAAAAAAAGCATATAGTAGTGACGAAATGTAAGTGTAAAAAATGTCTTAATAATGTTTCGTTCTCGGAAGTCTAGGAACGAATATAAGAAAAATAAAAACATAAAAAGATCAATCCAAAATTGTCTACATAACTTTCACCAAATAAACATCTTTCTATCCATAATAATATTAATAAACGAGGACGAAACGGTGCGGGTTGATTCTGGGGCACACTGTGTATAAGACGATAATTAACATTCAAATGTAGATAGATAAAGATATGCTTTCAAATTTGTTTTTAATGTGGCTGCTAATGTCGGTTTCTGTTCAGAATGTTAAAAAAAATTAAATCGATAAAAAAATATCATATTTGTGATATTAAAAACCTTTTATACTAACAAAAAATGAGAATAATCTTAACACTTTCATTTCAACTTCATAAATGATTGAAAAAATGTAATAGCGGTTATTGATGACAACTCTACACCTCTTTGACATCTAAATTATCTATTTTCGTTTCCTCTATTGCCTGTCAATACTGAAATTCAATACTATTAAGGTATTTATTGTCGTATGCTTTCGTTGAAAGTTTTTACAGAAGCCATTATGTTCAAAAATAAAATCTCAATGACTAATTTTGTTTAGAAAGCATTTCCTACAAGGAATGTTGAACCAAAGAGTTCCATCACAAATCACTTTCTTTTTAAGAGCTGTCGAATATGCATGAAGTTAGCCCCTTATTTTAATAGAAAATAATGAACTGAAGTTGTATTAGATTGTACTGATGTTGTATTGTTTGGAAACTCTAGAAACATTTTCAAAATACAATGCTTTTAAGCAAAAAAAGCTTAAAAGTGATTATTTGGCATAGCGTCCAACTGGTTGAAAAACTCATTTTTTATTGTTGTACTTTTTACTAATTTTACTGAACATTGTTGGAAATAATTTCCTAACTATAGTTGTTGTCGAAAAAAAAAACGATAAAAATAAAAAATTCGTAGCTCCCCACTTTTTCAAATATTGTTTTTAACACTGTACTATATTGTACTAGTTGTACTGAACAATGTACCATTGGAAGTAATTTCCCAACTAGCGCAGTTTTCCGAAAAAAAAAACCGATAAAAGGATAAAATTTGTAGCTCCCACTTGTTGAAGTATTAAATTTTTATAATTGTACTACATTGCATTAGTTTTACTAAACACTGTACCATCGGAAACAATTTCATAACTAGCACAATTTAAAAAAAAAGTAGAAAAGTAAAAAAATCCCTCTGTTTGAGTAATTTAGTTTTATCTTGTAGCACATTGTATTAATTGTAGTTAATATTTCACCGTGTTTAACAATTTCCTACCTCCAGTATGATTTTCGAAAAAAAAAACGAAATTAAAAATCGTAAACTCCCAATTAAACACTCTTTTCTATTATGCCATGCCACGTTGTACTACCTAGTTGTAGTAAACGCTGTACCGTTAAAAATAACTGGCACAATTGCAAAAATGAGGAAAATCGCCATCCCCTTTTTTTAGTCGGATTTTATCTAAGCCTGTAGCTTTTTTTTTTAACTATAAATATTCAGGTTTCAAATACTTCGGAATGCACTACCAATCACACCACACCTGTAGCAAAGTACGATTTATATTTCATTCCTTGTATCTGGACAGGCACCAACTCATTTGTGATTGATTTATTATCTATCACAGTGCTCACTGTTATTTCCAATTGTCATATTTCTGCGTTTATTGTCAATTTTAAATCATACACATCATTCTTCATGTATCCAACTTTACTAAACCTGCTGCAATTTTCTGTTATCCTGTTTGCGAAAAATCACTTCATATCTCTAAATGCGGGTTACTTGGGACAGAGTTAATTTCGTTAAGGGTATGGGATCAATCATTTTTCACCTCTTGTTCACATCTTGTTAAAAAATCTTATTTTTCTGGAGAGTAAAAAAAGAAGGAATCATGATACTAGTGAATTAAACACAATTTGGTGGAAAGTTACAAATTTGTAATATTTTCAAAAATCTCTATTAACTTTCCAATATATGACCAGATAAAATAATTGCATTCGAAATATATTTACAAAATTTTTAACTCAACAAATAAAATTCTGAAACAAAGCCTTAAATTTTCTGATCACAATTTTTCTCAAAATACTTAATATTTCTCGTCATGTGCCTCATAAATTTTTTTTGACTCGTTCATCACTACCAGTGTTCGTTTTCTTCTACAGTTGGTATTATTTGATTGTTTAATTTTTAATTTTTTGCAAGTATCACAAATATTATAGTGTATAATAAAGATCCTCAGTTTTCTGTGTTCCTAATTAACAAAAATCAATTCTGTTCGTCTGTTTCATATTGAGTAAGAGTCTTAATCATTCCATTGCATGACACCCATTCGATGAACGTACTTTTTCTTTTTTGAATTGTTTTCTATGGTAATGTCTAATGTCATGAAAATATATGGAACATTGGAGATATAAAATTTAATTAAACGTAGTCAAGGACGGATTTACAATTGGTGCTAAGGGAAGAGTACTTACTAGCTGCGTATTTAATTTAAGTGAAATAAATTGGCCACATCATTAATAAGAAATTTTATTCAAAAATAACAAGCAACACAGATGTCATATATAAGGTGGAACACGCATTGTAAAATAAATGCTGTTGGGACAACTGATAAAACTACGAATGAAAGAAACAACAAGGTGGTAAAATGTTTTATAGCAAATAGTTCAAAACAAAACCAACCATGGGTTCCATATTTTTTTATAGCAAATAAAAGATTAGAAAACACAAATTTTGAGCTCTTACAAAATTTAACATACATATGTAATATCTTAACATTAGACAGATGGAGCTGCGTATATGCTTAAAACAGGTGAATCAATAAAAAAAATTGTATCCTAAATTAGTATAATTTTTTTCCTTCACACATTTTACCTTGTGGCCGAAAAAATTTAAAACAACTATCCTGCTGTGGACAAATTAATGTCAAATACAAAAATGATTTTTGTGAAATCTCGAAAACGTATTTAAGAATTTCACAAAAATATTTCAGGAATTTCTGACCCTTTAACAAGATGAGGAACATGGTTAAAAGTGGCTTTTTATCATACTAAACATTTCCAATAAGTTAAATCTATAATTTCGGAGTAGTTCGATAACTCACAACTCGAAGTAGATTTGCTACTCTATACATATCTACCTATTGTCAAAACAACATTTGTTTTGGAGATGCGCAAATTCACCATTTAAAAACAATTTTATTTATTAAGGTTCAAGAATGATTATGTTTGGTTACATACATTTACTTAGAACTGAGTTTAATAAAAGAGCTTATGAGCTGTAGAGTATATTGTTAACTAGCAAGTGGCTTGCAAATTGTATTTATAACATTGATTGTGATGCTAAATCAGCAAGTATAATATTTCTACGCTCCAAGCTAAACTAAACTGATTAAGGTGCCAGAAATATTTTCCCTTTTTCAAAGAAAAATACAAATATAAATAAACACACCACAAAAAAATTCATGTGGTGCATTTACTTATATACCTGAAATACATGCAACCAGTATAACCAGTATCGAGGCAGAAAGGTGCAAAACTCTGCGGGAAACCGGGACACTCCTATGTAATCTTATAGGGGCATGGTAGTCGAGTGGGTAAAACGCTTATAGCTAGTTACTCGGTACCGAATATCGATGGTTCGAATCCATCCCGGAGAAAGTTAAAAATTTTATTTATAATTTTTTTCGGATTGAGATGGACAAGATCTGTCGATTGTGGTTCGGACTCCACAATAACCTGTATGACCTCGTCTCTCTTTAATCAACACAAAATCCTAGGACTTTCTGGGAGTTACTTCGGCGACTTGAGAGGCGGTTAAAAAAATTTTTAAGACAGCTTGACACTTTCTCCCAGTTCAGATAATTTAGCAATATGAATGCGTGCGGTTATTTCCGTGGTGGTGTTTGGTTTGGTTCTCGAATAAAACGCTCATAGCAATGGCGGCGTCAATACCCTTTATGCATAAACTACAAAAAATGATTGAAAACTATGATGACTATACAACAGATGGTTCACATATTCTGTGTACTCCATGCAATCGACATTACGCATTACATACATGCCGTGATTGTGAAAGACAAAGAAATTCAGCTCTCCATCGACAAAATATTGCCAGTACAGTTACAAAAGATCAATTTTTTTATGACTTGTGTGTCATATTCTGTTTTGGAACGTAGTCGACAATGCTGAGTTTAGAGGTTGCTATGCAGGTTCTCCTGTATTATCAAGTAACCATACATTGCGTAAAACATATCTACCAAATGTGTATAAAAATCTGGAAGAATATTATAGACGACGTACGAAATAAATTTTTGTGGGTAATAATGAATGAAGCAACTGACTTTGAATGTAATAAGTTTGTTAAAATGTTATACTAAGAATTTTGATTGTGCAAACAACTTTGTCTCTATCAGACAACAAAAGTCCGGCTAAAAACAAAAAGCTAAAAAATGTTTTACACAGGAACCTGAGATACAAAGCAATATATAAAATTCTTGAAAATTATTTGCTTGATTTGTCAGTACCTGCCCGTGTGAACTATTTAGAATTTGCACCTTTAACTGGGCGAATATTTCTGACGGTTTCAAAATTGCCCTAGGCTGCTCTTGAAACAATCCGTATGAAGCTAGGGCAGCTACATATTTGAATGCACTAATTATATTATAATTAAGATTACAGTAGTTATTTTGCATAATTAACTGAAGTCGGAGATAACTCTGGGAAGATCGTTGCGATAATTTTTAGCCAGGCCCAAGCAGGTCAAATAAAAATGAAATTGAAAATTTTGATTCTAATCTGACTGTCATGTTTCAAAAACAGGTCCAACAACGTCTGAAAGACATCTTTCTGAGAAAGCGAAACAAATTTATCTAAAAACAAATTTGTATAAATTTTTACAGAAATATAGCGACGATTCACGTGGTGTGTTGGTTATGCATACTAGTGAAGTTTATATATTTATTATTCATTTATTAATCAGAACAGCATCTACTCTTTTACCTATCTTCTATAATTTTCTGCTTTCCTGGTAGATAAGAATCATTTAGAATCTCGAAGGTTGGGGTAACTTGAAACAGACTAAATAAACTACATTTAAATCAGTTCTGTACAAAATGGCCGTCTTTATTCAAGGAGGAGACAATAAAGGATATTTCTCGTCTTTGTAAATTTTAATGAATTTCTGCATAGATTTAGATGAATTAACGAGGTGTAGTATAAAGACCATTTTGCTAACAAGACAACGACGTAATTAGTAACTATTAGCAGTGGATATCTCTTATAGGTTTCATGCACAACACAGAAGACAAGACTGACTATACCTACCACTTACAAATATGACCAACAATGCAGGTTTTGGATTTTGTTGACAATGGATACCGTCATAAAATGGAGTATTTATTAGAAATTATTTTAGTAATTATTTCATAAACACAATTGTGTCTAAAAATTTAACCGAGTTACTTTATGTTTGCTTCGGGATTTATCAACCTCCTAAGACGTTTTACTTTCCTAATAGCAAAGAAATATTACGAATCTCGGCGGTTGGGATAACTTCGCCATAGTAAAAATACAAAATTTATCTACTGTGCGCATACAGAAACTAACTATATATCTATACTGACTATATCAAAGGTTCCAACGCCTTATGAAACAATCATTGATTGAATTGATTACCTTCTAACCTATGACTATGATAGTATGTCCGAAAACTAATATATAATAAATTCATTTACATTAGTAAGTGGCAATCACATCTAACTTTCTGTCGAATTATCTATCTTTTTTTAAAATTTTAAATTTGCAGTTCCATTTATGTTTGTCATTTAAGTAGCCCATACAAAACAGTTAAACGGCATATATGTAGCGATCTAGCTGGGCATTCCTTTTCGAATACATAGTAGTATGGAGGATCATCGTCTTGTTGAAAATAATATAAGAAATAACAGATATCTTCTTAATTTGGAAACAAAATTGCCAGAAAAGGAATTAAATCATCCTGAATAATTTGTAAGTAGATTTCGCCAGTGTTTTCATAAAAGTAAGGACCCACAACTGTATCACCTACAATATCACACCACACAGTCTCCTGCAGACATTGTGTGTGCATTTCCATCATTCAGTGTTGGTTCTGCTGTGTCCAGTATCTACAACTTTTTTTGACAATTGTATATAGAGATAATAGCCTTGTATCAATATGATGCTTACGTTTCATAGGCCAGGTTTTATAGAGATACATAAATTTTTATGTTTTTTATACTAAATTAAAAAAATAATGATAATTTTACGAACCTTTAAATTCTTTTGTATGTCAACTTTTAGTTATTTTATAGTAGCGTGTTTGTTTTAGAAAATTTGTTAATGTTTCTCAATATACCTTTTTTTTAATTAATTTTACATACAGCGTTCTGAGAATGATTTAATTATAAATCGAAACGTCGACATTGATTTCTCTATAAAATTTGGCCTATCCCCATTAAACGTAAATATCATTTTATTGATAATGCCATTTAAGCAGAAAGTCAATTCGTTGGAAAAGAATATGTTTTTAATTTTACAATAGCTTGATTTCTGTCGTACATCTGGAATAACTGAACCCTATGACGATCAAAATCATCCTCATTTAACTCATGTATCAGGTGAACTTTGAACGGATGACATTTTTCCTTATGAATTATTTTTGCCACAGTAGATTTTGTTACACCAAAACTTTTTGATAATTCTCTAACTGAAGAGTAACGGTTTCCTTGAACTGACAACAGCACATTGAGCTAAACAACTTCACTTAGCGATGGCCATCCAGATTTAGGTAAATGTCTAACGTAGCCATATTTCCCAAATTTGGATTCAATTCGGCTAACAATAGTTTGGGAGATTGGTGGATACGTTTCGTTAAATAAATTTACTACCTCCTACCGAGTATTCTTGTTTCCTAAATCAATTATAGTCTTCCCTTATTTTCAGCTGCTGTTAAATGTAATGAGCTATATCAGTAAACTGTACCCAGAGATTTGAAACAGGTTAATTTTCCATTTAAAAATGTAAAATCTAAAAAAAGTTTCCTTTTTTTCGGATTACAAAAACTCTGCACTATAAAAATATATTTGTTTGAAAATTACTTAACAATTTTTAATAACGAAGTTTTTTTCAATCCCTTTTTTTACGTTTTTCGAAAAATTAAGTAATCGTCTATATCAAAGAAATTAATATTTGACATTTAAGAACGATTTTTGTAAGGACTTTATTGAATTTAACTGAAATTATCATAAATATCTAAAATATATTTTTCTTAAAAAAAAATTGTTGTGCAACATACTACAACATATGTGAAATGTAAAAAAATGTTCTTTTAAACGGCACCAACACAAATGGTAGCAGCCATTTAAAAAGAAATGTCGATGGCGTCATTACTTACAAACATTTTTGAAAAACATTTCTTTATACGTACATGAAAAAAACAGAAATGTACTTAAAAATTGGCCTGTAAAAGCACCTTGGAATAATTATATCGAATTCATATTATGTTACGGACCCACTATATGCATAGAATGTGGATTTATAATCGTGTCTAGCTCGATACGACAGCAACTTAGAATCCCGTTCCAGAGACGTCATATAAATTTGTTTTATTAAGACATCAGAAATTAGCAATAGTACGAACAAGAGGAAGAAATATAAATAAATAAAATTTCAATTTTAATTTAAACTAAAGAATTTGGAAACAATGTACAAAAATTCCGTACCGTATAAATAAAGCAAAATTAAAGACTAGATAGATTTACCTAGATCTATTATAGAACTTCTTATAAAACTGGTGTATTGTGGCTTAGGCAAGTTGTAAAATCAGTTTTATAAAAAACCTAGTCAAATTGTCAAAAAAGAAGTGTTTGAGATTAGATTTTCTTCTTTTGGCGGTTTGATTAAGCTTTCCATAAAATGATTTTACAATTTGACTACCGTATTTGTGAGTACGATTTCGCTGCAAAGACAACACGATAAACTATGTTAGTCTTGATTTACAATCTCCCAAGGACTTCTGTTCTCCTACTTAATCAATACAAATTCAGATGTCGAAAACGTGGGGTAACTTGGACCAAGGAAGAAGAAGCGCAAAAATGACCAGAAAGGAGAAAAATAGTCAGGCGCCTGATCAAGGGGAGGCAATAAATACAATTGCCCCCACTTGGGCCGTCAAAGAAAATCTTATTAAAGATGGTAATGACATTACTTTTCAAAAATTCACTTTTGGTAACTTGCACATTAAAGAAAGTTCGAATTATTGCCGCCTGAACACGAGTTTCGAGAAAATCAATCCCGCTCGGCTATACTTTTCAATATATTGAGACGCAAAGTGCCAAAATGTCTCATTTTTTCACAGCCTATGGTGTATTTATTCACATTATTGTTTATCAATAGGGATTCTTTGAAAGTTTCAAATAATCCAACATGTTTTTATTAACATTTGTCTGCAATATCCTTTAAAAATGGCATCAAAATATAACATTCCAAATTGCTTTACTGGTTGTCAACTGAATCTAGGTATTTTTTACCATCATGTTGGTACCATGGATAAAGGTGTATTTTCGTTGTGGGTACGGGCCGTAAAAGCAGCATATTCCTTCTTTTACATAAAATACAGATATTCCCGCCGGCATGCTGCATTTACGGCCCTCACACAAGTAGTGCATACTGGCCGTAAATTATTTCAATAAAATTTTAATATCTAGTTAGCTACTCCAGTATACTTATACTCCAGTATTACCAATTATCCAAAGTTACTACATACAATTCGATTAACAGTTTCATATTTCACAGCTTGCTTGTTTGTTCAGATTAACAGATATTTATGTAAAGACGCCCGCCTATTCACCAAACGCGCAAAATATTTGCAAACGTTTACGAATGTTTGCAAACTCAAATATTTCTTAGTGGAGATGTTAGTTTGCTCGATTAAAATTTATGAACGTATGTGACTGTTCCACAGAAAACATTGTTTACTGTGACTGTTCTGTACAAAGTCGGTAAATCAATTAAATTCGTTTTTTGTGTGATTTCATTGTAGATTCCTAGCAGCCTAGCTTAGTAGTTTCCACAAAAATTACCTGGCGTGCAGATTTGAGGCTATAGTTCGCGTTTTGTTAATATAACTACGAAATACGCCACTTAAAGTAAATTTTTTGCTTGCGAGCCAATATAGAAATCTCGTGAAAACTACTCGCAGCCACGGAACAATAATAAACGCAAACCATCTCTTCTTCACGAACGTTTGTTCAATGAAAACACCACTGATGTAGTTTCCATAAAACACCAAAACATCATTTATTGCACTCGACACGCGTTTCGTCAACCAAGGTGGCATCATCTGAAGATGATTAAGTTTTAATCATCGTCGGTGTTATCTTCACATAAAAGGTTCCAACCCATTTGAAGACAATGGAGACACTTACACAAAACATTTGCAAACGATTGCACTTGTTCGCGAACGTTTGTTTGAAGTGTTTTTTTGGTGGATAGGCGCCTTTAATTAAGTTATATTTTGGTACATTTTTCAACGAAAATAGCAGCCAAACATTATTAATATGAGTGTGTTGGAATGTTTAAAAGCAGAATTCTTATGGAAATTAATAAACTAAAAAATTTGTGTCACTCATATTTATACTGCAATATGCAGTGAGAAAATGTGACATGTTTGCACTTTCAGCCACAATATCTCAAAAAGTATTGCCGAGCAGGAATTTTTGTCCCTAAATTAGTGTTCAGCAGGCAAAAATGAGTATATTAAGAAAAATAATTTCAAAAGTGACGTTCTATAACGTACAACATTGCCATACTTTTAAAACTGCGATTCATGAAAATTACCACAAAAAAAAAAATGTCTGTATTTTTTTACGTACTATTTCTGGCATTTCTTATTAAGTATTTTTTAATATTTGTGTCAAGTGCCCCCCCTTCCTCATTAAGGAACTCCTAGATCCGCCCTTGAGAATAGATTGCATCTTGATATGTTGATTTTATCTCTATGTCAACATTCTTCATCTTTGGGAGCCCTGAAAAATTAAAAACGATTATAATGTAACGAATCTCGTAGAGTTAGTAAAGATAAAGGATTCAATTTTCATTTTATTATGAAGATTATAACATTTAAGACTTTAAAATAGTTAATTCTTTCAACAACTCTGCACTAGCTACAATAGTGGTAAACCACTGTCAGTTATTCCGTGTTCATGAACCAATGCAGCTGTTATCTGATATAATAGAGATATAAATAATAAAAAACGTCTTCTTTATGTTTACTCGTTTTTTTTTTGAGAAAAAAAAGTCACAGTCCTCTAACGATGTAAATAAAAAATATTTCAATAATTTAAAAATTATGTTTTTACCTATACTAGTAGAAACAAAATTCTAATAGAAATTAAAACGTCCTAGTTTATAGAAAACACAGTTTGTTTTTTCAAGAAAAAAAGAACGAGGCATTCGTATTGTTTTTTTATTTAAAAAATCATAATTCTATAATGATTAATGATGTAAATAAAAAATATGTAATAAACTTGAACGCTCCAAAAATCAAAACATAAATTATCCTGATATTTAAAAATATAGGGTTTGAGGAGGGGCATGGTGAGAGGGTAAAGCGCCTATAGCTATTTACTCCGTACCGAAAGACAGTGGTTCGATTCCAATCTGGGGCAAGTTAGAAATTTTATTTGTAATTTGTTTCGAACTAAGATGGAAGTGGGAATTGTCGATACCCTAAATGTAATTCAGACTCCACAATAAACTGTGGGGCCTCATTCCTCTTTCCTAACACAAAATCCTAAAATTTTCAGACATCGGTGACTTAGAAGCGGTTAAGAAAAATTAAAAAAAAACAAACAAGACATCGGCAAATTAAAAGAGAATAAAATAAAAACATCAAGCTAATTAACTGAGATATTTATTTTAAGAATAAAGTTCTTATTATCTTATGATAATGATGATAACTGATAATTTTTCAGGTATTTCTTTTCATGTTATGCCATAAATTTGGTCGACCTCTTGCGGTTAGCTACTCTCCTATTTATTGAAAATAATTACAGACCTTCAAAGCTGGGGCAACTTTGATCATTGAAAAGCACATTTTTTTACACTTTACTGTATTGTGGGTATGGATGCTTTATGTGTTACGACGTAAAATAATGATATATTGAAATGTTACCAATTAAAACAAAATCATAAATATACCAGATTTCTTTTTGTCTATTTTCTTAGTAGGCCAAGCGTCAAGGAGTAAAAAGAATGGCCCAATAAAGAAAAATTTTCCAGGAAATCTGGACTTTGTTTTAATCGCTTTAATTATATCTTTCATTAACCGTAGTAAGTTTCCCCCCTCGTACAATGTCGGCGTAATTAAACCATTATATTTTTTCATGTTTGAATATGATTCCTACGTGTTATAGCAATAAAAACCAAAACAAACAGAGCCGAAACATTGGATCATCTTTTAACTCCTTTCTAATACACAAATAATGAAAATGTGAAAATCATCATAATTTTCGGATATATAAATAATATTTAAGAACACTAATTTATTACTAATTGTGAAAAAAAGAATTCAGTTTTATGTACGTAGAGTTTTGAGTAGTTTTCTAAACTTTTAAGATGTTTAATGAAATTTAGAGCTACCAAACATTCACTTGCTACTACTGACTTCTGTCACAATCTACCAATTTCAATCATAATGTAAAAGTGAAGCAAATAAACATATGTATAAGTACACAAATATATTCTAATTACTTAATTTTCCAAAATTACAAGTGCAGGTGAAGTAATAATGAATAAAATGTAAAATAATAATTAATGAGGAAGCGAATATTAATACAAAATGATCAGAAATAATTGAAATAAATCCAAATTTTTTATTTTTCAAATAACAAGCACTAAATCTGATCATTTCTTCGCCACAACTTCGTGTCTTGTGTCTTTTGGAAATGTGAACATCTATTTTTATTTGCATGGTCACAAATTCGAAATACAAACATATTTTTCCTCGTTAATTATTTAGTAAAAATTGTTAACGTATTTCCTTTCTTTGAAACAGTTTTCAAAATATCTTAGGTATTGAAGAAATTAAATAAAAAACAGCATATTTAACATAACTTATTAAACGTTAAGATCATTGTATGTATATAAAGTTCATATTTGCAAGAAAATGGTTTAATTAAATCGAGTATGTAATGTCGGTTGTGTATATTATAGCACTATATAAAGTGCTGTAGTCTATATAGTGACGTCACAGTAATGAAGTCTATTAATGGCCGTCTAATAAATGCCAAGATGCCAGATACCTGTTCTAAACAAAAGATACCTACAGAACTACTAAAATCAAAATAAAATTATGTTCATTATCTAGTGAAAGCTATAAAAATATAAAAAACCATTGATTTTATCTTGCTATTTGGGTTATTTGGCACACTCGGTTGTTCTACAGTTAGAAACCTCTTTTGTTTGATGGTTTCCTGTCTATGAGAGATCATTATAGACCTCCAAACCTGGGGTAACTTTGAACCACTGTTTGGATTGTAATAGAAACTGGGTAAGATAATAAATAAAATCATTAAATTATTTATTTACGACAAACCATATATGCATAATACAAATGTTATTGACATGATGAAAAATGAAAGAATCATAATTTAATTAAAACAAGTTCTTCGGTAATTTATAAGTGATGTATGTACTATATTTCTATGAAAGGTAACCGTTTAAAATAATTATATAAACAAAAATCACTATAATTTTATGTCATATAAATAAAATAAAATAGACACCACTTTTGCTTGTAATTTTACTTACTATCTTTGGTATTTTGCTTAAAATTTGTAAACTTCATCATCATAATGGAATTACAGTTTTCTGTTGGATAAATCTGATGAAAACCGCCTAACTTTATTAAGATATGTAAGTGAGCATTGATAGTGATCTCCATCTCTAAAATAAGTAATTAAGTTTTAGAACAAGCTAACAGACCCTCGTAATTCCTAAACAAATTTCAGAATTTAGACTAACGATATCTAAAAAATGACACAGTATGTTACTATTGAAATAAATGTAAAGAAATAAATTTAATACAATTATTGTTAAAGATGATCAATACAGATTCACTATAATAAACATATATTAATTTAGCTTAAGATACCTAAAAGCAAAAAAATACATGCGTTGCAGCTCATAGCATTTTTGGCAGTTTATTGATCTCTATCGTGCTCCGATTTTTCTAGTGCTATGAGTGGACTATTACTGAGAGCAGTTCCTTAAAGGTAAGTAACTTGTCATGCCTTTCGACCCAACGTGTGGTACATAGTGCTTTTAATCTAGTTCTTTTTTGTTTCAGTAATAGTCTGGTCATCAGAATCAGAAATTATTTCTTTTAACAAATTTACACATTTGGCAGAGGCACTTAGGAATGCAGAAATACTTCCTACTATTCCCATCATATTTTGAATAGCGCTTACATCACAGGATTTTGAAATACATTAATTTAAGGAATGGCTAAAACAGTGGGTGTAGAATGCAAGAGGTTGCTCTTTTTGAAAAAAAGTGCCTGAACCCCTAAAAAAACGAATAAATATTATTAAATAAAATCTCCCTAATGTACAAAAATTCACCTTTAAATGCACCTGCCATACTTGACCCTCCATCGTAATCCTGACCCCGAAGATTTGACAATTTTAAGCCCATATTTATTAACTCCTGTTGAATTGTTTCTTTAATAGCAAGTTCGGTAGTGGATTTCATTTCCAAAAAACCAACGAAATCTTCACGAATCGCAAAACATTCAGTGTCAACATATCGAATACATTTTTTTAACTGTTCCTTCTTGGAGCAATCTGTAGTTTCATCTAATAAAATTGCATAAAACTTTTTTTAATCCTTTGCAAAATGGAATTCTTTATTTCCTCTCCAAGTGCATAAAACAAATCATTTTGTATTTTTCCGCTAATCATTGTAGAATTTCCTCCAGTTGTTTGGAAATGTTGTACTAAATTGGTGTCTCCAGATTCCATTCTAAATGCAAGTAAAGCTCTAAAAATGACTTGAGTACCAGACAGTGCTTTGGCCTTCGTGTCATCGATATTCATTGAACCTTCTTGACGGTGTCCTCGTAGGGGTAAATTGTTTCGACCACAAAATGTAATTGTTTTGATAATTGGCAATAATCGTTGCTATCTTTCTCCTTGTCTTTGTCAAATAACACGGAGACATTTTTCCCGGATTTAAATTTTTTATAAATTTTACAGCACCTTCCACGCAGCTTAGATGATACTGCTTGGCTGCGTGATCCTGAAGATCTTTGGTGGCATTTTTTTGGTACATTTTTGCATTGCCTTCTTAACCAGAGTTTTCAGTACCTATTCAAAAAAAATTTAAAATTAAAAATTCCTAATATTTCAAATAGAATTAGATACAGCAGATGTACAGAAATAAAAGCGAACCTGAAAGCTGACCCACCTTCAGAAGGCGCGAAAAGCACGCAATATTTACAAAATCCTCCTTCTTTTAATTTACTGTATGAAAGCCATTCATACGTTGAAAACCAGTCTCTTTGGAATTTTCTGTTATGTTTCTTTTCACATCTTGTAGGGAATCCGTAATTTACTGGTGTCATTTTTCAAAAACTGGTACCATTTAATACGTTCTAAATTAACCCCTACGGCATGCCCTGTGTCTAAATCACTAACAAACTCATCATTATCAACAATCCTGTCCAAAGAGCAGGAAGATTGATTCATCAGCTTTCCGTGTCTATTCCTGTCTAAAAATAACGGTTTAATGTTTCGGTTTACTATTACCTATGTGAAAAAAATATGTATGATTATTTGGCGTCGACGTCAGGTTGTGGATAATGTTCTTGATCTCCTATAGATTGCTGTTCTCCTACTCCTTACCATGATATCCATGACAATAAACCTGGGGTAACTTTGATCCACCTCTTTTCTCTCCTAAGCTGGCGTAAAACTAAAAGCCGTCTTTATATTTTGGCTCATCTCAGTTATTTTATTTTCTGACTGATGTAAACAGTTTCTATAAACTGTTTAAACTAATAAATGTTTTCTTAAAAAAAAAAAGTTTAAACTAATAAGAAACCAGAATTAATTGAGTTGATTTAAAAAAAGAGAACAGACACTTTATACACAGAAAAACTGTGAAATTTGGTATCAAAGTAGTTGTTAAGCTAATTTGTCAGCTTATTCGTTTTAACAAAAAGACCAATAATAATAATATAATATTGTTTTTATTGCTCTATAATACATTTTTTATAAAATTGTATGAAAATAAAAATCTTGTATTTTTTTCTTCCTTATAGACAAAGAAACCTAGCATACCAGTTCTGGTATGTTACACTCTTCTATAACAATGTAATATAATAAAACAAATATAAGAACAACGTTAATTAAATTAACCTAACAAAGACTTAAAATTGTTATAAAAACTTTAAAAAAACGGCAAACAGTTAGTATAAAATAATTATAAATCCAATATAAAAAGATTCCTGACATGATAAAAAAAGACATGATATATCTGATTTAAAAATTTCAGATGATAAACTAAAAATGTATTTGTTAGTCCTAAAGATGGTTGAAACCTTTGATGTGGGGACACTAACACTTTAATTCGGACAAACATCAAAATACTTGGTACTTATACTCAACGCGAACTTTGCCAATCAAGTTGGCATCATCTGGAGATGATTAAAACAATTTTTTTAACGTCTTGTTACATGCATGTACAGGGTGGGCAAATTTCGATGTTTGTATAGTGTAACTCGGTTACTGTAAGAGATATAAAAAAAGGAAGACACATTCTTTTTTTCGAGACAAATTCACTGGCAAAAACAAAAATTTGCTATCGTCTTTTGTTTTTGAGTTACAACTAAAAGTTCGATTTTTCGACTTTTAAACACATGTCAATATCTTGGCTGTTTATAAAGATATGGAAAAGCAACTTTTACATTCCTGCGGCACTTTTTTCTGTATAATACAGTGGTGTCGAGAAAATTAAAAAAAAGGTGCAATTTCAAATTATGGCATAAAGTTGTATTTTTTTAAATTGGAAACATAGTTGGCAAAGACAATTTTTTCTCATTCAAACTATACATCATGTAGGAATGTAGGGTCGCTTTTGATGTGTAACTATTTAATAGCGAAAATAATCTTTTAGTAGATTACTTTTTGTGTTTTTCATATTTATTCCAAGTAGGCGTGTATCATCTATGACAGTGTTTATCCGTTTGTCAGTAAATTGCATATTAATAATTTTGTTTTCGTCATAATTACACCCCATTTAATCGTAAAAGTGAAGATGTCTTACGAAAATTACGAGAAATATGATATGCTAGAATGCTTTGTTCAAAGTAATAACAATTGTTATATTGCATACGAAATATATTTCAATCGCTATCCAGAAAGAAGACAACCTAATAAAGCTATTTTTAAGAGGTTAAAAGAAAGTCACGTTAATTGTCTGTCCTTAAAACAAGCCAAGACTAAAATTCAGATATTTATATCTAATTTTATAATACATTATAATTACAAAATAAAAATCCAAATTAAAGTAACTGTTCAAACTGATACTCGTTATGTTCGATACATAAATTACACCTCTTCATAACACTCTAAACTGCATTATAAACATGAAGATTTGAAATGAAATTCACACAGTCTATAAAATTTTGTCTGAGTTCATTTATGTCGGTACTGGTTTTCTTGTATAATTTGTCTTTAATGTGGCCCTAAAAGAAAAAGTCCAGTGGCGTTAAGTCAGGTGATCGTGGTGGCCACCTCACTGGTCCTTTACTTCCAATCCAATTATTTCCAAAATTGGTATTTAATAATTTTGAAACGGTCCTGATATTATAAGGTGGTGCACCATCTTGTTGGAAAAACTGATTTCTTGCCTCAGTTAAGGATAGATTGTCCATAAATTCCTCAATAAAAGATTTCGTAGTACCGTTGGCGATTAAGATTTTCTTGATACATGTGATATGTCAAAACACGATTGCCGCGTAGAGCACACCAAACACTAAAACCAAAGCGTCAACGGGAAGGTGAGGGTTCATATCAGACCAATAGTGCTTGTTATGCCTGTTGAAATTCCTGCACTGCTAATGTAGGGCATCATTTGTCCAAATTACATTTCTAGAGAAGAAAGGATCTTGTTGACTATTTTGACGATACCATATGCAAAACTCCAATCGTCGCTGAAAATCAGTTGGTTGCAGGTGATATTGTTTCCTTACTGTATAAGGCCTGAATTTGTGTGTCTTCAAAATACCCAAAGCTCGACATCTTGAAATCCCAAAATCAGCTTCAATTTGATGACTTGAAATTGAAGGATTTACAACCGCCATTCCAATTATAGTTATAGAAGTTTCTTCAGCATCTTCAATGTTGTAATTTTTCGGTCTTGGCTTGTTGAAGGACCCACAATTAATGAAATTTTCTTTTAACTTCTTAAAAATAGCTTTATTAAATTATCTTCTTTCTGGAGAGCGATTGAAATATAGTTCGGATGCAATATCACAATTGTTATTACTTTGAATAATGCATTGTAACATATCATATTTCTCGTAATTTTCGTAAGACATCTTCACTTTTACGATTAAATGGTGTGTAATTTTGACGGAAACAAAATTATTAATATGCAATTTACTGACAAACGGATAAACACTGTCATGGATGACACACGCCTACTTGAAAAAATTATAAAAAACGCAAATAATAATCTACTGAAAGATTATTTTCGCTATTAAATATTTACACATCAAAAGCGACCCCACATATGATATATAGTTTGAAAGAGAAAAAAATTTCCTTTTTTAACTGAACTATAGCCAACTATGATTCCCATTAAAAAAAAAAACAACTTTATGCCATAATTCGAAATTGCACCTATTTTTGTTTTCGACGCCACTGCATTATACAGAAAAAAAGTGCCTGAAGAATGTAAAAATTGTTTTTTCATAACTTTACAAACAACCAAGATATTGACATGTGTCTAAAAGTCGAAAAATCGAACTTTTGTTTATAACTCGAAAACAAAAGACGATAGCAAATTTTTGTCTTCGCCAGGGAATTTGTCTCAAAAAAAAAGAGATCGAGAGTGTGCCTTCAATTTTTTTGTATCTCTTACAGTTACCGAGTTACCCTATACAAACATCGAAATTTGCCCACACTACAGATAAGTTAAATTACCTTAAATGACCGAAATGCGCTGATATTAGTCAACGAATGCAATATTTCTTCTCTTTCTGCACCGCCGCATGTGCCAAGCTACAATCGTTAGGTAGTATTCATGTATTATTTGTGGCGATGGGGGGACTAAGCTTATTATTATTATTGACACAGGATAGCTTAATGATATTAAAATATATCACTATAATACTCTTTGAGCTAACCTGTTTCAATAATAAGCTTACTCTATCATCGAAAGCAGATATCGATATTAGTGATATCCGGTCATTTAAAGTAGACGTAGCTATACGCTTGAATAAGTATTAATCGCTAATTTCTAAAAACAACTAGGGATTTAAGATTATGAGGAACAAAATTACTTTGGTTTTTCTATACGCTCCAGAGTTAATAATTATCTAAAACATTATTTACATATTTAATACACAAGTATTTGCAAATATTGGTTTATAGCTTACTGTTTACCTTCGTTCAGAGCTTAGTTATTTATTGTAAGAAATTAATTTAAAAGTACCACAGAGGACCTGTGTGAAAAGTACATTTCTACCGTCATGATGTTCATATTCTATATCTCTTTTCGATTTCTGTTTTCCTGTTTATTAAAAGCAAATATACATCTACAAACCTGGGGTAAGTGCGATCCACTTGGGCCATGCCATTGTATAAAAAAGATTGATTGAGAGTGAGCTTATTAGTAAAATTATTTATTCCCTTAGGGCCGGTATATCTCCTGGTAAAGTTACCGAACAGATAAATTTAAGAATAAAATTATTAAACCAATAAAAAAATAGTTATTATTATCTATTTTTGCAGACCAAGTTTATTCCATATGAGAAATACTTCGCTGTGATCAGTTTTTTGCAAAAGTAGTGACGTCATAATTAATTTAAATCTGTTTAGTAACTAACAGCCACTCTACCAGAAGCACAGAGTACCTAGCTATAAGGTACTCTGTTCATACCGGGTCTTAGTCGATACTTGCAGCCATAATAATAGTTAATGATCAGCTGATAGGTTAAAAATAATAATAATACTTACTCTATTTTATTGCCTAACATAACAATTTAACTCACTTTATTTACTGAAAAATTTATAAACAAAATTTTCCAAAAATTAAAACTACAATAAATAAAATAATATATTAACAAAACAAAATATAATAAAAAAATAAGACCATTAAAGAGACTACAAGAACTGTTTTAAGTATTTTATGTGATTCTTACAAATTTTCGGCTGCTAAATTCAAAAATTAACTTGCTTTTCTCCTATCAAGTCATATTTTTTTCAGAAATCATCATTATTTTCTTTATAAGTCAGTTTACAATCTCTCGCCATTTTATGTTTCTTGGTTCGTAATTTTATATTAATTTTCATGTAAATGCAGCACATGAAGAATGTATCTACTGGAAGTAGTGAAGAAGAGTTTGTCCCAGAATGCTCATACAGTGAGCCACGGCCATTGAATCAGGAAAACTTAATGATTTACAAAGACACTTTGGTCATCCAAATTAAGTTACAGAGATCCTGGAATCTCCTTTAATAAACATAAATTATTGCACCCACAAACATTTAACTTGTATTGGATGAAGTAAGATACTTCATAAAAGGCGACTCTTTAGTTAACTGCACTAATGTCACAGATTTAATGATCAAATTTGTGATTACCTATGAGGCAGAAGAATTCAGACTTTTTATAGACTTCCAAAAAAAGTTTGAAGAAAGTACTTCTATATAATGGCAATAAATACGCATCAATACCTGTTGCTCATTCTATCCATATGAAGAAAACCTATAAAAATCTAGATTATGTTTTAGAAAAAATTAAATATACATAACACAAAGCTTGATATATAAATTACATCTGCATATATATCTGTATGCAGATGTAATTTCTCAACGTGCGTAGTTTTAAAATTGTGAATATCATTACAATTTTCGGTTATGTAAATAATATTTAAGATCATTAATTTAATTAATTATGAACAAATAATTCAATTTTATGTATGTATAGTTTTAAATAGTTTTCTTAATACGTTTAATTTAATAATGAAATTTAGAGCTACCAAACTTTGACTTGCTAACTTCCGTCACAATCTACCAATTTTAATCATAACGTAAAAGAGAATAAACATATAAACAGTATAGAAATATTTTCTAATTATTTAATATTTCAAAATTACAAGTGCAGGTGAAATAATAATGAATAAAATGTAAAACGTAATTAATGAGGAAGAAAATATCAATGCAAAATGGTTAAAAATACTTGAAATTAACCCAAATACCATTTATTTTTCATAAAATAAAGTAATAAACCTGACTTTGTGTCTTTCAGAAATATGAAAAATTTTCAACAATTATTACTTGCATGGTTACAATCTGGTGCGAAATACAAACACATTTTCATCCTCATTATTTAGTAAAAATGTTTCAGGCGTATTTTATTCAGTCTTTTATATCTTCTTTCTTCAAAACAATTACCTCTTAGGTACCTATTGAAGAAGTTAAATAAAAAACAGCATATTTAGCATAACAACTTGTTAAATCTCATCTTTAAGATCATCTATAAGGTTCATATTTGCAAGTAAATGATTCAATTAAATCAAGTATGTAATGTTGGTTGCCTACATAGTGACGTCACAGTAATGGATCTATTAATGCTGCCTAATAAATGCTAGGATACATGTTCTAAATAAAAGATACAGAACCAATAAAATCAAAATAAAATTATGTTTGTTACTCTTTAATCTAGAGAAAGCTATAAAAATATTAAAAAAATATTCTCTTTATTTTGCCATCTGAATTATTTGGCACATGTATCTTTTATGCAGTCGTCTAGAAAAATTTTCTGATAAAAAAATAACTGTACTCCACAATTTTTGTTTATGTTTATGTTCAGACCATCTAGGACCTGTTGCAGATTTATTTTTTTTAACCTACTGGATAGGACGTACTTACGTATATACAAAAAAAATTGATACTGATCGTAAATCGAAATGTAGTAGAAAACATTTACAGTGTTAAGGTGGATTTATGCAGACACATTTAATATTTATCATTTAAGTTTTAACATTTAGCATTTAAATGGGAGATTTAAGAATGCCAATGTGCATTTATGCACAATTTATTTATAACTTATCATTTAAGAAGCATCCAATCAAATTTAAGGTTTCTGTTCCTGCCCAGATGATGACAACCAATAAAAATTTAGTTAGGGATTTGTAACCTAACCTCACATATTTATGCATGCGCAGAAAGATTTTCATTTAACATTTAATCTAAAAGTTAAAAGTTGGCCAACTATTAAATGTAAAATGTAAAACGATAAATGATAAATGTGCTGCATAAATTGGTTCATTACATTGAAACTTCAGCAAATATATTTGCATTCCTAAACATGCCTTTTACGCCACAAAATGTGTGTTAATTGTAAAACCTGATTTAATTGTATAAAATTATCACAGCTTTTTCATTAATGTTGATATTTACAACCTCTTCTGACTGATGTAGCCCTGACTATGACAAATTATTATAGACCTCCAAACCTGGGTAAGGTTGACAGTATCAACCAACGAATTTAATTAATTTCGTTGGTTAGAATGAATGAAACTGGAACTAGGAATATAAATAAAATCATTAAAATTACACAGCCACACAAAAAAATTCTTTATGGCATTTGAGCCATATATACCTATATACCAATGTGCGCCATTTTTGATTGTGGCTAGTACGCAAAATCATTTTTCAAGTATCTTCGGAACCGTTTGAAATATCTTTTCCAGTTTTAATACCCGATTATATGGGACCAATGTTTTCTAGATAGAAAGTTCAAATACATTGCGAAATTTTTTTACTGTTGTAGTTATTCGACATCTTTAAAAGTTTATGGACAATTTAAACAAATGTAGACGCATTGTGTTACATAAAGATTGAAAATATGGATTAATAAGAAATTTCAACTCACTTTTGATTTACTGTGTACGTAAAGTTAAATACGTTAAATGGCTCCACAGAAAAAATCAAGGGGATATAAATCGGGTTAACGAGCAGGCCACTCTATGGACCCTCTTCAACCTATACATCTTTCTGGAAACATTGCCTTTAACTATTGCCCAACCGGTAAGATGTAATGCAGCCGGGCACCAACTTGTTGGAAAATCGGCGGAGTACCATCTGCATCTTGCTGATATTTATTTTCGGATCAATGGCATTTTCTAAAATCCAAGTATAATGGGCTATAAGATTTTCATTAATAAAAAGAGGACTATTCAGTGAATTCTCCAAAATACCTGCCCATACATTTATTTTCTCTGATCTGTGTTCACGATACAAATTAGATTTTCAGTACCCCAGTATCCAACATCACGTACAAAATGATTTTATGTGAGGAGTGAAGACGCTAACTCTTAATTTCGACAAAGACTTATAATAAATACTCAATATTTTTATACTCGAAGGAAACTGGTATCATCTAGGGATGATTAAAACTTTTTTATCATCATGTTATATAATTTTATTACACACTTGTAGAACTACGTTTACTTTTAATAACCGATGCGCTGATATTCTAGCGATGGGTGCACTACGCTCCCCGTTATTAAAATTAGACGTAACTGTACACTTAATTAAGCATTAATAGCTAATTTCAAAAAATTGCTAAGGATTAGAACTATGACGCAGGAAATTACTTTGATTTCCCTATATTACATACGCTCCAGATTAAATATTTATCTAAAACATTATTTACGTATTTAATACACAAATAGCTTGGAAATTTAGTTTAAAGTTCACTATTTACTTTCGTTGAAAGCTCAATTGTTTAGGCATTAATTTAAAAGTACATTATTTCAGCCATCATGATATTGCTATTTAATACCTCTTTTATATTTCTGTTCTCCTAACTTATCAAAAGCAAATATACATCTACAAACCTGGCGTGTCCGTCCGTCCCATAATTAGGCATCTTAAATTGACATGGACGTTGGGCAATAAATAGGAGTATTTAATTAGTAAAATTATTAAGTCTCCTAAGCTATATTACTCACAGTTGAGAAATGTGAATGTTTCATCCGAATTTCATATAAACTGATTTGAAAATACGTATCGGTCTCACCTTTCATGCGAATTCGAGAAATGTTAAAAAAATTATTTTTTTTGCGGATATTTTCCCCGCTTATTCAGGAACCCACATATTCTTTGCAGTCCCATTCTTTACATTTCTATTATACAAATTATTTAAAACCATAATCGTAACCTCCGTAAATAATAACGGTCGCCATAATAATAGTTAATGATCTGTTGATAGGTTAATTATTTATCATAGATCCAAGCGGAGGAAATTCAAATTAATGCTAGTTTCTTTTTATTGTTATTTTTAGTTTCCGACAAAAAGTTTACAAAATTTTCGTGGTATTAAAAATGTGAATTAAGTTATATAGCGCAAGTAAAATCAAATGCTAATTTTTAACTGTATAGCTACTGCTCTGTATCTTCGGAATTGAGTCATAAATTAATCATTTACAGGGTTAAAACTATGATTGAAGACAATGGAAGTAGTACTACTTCGGACAGCGATATCGAATCGATGCTGAAAATTAGACGGATACAAAGAAATGCATGTTTTGCCACAATTTGTCTGGGTCGATGATCACAGGTTCTTACAAAACATTGGACACCATAAAAAAAACTCAAAGCTTCGACAAGTTAGCCAAACTGGGGATGATAATTTACAAATAATAATTAAAAGAATCGAGGAAGGTGAAGTAGAGTTACTTAGGTGGCATAAATCCTGTTATTGTTTCTACATAAGTAAAAGAAACATTGATTTGTTGCAACATAAGTATCAGAAGTACAGAACGGAATCTAAAGAAAATATTGTTGGCAAGTTTGCTGGTGATGGTCCTAGAGCATCGCGTGAGACAGAATCCACCTCATCGATCCTGCGAAAAGATCTTTTTTGAGATTGAAAAATGCGTCTTTTGCCAAAAAAGGTCTCATAAGAAAAGATTATCGCAAGTTCTAACTTTAAATATTGAGAAAAAAATCAAATTAATTGCCCAGAATAACTCAACTATTTTAAAGTGAATAGGTTCAAATGATTTGATTGCTATGGAGGTAAAATACCATCCACAATGTTTTTCAGCAAAGTGGTCAAAATACACAGCAGTAACAAAATCTTCAGGCTTACAATAGTGTCTCATGCGCTAACCGTGAAAATATTGTGGAGAACAAACTTATTGAAAAATTAAAAAATGGTTTCTCTAAAAACAAGGAATACTCGATAACCACAATTTTTAAAAGGTACGGTGCATTATGGGGTGCAATGTCTAAAAGAAAGTTACTGGATACGATAAAAAATCATTTCGGAGATGCAATAAAGGTGGTGAAGTTCCAAAAAAGCGAATGAATCAGATAGTATTATGTCATCTGAAATTTCTTCAGACAGCAATCACAGGGTGTTACACTACTAGTCAATTTTCTGGTATCGGTAAAAAAAGTTGTTGGAAAGTCTATCTTATATATTCCAAATTATTTGATCCTATTGAAACAGATAATTTTGACGATATCTTGTTCAAAGAAGTTCACACATTTGTTTTAAGATTATATACAAGCAACGAAGAGATATCCTCAGTAAATAATTTACGTGGTATACTAGCAGCTTCAAAAACACTGGAAAAATTACCGCCGACAGAATACAGTTTAAAACAGCATTGCTTACGGGCTCATTACCTAACCATTATTTGGCTCAATGCTTTTAATCCTGTTATAAACCCCCCTAATGTGTTAGAATATGGTTGGCAACTTATCAATGATAAACTGGTACCCTTATTTCAAACTCTTCCACCTTTTCCACAAGATCTGGCCATTTTAAGCAGCTGCGGATGTAAAAAAGGTAATTATACTTAAAAGTTATAATTTTTTCAAAGAAAACAATCATTTTTATTTTCAGATAGTAAATATAAGTGGTGCAGCTGTAAAAAAAATAAAATCCCGTGCATAGGATCTAGTCGTTGCATGGGTCAGAAATCATGTTCAAATGTTTCCTCAAACGAAAATAATATCGAAATAATTGAAGAAAATATGTCTTGAGGATGAAAGCGGTGAAGACTTTTTGCGAAATTTATTTATTTATTTTATGTTTATGTATTTTAAATAGACGTTACTCCAAGCAGTGTTTAATAATTATTTATAAAACTACTATTGTAAAATAATTAATTAATACACGGCAGATCACAGATCTAGGGCGTCGCCCGACCGCGGGGAATAGTGCGGTGCAGGAGGACGATCGAGGTTTGCAGTTCTAAGCGCCTGGAGATTTTGTAACTGCGTTGGTTTTTAAATCATAACTCGGTTGTTATTTCCTTAAAAATATTTTTAAAGGCATTGTAGTAGTCAGAAATCATCGGTTTTCAATTTCTAAAGAATATTTTTTTTTGATTTGAGACCTACTTTCCGAGTTATGAAGTGAGAAATGTAAAAACACGGCAAAATGAATTAATTTTTAGCGAACATCGAACGGAGATATAGACTTTTAAAGTCTGCGTTTCCCATAAGATGCAATGCTTTTTTGAAAATAATTTATTTTTTTTACAGCCAAACGGCTACAGAGAATATTATAAAATTTTTACCAAAGAAAGAACTGACCTTCGTCTATCTGACGCACTACATAACTCGAAAATTTTGAATAACGCCCTTTTGTACAGGACAATTCTTGGACAACTTTTTTTGGAACTTTACCTGTAAGCTATCCATATAGCTAGGTGTCAGCTTTTAGTTTTTAAACCCCCTACAGGATGAACATTTTCAGTCTCTGAGCTCTCTACTATTATAAAACAATACAAAATAAAATATTACCAATAATTATATTTCCTCACACCTTCATTGGAAATTCACTGTCCTATAAATCATAAAAAAAAATAGTTAACTAAACCTCTGCTCCGAGAGTTAGTCAATTGGGTTCTTTGGAAAAATGTCTCACCTAACAAAACATTTACCTGAAAATGAAATTAATGTAAAACATTTTAGATTACAAAAGTTGACGTTCCGGAATATTCTCTGATTTCGTTCTAAAAGGTTGAGGAAAATTGTTTTGGTAATATACTGACTTTTCAATGCCAAACCTGATAATTTATATATTTTTATGCAACCGAAGCTTAACTGTTTTTGGTCAATTTTTTTAGTGAACAATCTTAATTGTCTTTGGTCAATTTTTTTAGTGGAAAATACATCTTTACCGGTCTAGCCCGGTAAAGATTCAAAATTCAAAAAATTATATTTATAGTATTCGGTGTGTCTGCTGAATTTATATCGGTGAATCGTCTAGACCTTTCAATGTGCGACTCACTGAACACCAGAATTATGCTACAAAATGAGCATTAGAAAAGTAAACATATTTAAACACGTGGAATATTGTTATTCCACGTCATATTAATTAACAGTATTTTGCAAAAATTTTGGAAAAAGAAACTAACAATACAAGAAGTACACTTAAAGAATCCGCTGTTATTTTATTAAATGTGATAAATGTGTATCTAATTATGCTATAGATTTTTGTACTGACTGGTTGACAATCTTTAGAGGCGAGATAACTAGAAAATGTATCTATTTAACATAATTTTTCAGGTGTATATGGAAATATATAAACAGAGAATTGTTAGAAATGACCCAAATATTTTACTCTGTTAATAAGATGTAGGTCAAGACATCTAATGCAATTTAGAAAATGCAAAATAAATATTTAATACTGTGTCAAATATTTTTCACACAAAGATTATAACTTCATAGACATGTTTTAGACAAATTAAATTGTATAATAGATTAAACTGAATAAAAACAATTCATTTTATTAACAGTGGATATTTTTTCAAATATTAGAGCAATTTACATTCATCCAACTTCCTTCGCCACAGTTTACCTCTTCAGATTCTCTTATCTCCTTTGTGAACGTGGCCACCGCTTCGCTCTCGAGAAACAAGTGAGCCTTGGCTCGTGTCGTAACCGCCAACACACGGTTAGAAGCGGGCGAGCACTAAGTACTTAGCTTAGCTAGAACAGCTTTAACTACTTTTTCAATCTGAGTTTAGAGGTAATACGTAACTTTTACCGAATAGTTGTTAGTTCACTATATTGTATTTTATAAGAAATATTTTATTCTTATTCCATATATTCTCCTGCTACTGCAAACCATTGTTAGCGCAGTAGACGCAAGACGTAACCCCTTCGTTATTGGAGAACTAGTATAGTTCATTCATCCAATATAAGCACATAAAAAAATCTAGCATAAGCGCACGGTACTACATAAACACATTTTGTGTATTTATAATTAAAACTGACGAGTCGTGCAGCAGTTCAACGGTGTGACACTGGGTGTTTACCGGCGGGCAAATCCGAAGCGAGCAATGAGACTTATTGCCCATTTATATTTATCAGCTTTAGTTCATTGTTACGTGTCGTGGTGTTTGTCTTTTAATTTATTCCTCTCCGTTGTATTATATGTTGTTGTATTGTTGATCATTTTATTTGTGGTATTTTATTGTTAATATTAATACAATAATAAAGTATGTCAGACATGCACAAGTGTTAAAAACGGCCATATGCTAACAAAGCGAATAAATTTATCGGTGAATTCCTGGATTTATTCTATAATGGTGAAACAATAAATTTGTGCGTACGAGACAGACCAGATGTGCTGGGACAAATATGATTGTAGATGTCAGGTAAATACTGTGTAGCATAAAACTAATGGCGTGTCTTTGATAACACAGTTTATGTTCGATTTACTGTTAATGCTGATTGCCTGTGATGTTCCATTGCACATACTTGATAAACAATCTTTTTGGGACTTCTAGAATAAATACAACCTCCAGGTGACATTATCAAGTCGCACAACGTTGCGTAACTATGTACCTACTGTACGCGAAGATATAGTAAATAAGATCAAATTTAATGTGTATTAAAAAAATACACGGATATGGTTGTGTGTTGACGAGACAACACATTGTAAAAAGAATTCTATGATAAATGTTATAGTGCGTGTATTGAATCCTCTTAAACCGACATTAAAAGACTAACTGAGTGTACTGGTAAAACAATTGCACGGGTGGTGCTGGAGATGTTAGAAAAATTTGACCTGTCATCAAGTCAAGTGTTGATGTTTGTGACCGATGATGCCGTGACAATGTGTTTGGTTCAAGAATACGGTTGTAGATTAGTATATGTTACGTGTAAAGTGTATGCTTTACATCTTGTGGTAGAAACTGTTCGACAAGGCAACTTTTTATTACGTTGAATATTTACAACAAATAAAATAATATCTACAACAAATCAATCCTGACGACGCTGCATCTATTAAGGAAAGCCAGAAAAAATTCGAAGATATTTCCGTTGTCCGTTGAAACAGATTTAAAAAGTATTCATAAGAACTATAAAAGATTACATGACGCCATTAAAACTTAACTAACAGTGCATTGCCGTTAGGAGAGTCACTGCAAATAGTGGACGAAACAAATCGACTGCTACACGCTGTAGGTGACGAAAAATGAACGCGTTTTAAAAAATGTGCACGTATGTTAAAGGAAGACACCGCTTTTACCAGATTAAGATAAATTTGTGATGGTACTGATGGTGCATCTCCATATCCGTTAAGTGCGTTCAAAGACTATTTTAAGTAGGTATGCCTGTATTACATCAATAGATGTCGAACGGTTGTTCTCAAAACATAAGTATATTTTTTCAACAGCGAACATCACTCACGGATACAACTATAAAAACATACCTTATGCTGCAAAGTTTTTGCAGTTCTTCTCCAGTTTATGATAACGAAACTAATTCATCAAGCTAGTTAAGAGGGTAAGTTGTGCATACATTGTTATAAATTGTAACAGTTGCTTTTGTTACTAGTTAATTTCTTTTATTACGTTTATTATGATACGTACGCCTATGTCCTGCCGCGCATTTCAGCCAGCTTTATTTATAATGCAACCACGCCTATGCTAGAAAATTATACACGACTGAAGATCGATAAAGGGTCGCTCTGCGATCTCAAGTAAACAGATTTTTATATGCTTATATGAAGCGAATGGAGTATAATAGGCCAGACGTACTCCCAGGCCAAGAGAAATTTTTGAGTAATCTGGGGAACTGAACTGATGAACTGACCTTGTGTCCATCGATCTGACAAACTTCAAATGGTTGGACTGGTTTAAAAAATAATGTCGGACCTTTTCTTTAATAATTTTTTCCTTGAATTTGTAGATTTGTTATTTTACCAAAAGAGTAGTAGGTATCTTGTTATTAGTTTTTAAAATACATTTCTGATAAACCACTGAAATCTGAAATCCCAAAAAAACCACAGATTTCAAAAAGTATAAAAAAATATATGGTGTTCCATTTAAAAAAATATGTTTTTCCCGATTTTATGGGACCACCTGTATATATTTTGCAGACATTTTAAAAGAGCGTATTTGATTCACTACAACTTTTATTTGAAACATTTTTTTCTAACTCGAAAAATAAACAAAATATAGAGGGGACCTTTTTGTTGGATAACCCTGTACATTTACCAATTGGATTTTCGAGAAACAGGCAGTCGACAATGATTTTGGTAAGAAAATCATGTCCAGGGATGAAGCACTCTTTTTAGCAAAAAAAAATTGTCGAATTTAGCGTCCAGAAAATCCACATTTGATAGCACAACAATCAATGAAACTACTCCCAGTCACAGTGTGATGCGGGTTTTGGACTAGAGGCGTTATAGGTCCTTATTTTTTGAAAATGTTGCAGTTATTGTGAATGGTAAACGTTATCGTAACATGATAACAAAGTTTTTATGGTCTGAATTGAATGGTATGGACTTAAATGATATGTGGTTTCAACAAGACGGCGCGCGGCGTCCCTTGTCATACATTGATTGAGACAGTCACTTTAATGTACTCGAAGTTACCTAGTCCTGTTATCTTTCGACAATGCAATATCAATTGAACACCGAGATCTTGCGATATCGACTTCTTTCTTTAGGGCTACATGAAAGGGAAAGTTTATGCCAACAATCCTCAAACAATTGAAGAGCTTAATGACAATATTCGGCGTGTTATTGGTGAAATAGAGCCACAAGTCCTCAATTAATAGTTATTTGTCAAAGGAGCCGAGGAGGCAATTTGCAAGAAAAACTGATTTTTCTAATTATCTTGCAGAAAAACCCCTACAGCTTTATTGAAACACCCATTACTAAAACTTAGTCCCTTACTGAAATTTTCCCTTTAATTATTTCGTTTCTTTAACACCTAATTTCCGTTTCTAAAATTGTAATAACAAAATGTCAAAAATTTAAATTTGTTCATGTCTTTTTATTTTCTACAATTTCACAAAAATATCTGAATTCTAAATAAACTTAAATTATTCTTCGAGAGTTGTATTCAATCCTGAATTTAGGGGTGCTACAGGAATTGCAGCACAACGTACACTATCTTTGAGGGCCCCGCGGCCGTAATCAAGACTCACTGTCCCAAACTCCCAAACCAATATCATCAGTGAGGTACCAGAAATAAAAGCATTGCTTAGATCAATTATGTATTTATTTATTGGTAAATAATAATACTATTCATTATTTTTACTTAATTTTCAGAATATATTTGTCAAATTTAATGGTATTAAATTGTAAACGATCTTTTTCAAAGTTAGGCTTTAAAGTATTATAAAAGTGTTCGTTGAAAACAAAGAACAAAAAATTTCTTTTAATACTTTTCAATTATGTGCTGTGTTTGAAAATTATATTTTACATATCACAATTTTATAAAAATGTTGATGTTATTATGTCACTGAGATCGGTGTAGTGAGCTAGAACCGTAGGTAGCAAACGTAGACGGCTTTACTGTCTGTCGACTCCCGGGTTCAACTCCCTACCTCAGCCCTGACAAAGTTGATGGGAGTAGTTATGTGCTTGTTTAATAGTGTAACCCCCGCCCGTGTAACTCTAGCTTTGGATTTGGCGGTTGTCTAATTCACGCGGTGTGTTTTTTTATCGTCTCCTGATTGGTATTTACGTTTTTCTTTTGTATTTTGTAGTGTTCACTGGTTTCGAGCTGATAAATAGTTTTTAAAAATGACAGTGTTTTTTTTTGGTGTGAGTCTTTTACTTTGTAAGGAAACATGTGTTAACACCGGGCATCCTAAAGTCTGAATCCGACCCTGGTTCTATCGGCGGTAAAAAGAAATTTTATTCCTCTGTAATTTTCGTACCCACGTTTCAAAAGGCCATTTACAGCAAAAGAAAAAGAAATAAAACACCAGTGACGAGTCCCAGATTTATTATAAGAAAAAACTTGGGAGAAATGACAATGTCCACTTATGAGCGTGGTCGCGGAGGTGGGTTTTGTGTAGTTGTAGCATGTAGTCACACGCCTGGGACTCGCCACACTTCCACGTTCTCACGGCCTCGCTCATACCGCCACTAACACCAACACACAACCAGATATGCTATCGTTGGAAGTGCATGCCCACACACATTATTACAACGAGGGCTCTCTTGGGTGTTTTTCGAAGACGGTCAAGAATGTTTTTAATGGTTATATAGCTTGATATTTCCATATATTTAGATAAATAATCAGTCAGAAATTGCTTAGTTATATCCGAAACACCAGTTTGGAGATTTGACTATTAAAATTATACAATTGCTGCGGGAGCTTTTCAAATATATGCAAATCGTTTCTTTTTTCTTCTTCGTCCGCTTAGCATAATGAACATTGTGAACGTGTCAAACAAGTAATAAAAATGGAATGAAATGATAAATATTAAAAGAGTTTTACGTCTTTGCTACTGTTCTGAGGATTACCTATAATAATATAGATTATATTGTAAATTTTTGTTGTAATTAAAATTTATGATCTGACATTCTGACAATGAAATACATTCTTACTTTCATTGTTTATATCACAAATTTTAATAAAAGTATTATTACAATTATTTTATATTAATAAATGGTGTAAACAAAACAGAGGCACAAACTTCGGAGGATCATTCCACAAAAACAAGAAAAAAAGTTACTGGAAACATAGATTCGGAAATGCTTCCTAAGGGCGCTACGGGCCTTCGAAGGTGGCTTCCAAAAACTGGTGTTAATTTAATATCACAGGAACCTTTCGAGATTCAGCGATGACATTTGGTACGCGACTTAGTATTAATAAGGGTGATTAATATACAGGCTACATAGATTATTACCTTTGCCCAATCCTGTACACTAATGCTCAGCTGCATAAATTGCACTTTTAATGTAATAATAACGGTAACTTTTCTAAATACTTAATAAAAGTGCCTACGTCTATTTTATTTAAAATCACGGATAATTTACACTAGTGCAAATAATCGCTGCAATTTTTTAATAGTTATTGGCTGAATTGACAAAAAAAGAAGTGATTCCTTTGGCTAAAATTAATGAGAATTTGGATGTCATGACGTAAATAACAGAGACAGATTGTAAAACAGGGGCAGACAGTACAACAGAAAGCAGTATTGACCTTGAAAACTTATTTACATAATAGCTCCTCCCTATTTCATCGCCTTTGTTTGTCTCCTCAATCAACGTTTAGTATTTTTTCGACGACACATGTTTCGTCACAACGGATTTACTAATAATTTGACTATATTTACGTATGGCACTCCCACACCTGACATAGCAGCACACAACATATTGCTTTCTGAAGATGCGGAGTGCCTTGCCATTTTTTACGTAACTAACACACTACACTAAACAGAAAATATCGAATTAATAAAGAATGTCTGTTTAGCACATTGCTATCGCACCATTCAACCAGTACACAACAACCATTCTCTCCGATATATGCCAGATACCGCAACTGAGACTGGAACTCAGGAAAAATATACAGTGACTAGCCATGTCCTGCCACACAACAACAATCTAGCCAACTATGCTAACATCTTGGTATTTTAAAAACGCCACTATACATCCATGCCCTAGCCAGGATTCGAACCCAGGACCCCTTGATCTGAACACTAACATGTAAGCGCTAGCCACTGAGCTAACTGAACAAATATATGTAAACTAAATAGAAGACATGCAACAGCAGGTAGTCGCTTACAGACGCAAACTATCTTCGCCCTTCTATATAACATACATAAATAATGTAATTCTCGGCCGCTCCGGTCTGGGCTGTAGACACAGTTCATCGGTGCCGGTTTTACATCCAAAATATTAATTAATTAAGTACACTGTCAAAAACTACAATTTAATCGATTACAATTATATTACGCATTTTTCCGAATATAGTATTAGGTTTAAAAATCCGTCTCTGGTATGACATCCAAACTCCAAGTCCAATCATAACACAGATTTTTTCAACAGTCAATATTTTCGTAGACTTTGGCCCAATTGTACAGGTTCCCGTTTAAACCTAAGTTTGAACTGAGGTTTAATTTGTAAAGCAGATCAGATGCGGCACGGCCGTTCTAGCAAACCTCAGTTTTTGCAAACTTCACTGTATACAGGGTGTTTCAAAAAACATGTGCCATTGCTTAAGTGGAGATTCCTCAACCAAAAATAAGCCAAATAGTTCCTATCAGCATGGGCCCGCTCTTGCTTCATTTCTGAGATACACAGTGTTAAAGTTTTCTTATTTTTTCAGTGTTTTCAAAATATCTCCAAAACGACTTTAGCAATTTGAACGATACTTAGGTGTGAAAAGTACTTAAAATACTACATATTTTAGTATTAAAATGGTGTCGATAGCTTCACGAGGGGCGTACGTACGGGTTTACAATTTAATAATTTTGTTAAAAAAATGTGTACGCCACTAATTTTTACTTTTAGTTGTGTAAATAGGTGCATACAAAGAGTTACCACTTGACATTTTTTTATTTCAGTTTCATTTAGTATTTTCAAAAAACTGAAGAACCAAGAAAACCTTAAGACTGTGTGCCTTAGAAACGAAGCAAGAGTGAATCCATGTTGGTAGGAACTACTTGTCTTATTTTTTGGTGAGCAATCTCCGCTTAAACGAAGGTACATATATAAAGTTATTAACAGTTTTTTCCATTTTTACTGACAGTCAACAATTGTCATTCTCGGCTCTTTTTCACTCACATTTTTTTAATGAAATTAAATGTTTTATTTTGTAAATTCGATTATTTCATTTTCAATTCTGGCTGAAACGCTTTTGTTTTTACAAAATTATATGGTAACAAACTTTCCTCCAGTTAAAGGAAACACAACAAATATTTCAGAGCAAGAAATTAGTATGTTGATTAGTCTGGAAAAAAATACCACAGGATTGAGGTTATAAAAACAAAAACATATTATTTTTATCAATTTGCTCATACGATTAACCGGTAGTCGATCCATCAGTTATAGTCAAACTCCAGGCGACCGTTACAGTCACCTGTACAATCGCAGCCTTTAGGCTTCCAAACCTAAGTTTAACTGTAGCGTTTAAGATAAACCTACACAAAAGCTTTATTGTAGATTTTAGTTTTAACTAAACCTATACAACTGGGTCTTAGTAAACTAGGCTGGACCAATATCAATAGTACCGAGGAAATTATATCAAATACGATAATACAAGGCACTTGTCACAATATTACATCGTCGTTTTGTATCTTGTTAGTAACTAATTGAATTACTCTAATTTGGTGTTTGCCAATTTATGTCGAAAATGTTTACAGAAATAAGTTGACCACGTGGACAAAAATTAATTTAGATGATACGTGGCTTTACGTATAAGGATGATGAAAATTAAAAAATAAACCAAATAATAGCAAAAATGCAACAATAGTATTCTAACGATTTTTCTATTTCAAAATCAATTGAATGCACTTAACCCCTTCAATGGCAATAAAAATGGATACATTAATTTTAATTTTAGTATTACTTGAATGCCTTTGAATTTCATTTCCGTACCTAAAAAACGACCAACAAAAGTGTGTGTTTTATCCTCAAGGGAAAAATGTTTTATATTACTTTCTTTACAATATACCTTTTCCTTTTGTAAAAATCATATCCCATCTGATAATTAATCTAAGGCAAAAAGTGTCAGTCACTAGTCAGCACTTATTGAAATATTTTGTACTAATTTTCTGATATATAAGGAAGGGTTATCAAATATATTGAACGGCAACGGTGATCAATAAAATCTAATAATTGACAACGAATATCTGACACATGATTATGAATAGTCATGAGTTGCAAATTTATGATCAACACTGCATTAGATGCACTCCAATGGTTAATATAACCTTATTATGTCCCCATGGTACAAGCAAATATGCGTAGTCATTGTTCAGGTGCAAATTATTATATGTAGTTACGATTATCATTTATAAATATAAAGTCACAAACTACTATGACGGCTATAAACACTCTATGAAACTCTACTATATAATTTGTCGACAGCAAAAATTGTTTTAGTTTTAAACAAAATGATGATAAAAGTACAATATAACTTATTTATTTATTAATCAGGAGAATCGAATATCGTCTCCACAATAACAATAATAATAATAATAATGATTATAATAATTTATTCACCAAATAGAAATTATAAATGTGATAATACAAAATTAATATATGTATATGTAAGTATACAATTAGGGTAAATAAACAGAGAAATCCTCAAAGGAAAACCTGCATGTGGATAAAACTGCGATTTCACTTACATTGTACAAATAAGTAAAAAAAATATATAACACTAATTACAGAATTACATAGATATACATTCACAATAATTACATTTACATATTACACGAATACATACAAATTTTATTTAAAGAGACATATTTATAGGACCTACGGTAAGTAATATTTTAAATATTTCTTGTTTAGGACAAGCATAAAAAATTTAAATAAATAAACCTGTTTTGTTGCCTTCATTAATACTTTTTTTATCTCACATTTTATTTATTTATTCCTTTATTTATTAAATATAAGCAGGATTATTTTTTACATATATTAATAAGATGTACTGATAATCGTGGAATGTCTGTTATCCATTTCATGTTTTTTTTTTTGAATAGTTTAAATGAGTTTGTTTTTTAGAGAAATGGAAACTTCATTGTACATTTTGAGTGCAAGATAAATATGACAACGTTGTCCTGCAGTTATTATCATTTTAGGTATTGCAATTGCTTTTTTTTATATCGTGTATTATGATTAGGAACAATGACTTCCTTTGTATTTTTATACTGATATAAAATTAAACTCTGAAAAAGCAACTGTCTTATGTCAAACATTTTAGATTCTCTGTAGAGATCATCACTTGGGTAAGTTTAATTTCTGCCAAATATTATTTTTAATATCCATTTCTACATAACTTAAGTTTTTTTAAATAATAGCTTGTTACACCGCCCCAAGCGACAATACCATAATATAGGTGAGGTTGCACTAACGCGTAATAAATGATTTTTAGGTGATCTGGGTTGATTTAAATTTAGACAACAGACATATTAATTTCTTTACTACAACATCAATATAAATATTCCATTTAAGATGACAATCAAGCATAACTCCGAGATATCTTATTGATGAGGCAGATTTTAATTCAATGATAGTACCATTATAATTAAGCCTGGCCAAGGTCATTAATCCTACAGAGACGTACTGGGTATGCTTCATATCATAATACTTGAATAAGTACAATAATAAAAACAGAAATATTTTATATATTGTGATGTATGTTTTTGTACTATTTCTTTCGCTTTAAATTCTTTTTTTATGTATTTCCTTATATATTGTAAGCTTAGTGCTGCACATTATTATTAAGCTGTTAAATGACGTTCACACATGTACATTGTATATCTAAGTGATAACTAATAATAAATAAATAAATAAATAAAATAAATGGAAATAAATTTTACTAATACTGGTACACTTTATAAAAATATGTACAAAACTCACCTTCTTAAGCAGTTTTATGAAGTAACTTGGTTGTCGTTATCACAAACTTCTATAATAACTGTGTTGCATCCACTAACGACAACGAAGTATTTTGCAATTTTTCTATTGCGTCGTGTAGTCCTCTATAATTGTTATAAGTAGTTTTTAAATCTGTTTCAAGGGAAACATCTTGAAAACTTGTCTGGCTTTCCTTAATAGCTGCAGCCTCGTTAGGTTTGAACTGTAGTATGACAGCTTTTATTTGTTGAAAATATTCAGCATAATAAAAAGCTACCTTCACGTTCCCCAACGTGTAAGAATCGGCTCTGGTGGTTCCGGAATACCAGGACACAGTGTGTGAAATGCTCGAAGCCATTTAGGAGATTTGAGAAATACTTTTTTTGTATTTGCTATTAATGCATCTACTTCTGGAAAACATTTTCGAATCGTTTCTGCTACAAGATGGAACGCATGCACTTTACACGTAACATGTAAAAACCTACAATCGTCTCTTTGAAGAAAACGGCCCACCAAACGCATTGTCGCAGCACCGTCGGTCACAAACATCAACACTTGACTTGTTGACAGTTCAAATTTTTCCGAAGTCTCCAACACCACCCGCGTAATTGTTTCGCCAGTACACGCAATTAGTCTTTTGCTAGCTAGTAAAAGTGGAAATGTTGGTTTAACAGGGTCGAGTACACGTACTATAACATTTAAAATATATATTTTTTACAATCTGTCGTCTTGTCAACACATAACCACAGCCGTGTATTTTTAAATGCACATTTAATCCTATTTACAATATCTTCATGAACACTTGGTACATATCTACGTAACGATGAACGACTTGGTAAATTCACCTGGGGATTGTATTTATTCCAGAACTCCCGTAATGCTGGTTTATCCAATATGCGCAGGGGAACATCACAGGCAATCTGCATTAACAGTAAATCCAACATAAATTGAGGTTCCAAAGAAGACAATGCCGGTTACTATTGACATGAATTTTGCAGCCGTATTTATTCCAGCACATTAAGTCTTGTTCACAAACTTTACATCCATCATAGAATAAAACCAGAAATTTACCGATAAATCTATTCATTTTATCAGTGTACGGTTGTTTTCTACTCTTTACGCTCAACATTATTTATTATTTATTAGTACTCTATGCATCGACCGACAGATAACAGCTGAAGTGTGTCGTGTCATCATCATCGTAAACAAGTGCGCGATGGCATTGGTATTGCGCCCGACCCTGATTCTACCATCGCTTGGCCAGGCTTAATTATAATTGATGTTGATAACTGTGAAGTGAAGTCTGGTAGTTTGTTTTAACTAGTGAATGGTAAGTATTATGTTTTGTTCATGTTCAGTGTTAATAATTTGTTGCTGAAAAAATCTATTACTACATGAAAGTCATTTCCGAAGTTTAATTTTAGAGCATCCCAATTTCATTCTCTGTAACAAAGAATCGAATCATCGGCAAGGAATGCTATACAGTGTAGAAGTCCATATGTATAGAAATAATAAATAAATTTATTTACAAATACAAAAAGGATAAAAAGGAAAAAAGTTTAGAAAAATACTGCAAAAAATCATTTCAGAAAATATGTTTATGTAAATGTGATATTTGATGCAAACATGAAACTAGAACGTTGAAGTAGACATTATCTATTTGTTTCTGCTTTTCTGACAAAGAGCAGTTAATATAATAATACGGAAGCATAGATTCATAGATACATTTAAAGTTGCATTATTATGTTAATAAGAATATATAATCTTTAAAGGTAAGGGTGGAAACTATTTAAATGCTCTTTCGCCATTGGGAGCTCGAAAACAATAAAAGATACAAAAGACAATTTGCTCATCATTAGCCGCAGGACATAGACATACGCATTATAATAAGTGTAATAAAAGAAATTAACTAGTAATAAAAGCAATAAACTGTTACAATTTAATGTATGCACAATTTATCCTCTTAACTAGCATGGTTATCACAAACTGGAAAAGATCTATAAAAACTTTGCAGCATTATGTATGCTTCTATGGTTGTCTCCGAGAGTGATGTTCGATGTGGTGAAAAAATTGCTTATATTTTGAGAACGACCGTTCGATATCTATTGATGTTATACAAGCATACTTAAAATAGTCTTTGAACTCACTTAACGGATCTGCAGATGCACCATCAGTACCATCACATATTTGTTTTAATCTGATAAAACCGGTGTCTTTAACACACGTGCGAACTTTTCTCCAACGGGCTCATTTTTGCGTTATCTATAGTGTAGCAGTCGATTTACTTCGTCCAATATTTGCAGTGACTCCGCTAACGATAACGCACTATTGTAAGTTTTGTATGGCGTCATGTAATCCTTTATAGTTATTGTGAATAATATTTAAAGCTGTTTCAACAGAAACATCTTCGATTTTTGTCGGGCTTCCCTTAATAGCTGCAGGCTCGTCTGGATTGAATTGTAGTATCACAGCTTTTATTTCTTGTAACCATTCATCATAATAAAAAGCTCCCTTCAACCATGTTCCACAACGTGTAGGAATAGGCTGTGGTGGTTTGAGAATACCGGGACACCTGCTATAAAATGCGCGAAGACGTTTAGGAGATTTAAGAAACACTTTTTTTGTACTTGCTGTTAATGCATCTACCTCTGGAAAACTTTGTCGAATAGTTTCTGCCACAAAGTGTAAAGCATGCACTTTACACGTAACATGTACCAACCTACAACCGTGTTCTTGAAGAGAACGGTCTATCAAACGTATTGTCGCGACACTATCAGTCACAAACATCAACACTTGACTTTTTGACAGGTCAAATTTTTTTAACGTCTCCAACACCACCCGCGTAATTGTTTGGCTAGTATACTCAGTAACGTCACCTTGGGATTGCATTTATTCCAGAACTGCTGAAATGGTTGTTTATTGAATATGTGCAGCGAAACATCACAGGCAATCAGCATTAAGAGTAAATCGAACATAAACTGTATTGTCGAAGGCACGCCATTTTTTTTTAGTTTTGTGTTGCACAGAATTTACGTAGCGTTTACAATCACGTTTGTCCCAGCACATCAGGTCTGCCTCGCACACCTTACAAATTATTATAGCGCTATTGTAGAATAAATTCGGGAATTCATTAATAAATTTATTCACCTTGTCAGTGTAAGGCCGTTTCTTACCCTTGGGCTGGTCTAACATACTTTATTATTAAATTAATATCAAGAATAAAATAAAACAAATAAAATGATCAACAATACAATGGAGAGGAATAAATTACATTGTGCACACCACGAGACATAACAATACACTGAAATCAAATGTTAGTCTGCTAAAATAATAAACAAGTCTCGCTTACGTATTTGGGTATTTCTCTACCTGGCACCGCCCGTGACTTGCGAACCGATTTACCAACTCTCCTCATCATTAAGAATCTCAAAAGAAGTTTAGAACGTTCAGTACAATTCCAGAGGTACGGCAGAAAATTGATTAATTTTTTCTTTTTTGTTTTTGTTAACTTTTTCTGTAGTGGCCGTAGAAATTTGTTTTAGAACTTTTAACATTTTTGAGATTAGGCGCATTTAAGAATTTTTTAAATATTTAAATCTTAGTAAGCGTCGAATTTCTTTAATTATAAAGTTAACTTGTGGTTGCCATATCAAATGTTGGTCAATTTTCATGCTTAGCTAAGTTACTTACTTAAGAAGTGAACCAAGCTCTGATCCAACAAAGGACAATGGGTGTAATTGCCCTCCCACCTTGGTAGTTTAAAAAATTATATTGAAGATGGTAGTGACATTACTTTTCGAAAATGTAATTTTTAATTCAGTGAGAATCAGTTTTTAGTATTAAAGTTCTTTTTTAAATTTTATGAACAAGCAGCAATTTTTTGACATACGACTACATCTGCATAGAAATTAACGTTATAGTAGGTGTAGAAAATCGTCATAATGTCACCCTCGACCTCTGGTTGACTAGATGACGTCGCTTTATCAGTTGTTTGTGCGGTTTGTGAATTAAGTAAATTAAACACGTTGTAACAACGTCTGGCCGACTTTATCACCTGACTGTGAACATTGGTGTAGGTTTTGTGTTTTTTATTGACGTTGTGGAAACGTCATAAAACTGAATTACGAACGTATAAATTAGAATCATTCGTTAACGTTTTACCGACAAAGCATCGTGGTATGATGCGTGCATGGTAATGAAGGAAGAGGAAGAACTAAAACAAACAAACAATCTATACGTTTTTGTTGTGTTATTCTATTATTGTCTTGATTTTCTTTCCCTTCTCACTGACTTACCATATATACAATTGTATCTGAAATGGTGAATAAATATTATTATTATTATTATTATTACTATCAATGGAGATGGACCAGTCAGTCAAATATTCAACCACTTTTTATAACTAAGCAGTTAGATGTGGTGTATATTTTAGAAAGATTCATACATAAACACGGCCGAGGTTGCTTTACATAATTCCGCCATTTCTTTAGACCAGCACAAGGGTGAACGTATATACTGCGTTGTACGCCATTGTGATGACAAAAATTGAATGAAAAAAATGTAAATTTAGGAGATGTTGGTCAATCTTATTATTTTATTTTAGGTTTAAAAGTCTTCTTTTTTCTTCAAAAAATTCATCAGTTTGTATGCGGCGCGCTTGATTTTTCGGCCTATAATGTCAATACTTTACTATCAACAGTGCTCGCTGTGTACCAAGAAATAAACATTGGACCTAACACTGTGCCATGAGGAACCCCATATTTAACCGTTCTAAAACTACTGATATATTCATCAATTTTTTACATATCAAGTGCTGTCTCATAAGTGCGTTCTAAAGAAGTAAACACATTTCCCCGTATTGTTAGTTTAAAACATTTTAATCTGAGTAAAAGTATTTTATGGGTAACAGTACAGAATGCTTTAGAGACAGACTGCAAACTGGGATATGACTTTTTTTATCTAAAGCACTACAAAAATACATTATGTTAAATGATATGCGGAATTATTTGTGAGGCGCTCGTTTGATTTGGAAACGACTTAATATTATTAGTTAAAATCAAGATTTTACTTCTATTTCTTTTGTTTTTAAAACTTATAGAGTTATTTGACCTGTCCGGTTCGCCGTCTTGCCCCTAAATATTTTGCGCCCAAAGCCCGGGCAAGATTTCTTTTACTGACCTCTGGGCTTCATGGGCTTTCAGGATGAATCGCTATTGCTTGAGGAGTGAATTTTAGCAAACAAATAATGGTAAATGGTGGTCTAGCATCTCTACAGAAAGAGAAAAGCATTAAACCACGAAATATAATACGAAAACATCATTGGGCAAAATGTTACTTTAATTTTAAAAAATATTTTATATAGTTTTTTGGGAATTTCGGTCAGATATACCTAATTTTATTATTTTGTTAACGTTTCGGCTTATTACACCATTATCAGAGAAGATATTAATTATAATAAGGAGTTCGTTTTAAATTTTGTTACATGTTTGGTATTATTTGATTCTTTTAATTGCCTGTTTTAACACAACAAATGAGTTGCGTTAAAACAGGCAATCAAATAAAACCAAACTTTATTGGTTCTTTTGATGATGGTGTAATAAACCGAAACGTTAGAAAAAAAAATAAAAGTTATATCTGACCGAAATGCCAAAAAAAAAAACTATATATATATATATATATATATATATATATATATATATATATATATATATATATATATATATATATATATATATATATATATATATATATATATATATATATATATATATATATATATATATATATATATATATATATATATATATATATATATATATATATATATATATATATATATATATATATATATATATGATAAATTCGTTTTCCGGGTATACCCGCGTAGGTGATAGGCCCCGAGAGGGGACCGTGGTTGTCTGAACGACGTTTCGGCAGTTTTCAGTTCGAGTTACCAGAAGCCGCAGTAAGCAGTTATCTGTTAGAACCTGAAGATGGCAGATGAGATTCTGCCGAAACGTCGTTCAGACAACCACGGTCCCTCTCGGGGCCTATCACCTACGCGGGAGTATACCCGGAAAACGAATTTAACATTCACATATATATATATATATATATATATATATATATATATATATATATATATATATATATATATATATATATATATATATATATATATATATATATATATATATTATTTAGCTTTAAAGGAAGATAGGTATAACCGTTTCATCAATTTAAAGTGATCTTCTTAATATTATGTTCTCCTTATACATAGGATCCCTAGATTTTCTGTATAAAACGGTGTGACTTCCGTTTTGACAAAAGTTGGAGTAAAATTAATTAATCAATTAATTAATAAATCAAATGAACAATTCATTAAATTCTAATATTTTACAACTGTTTTAATTATAATTGAATTTCATTTTTCATTTTTGATAAATCTTGTGCAAGACCTGCTTTTTAGTGAAAAGTAAAATTGAAATTCCACGAGTAGCAAAAAAAAAATCAAATATTTTCTTGGCTACAGTGGAACTCAAATAATAGTAAAACATCAAAAAGACCTCCCCTTAAACATAAAGAGAATTGTTTTGTTATTTTAGCAAATCTTTGAAAAATGTAAGCTTAATTTAGGGAAATAAATCAACATAAAATAAACTTTTTATACAGGAAAAAAAACCAAATGATTCGTTCTGCTGTGAACTTATCATTATTCCTAGTATTGATGTTGTCCTGGTACAAGAGTGGCAACTTAGTCGCTTTTGTTGTTAAAATACCACTAAGTCCGTATTAAAACCAATAAAACCACTAAATACAAAAAATATAGCTTTAAATTTAATTAACTCCCACTTTACGCACGAACATAATTCTTATCATTGGCTCGCAGTTTGATCTAGAAATTAACGAACACAGTAATCGTCCTAATAACATAAATACCTATCCCTTACAAATATTTTAACATGCGTTCTGAAGCAGAAGATGCATGCAGAGACAGACACCATTTTAAGGTTTTAAACAAATCATTTACATACCTACCGTTTGATATGACTGCCTGATGCCAAAGACGCAAAAATCTTCAGTTTAAATTTTAAAGTTTATTTATTTAATTCTCTTTAATTTTGATGGTTAAAAATTAACAAACTATACAGAGAACATTTTAAATGTGATATTATTTAATTTGTAGCCTCAAACCTTTAAAAATTAAAGGCTAGAAAAGATGACGAAGATAAACTACCAACAATAAAACTTGCTTTGTTATTTTCAAAGTTAAACTGGCTGCATTGGTGCAACTGCCTTTACGATCTCCTACAATTTCTGCACTCCTAATCATAGGGAAGCCGTTACGTTGCTTTTAGAACGCATATATGCATGAAATTCGAGTTTTTTTGGTTTCTAATTAATAAAATAATTCAATTTTAACACTTTGTATAAGGCCCAAAGTCTGAATAATATATTACTTAATATCAGAGATAATAATAATAATTTAGCAAACAAATTCTTACCGAAACAATTATGAGAATAGGACACTTTAAAATACACTCTAAAAATATAAATAATTACTCAATAAAATAAAAGAAACAGTAAAATACAACACAACCATCAGCAATTTCAACGTGATTGTAAAAATTCGTTATCTAATAACAATTTACGCAAATCGGTTTTAAACTTCTTCAAGTTAAGAATTTGTCTTACACTATTTGGTAACTTGTAAGATTTTAATCCCCACATACTTTGGACTCTTCTCGTAACTTAATAAAATTATGCACTGGCATTAATAAATTATTTTAGCCATGAGTATCATAGTTGTGATTAAAATTATTCAAGGTGAAACGATCTAAGTTTATTCTAATAGTGTTACTTCAAAAATATAGATACAAACTATTGGTAGTATTTGCCGTCCCTTGAAATACATTCTGCAAGACGTAAGCTTTAACACTTCCACTGTATTTCTTATCGCATGTTTCTCTAATTTAAAGACTCTATGAATGTGATGAGAAGAACCCCAAGAAGATATGTTATAAGAAACTTTTGAAGAAAATTGAGCATGACAATAGGATTGATTGTAAAACATATATTTGTAATATATCTTTAACCTATACACTGCGAAACATATAGTAGACAGCTTTTTACAAAGTTCATTAATAACTAGGAATTTAGTCGAGGAGGCTTGGTCCAAGGATTTCCCATTTATTTTAAGAAGATGCAATCCTGTGTAATTTGAAAACCGAGGTGTAAATTGAACAAATAGTTAGTTTTCCCTTAATTTATTGACAATTGCTTGTTTTTAAATTTAGACACGAAAAGATCTAGTTTAAGCTGTGTCTTGAACAATATTTGAAAGGTTAACATTTGAATTTAATATCAAATTGTCATCCGCAAACACAACTAAAGTACAACATCAAGCTAATCATTTACAAAAAGAATAAATAGGAGAGGTCCCACAAAGGAACCCTGTGAAACACCATTAGAAATATGTAATTGAATTGGTTATTTCTTAAAGACCCTAAGTCAGTTTAGTAAATTTTTTGGAAATCGAGAAAACCTTCTGTAGCCAGAGTATTTACGTGCAGCATTGCTTATGACAAACATCGAGTCGACTTTATGGTATATGGTGACCTACGGTATTTTACCACCAACGCATGAAAAATGACCGAATTGACAAATTCCCGTATTTAACTCATTTTGACCTCAAATTTACTTAGAGTGCTTAAGAAATAACCGATTCAATTGTTTCGATTTAATTCCATTTTCTTTAACATACTGTTTGCGATTTGATAGGTATGAACTGAAGTTATATTATCATTACCAGAAGTTTTTTTTTAATTTATAATGTTAAATATTTTATTTTCTCCCACCGGTTCAACAAATATAGTAGGATATAGTTTATTTTATATGAACATTTTCCAGATTTACGGTGTTAAAGTTTTCAGTTAAATTTATTGGTAATACTGGTTAAAATATTTACTACATCACATATATTATTTATTGTTTTTTATTTATTTTTTGTTACAGTTTTGTTAATGTCGTGAAATGAAAACTTACTTCAACACAATAACTTAAATTAGTAATAAATGCATTAAGGCTGAGCAATGACGCTCCGAAAGTTTCTCAGACGTTAGTTTGCTGGGGGGGGCAAAGAGGGTTATGGGTGGGGCATTACGCCGTCTAGCACCGCCTTCACGTGTAATCTCACAGGTGAAATAAAATTTGTATTTGTTATTTCCAACCAAGCTGAATACACTGGCAAACATAAACATACTTACATATTATCCACAGGTAAAATAAGATCTTTTCAAAATGTTTTGTTTAATGGAATTTATTAAATAGAGCATCTGATTGTGAGTGTTACAAATAATGTTTAAATAAAGATCTTACAACAATAACTGCATGGCGATTATTACCATTAGTCTGATGTACCTATAAACTGCTAAATGATATTGGTGATATGTGTAAAGTTAATGCAAAATTATAAAGAAAAACAGAAAAGCGCCATTTACTCGGCCGTTTATATTCTGTTATGTAGTGAAGTGAGCAGTTTCTTAAATTTGGTATACCTAGAAATGTAGTCAGTATAATTCTAGTTTGAGTTTTATTATTGATTTGACGTGTTATAATATTACAACCGGAAAAAGTAATAAACGGCACACAAAAATATCGACACCATAAGCTCAAATGTAAAAATAGTAGGACGTGTTTGTCTGTCTGTCAAACGTTCGATATAAATAGTTTTGCCGGTTTATTTTAAATTTGACACATATATCTAGGTACATACTAGCAAAGATATATTTACTCAAATAATCTTTGATAGTAGAATTCCTTATTGACATTGTTATTTATAAGTAAATGCAATACATATTCTAAAACAATAATATTGTGTGTGTAAAGTCTTTGCGGTCGCCATTGTCGGTGAGCTTTGGCAAAGACGCTCCTCGTGCATACATTTCTGGACTAGCCATTAATAGGGAACTTTCCTATTTTTTTTTTATTGCATAAAAATGTTCAAGTGTATCAGAAAATAAGATATGCAAAATATGACGCCTTAAATGTAAATAATTAATTTGTTATAAATAATTAAAGTTTCACGGCTCAGCGCATCATTTGAAACGGTGTGTGACGTCAATCCGTAGAATAGACGGCAATTCCAAAAATTCCTGAAATTTCACTAATTAACCACTGGATGAAAAAAATATGGAAAGTGTTCGGGACGATGTACATAATAAGGACCTGAGTTGTTGGGACTGTAGCACCCCTCATTTTTGCAAAAAAAAAATTAAAACCGTTAAAAAAATCACATTTTTCCCCGTTTTTCGCACTTTCATGACTTACGCTGCCAAAATGGTGACAGTGAGGACAAAAATGTATAGGACCAATCTTGTAGAGCATACATATTCCAATGAAAAAGTCAGTGACGGCACCTGTCTATCTATTACAGTGTAGCGGTGGGAGCGACTTTTCTCGTTTTCATGCAAATCGACAATTTTGGAATATTTTTTTTGGTCGATCTCACCGCTAAACTATAATAGATAGACAGGTGCCGTCCCTGACTATTTAATAGGAAATTTTATGCTCTACAAGATTGGTCCTATACATTTTTGTCCTCACTGTCACTATTTTGGCTGCGTAAGCCATGAAAGTGTCAAAAACAGGAAAAAATGTGCTTCTTTAACGGTTTTTATTTTTTTTTTTGAAAAAAAACGAACGGTGTTACAATCCCAATAACTCAGGCCCTTATTAAGTACTCCGTCAGGAACATTTTCCATATTTTTTTCTTTCAGCACTTAATTAGCGAAATTTAAAATCGGAAATTGTTTAGCCTACGGAAGTGTATGTGAGTAATGAGTTCCGAACGTCGAGGAGCCGGTAAATCGCAGAAACGGCTCCCGTTACTGCGCAGACGCGCAAATAAAGGTAAATGGCGTGCTCATCAGATATCATTTTTACGTGAAAATAAACAAACTATAATAAAGGGCAAGGAAAAAATGTAATCTTCATATAAATCTTACTAACGAACTAAAAAAATACTTATCTAAAAAAAAAAGTAATAAGTTTGTGATTCAAACCCTGGACCTACCGCGTACTGGGCGAGTATCTTCCCTATTGTCTAACGAGCTCCTTGCTGGCAAACGATTCCAAAAGGATTCAATACACTTTGACATGTCATGTCACTGCGCATGCCCTGTAACGGGAGCTGTTTCTGCGATTTACCGGCTTTAGAACGTCGTACTATGGATTGACGTCATGGCCAAAGTTGAATTTCAATAATTTATGGGCAACGCGCTGAGTTAGAAAATATATATTTTTTAAAATATACGTTTTATTATACTGTTATCTTATGTTTTTTAGTAATATTTCCGTATTTAAATTTTTAGGCAAGTTCCCTATTGTGGCAAGTTATTTTATGATACTATTATTTTATTCTTACTACATATACAGTGTCCGCCAAAAAGTCTGCACCATATGGACAACTTTTTAATTAAATTTTTTTTTTAACGGGTTTCAGCATTGGTTTCAGTATGATCAATAAACACAAAATTGCAAAAAATATTTGTTATACCACGACTATGACACCTCCAAATGTCATCAGAAGTTTTAAAATGGCCTGAAATGGCCTTATTTATGAAAATATTGCAAAACACCATAAGGAAAAGTTGTTTGTAATTACATTAGGAATCTAAATGGTTTTTTTTGCCGGTACAGCTCGCGTGCGGAGCAGTCCCTTTGATGTGAAAAAAACGTTACATTGGAAATTCCGATAGAGGGTTTAAAGAGAGCGATTCAACTTATTTTATTTCTGTTAATTTTGCTGCAGTTAAAGCCGGTGTATACAGGGTCAACGGGCGATCGTGTTTAATAGAAGCTCCTTCAAGTGTACTCTAGTAATTATCTACTGAGCAATAAGTAGACACTTTACAGTTTAAAAAATTAATTAATACTAATGCACTACTACACAAAAGCAAAGACTACAAGAGACAACCCATATTATACGCATCAGCCAACTATCCTTTATAACAGTGAAAGATATAGATATACTCATAGATAAAACAGTTTTCTATGATATACCGTATGTATGTCGGCAATGGTTCACCTACCTGCACTAGCCACACCCACTGACAGTGACTAAAAAACGAGAGTGACCTGTCTTGTCTTCAATTAATTGTCAATCGTGAGTTTGCTACTGTTAGGGATGGCTCCTATAAAAGATTGGCGACTTAGTACAAAAGGCCGCTTATTTTTAAGTGCTCCTCGAAGAAAACGCAAGTGTTGTAGGCGTTTTAAGAATAATAAGGTTAGTAGGTACAACACTAAATAAAAATACATTAATGATTATGAGGCAATAGAATGATTTGCTTAACTCCGTGTGTAGTAATAATTAATATAATGTCATAATAAGCTTTATGTCCGATCACATAAAGGACTGTTTATGACATAGGTTTGCGGCTATAAAGTACCTCTTTAATGTACTAGTAAAATAAAGTTACTTTATTTTACTGTTATGTCAGATTTTGACGTTTTCAAATTAATATGTACAACTGTCATAAAAATGTAATTTAATTATTTTTTTTCCTTAATAAGGCAAATTTAACAGTCGAACATAAAGCTTTGTATGCAACTCGTCCATAATAAGGCTTTATTGGACTCGCCCTCTTTATGGCCTTACTCGCTACGCTCGCTCGGCCATAAACCAGACTCGTTCAATAAAGCCTTGCATTATGGACTTGATACATAAATAACTATTAGGGGTGGATTAATTTATTGTAATTGTTTTTTTCGATTCTTAAACTGTGATTTATTATTACTAGTAATTTATGATTTATGATTGATATTTTAGTGATGCTGTGAAGTACAAAAATATAATAACTGGTCTTATTGGCCTTACTCTATAGATATTTTTTTTAGTATTTTTACTGCCTTGTTGTGGAAAAAAACTAATAAACGTAATCACATTTCAAATAAAGTAGATTTCGAAATCTTAGGTCTTTCAACTTTGTCTATGTGTCTAACTGTCTTTGTGTCTATCTGTTGAGGAGAAATGTGAAATAGAATCGGAAGAAAATAATTGCCATGTAGTTACTTATTACTAAACCGGAGATACTTGTATAAAATTGTACAAATTTCATACATTTATGTCGACGTGGCTTGAAAGTTGTTCCTCGATATTTCTTCTATTCGCTGATCTCCAGCCACATTTTTTTTTTTTAGTTCTCTAATCATTTTCGCTAACCTTTCATAGTAATTTTATTTTTCGTGCATTATAAAAATTACAATTTCGATACATTTTTTTTATATTACCTACTAAAACATAATAGTAATACAGTAGGCGCAAAGATCTTCGATCATAGGAAAATCGAGCGCAATTTACACTTGCCTAATCCAAACGTCATCAGTTTCCAGTGTTGATAGATCTACCTTATTCACACATTAGCAAAATTTTAATGGCCCCAAATTTATTAGAATTTCATCTTTAATTGATTAAGATAAAATAAAATTTATGTTTCTAAACTCATACTTAAACGACGGAATAGCTAATTTTAGCTAATTTGCATTTTTAATTTTCCAAAACGTGAATAAGAGTCGAGTTTTAAATAATTTATGTAGTTTGTATGATTCTAAAGAAATCTGGCAACGCTGTTTCAACAATGCAAGAATGTGTAAGGGGTACGTATGCAGTATCATGCATATATCAACTGCGAAATCAAACAAATTACGTAAACAATAATGGTTTAAAATATAGATTTAAAGGTTTATTTTATGAGAAAATTTTATAATTTGGAAACTAAAAAAATAATTCTCAACATAAAAATAATCCATAAAATGAAACAAAATAACAATTCTAAAACAAAAAAATGCATGATTTTATTTATTACACCAAACAAGCTTTAATGGAATATAGAATAAAAGGCATGATATTTTAATGAAAAAGAAACTTGTATAATCAGATGATATTTTACAAGTTGTTGGCTGTTAAAGTAGAAATTATTTCTTCAATAAAAAACAGAAAAAACTTTATTTCCTATTTTTATTTTTTAGAGGACTTCCAGCCAGGTATATGGCTGGAAGTCCTCTAAAAATAAAAATAAAATAAAAATAGGAAATAAAGTTTTTTCTGTTTTTTATTGAAGAAGTAATTGTATAATCAGTTTTATGCATCAGGATTGCGGCGGCAACTCACCACACAGATATTAGATATAGAACCAAATTCGTCTGGTATTTCCTATGATCAGGTACATCTGCATCTACCTACTGTATATTATTCTTTAGGGATCAGTAAACTTATATGAATTAGGTACCCAACTTTAGTTAGGCAGTATATTTCTGCTGTCAATGGAATGCTGATCCAAGATCACCCGAGATCGAACGAAAGTGGGTGGAGCTAAGATATAATGTTTTCATTTCATTATTAGTCTGTTTTTTGTTAAACGATTTTTGTAAAAATTAAGTGAAACATACCATGTTATAACCAAATGTGTTGTGCTTGTATGTAACTAATAAAAAAACTATATAGTCTTAGTATTCCTACTTAAATCAAATGAAACAGTTGAAAACCATTCAGTAGATATAAATTCGTGACCCCAGTGACATCTCTGTTGATACAAGTGAACTATGTAAATAATTAATTAGTGGTTTTTTAGGGAAATGCGTAGTTGGACATAACTTAAAAAAATCAAGTCTGTTCATTGCACAATTGGGAACAGTTGTATGTTTTCAAATTTTTTTTTTATTGGAATGAGAGCTTTAAAAAAAATCATAAAACTCCCATGTAAAGTACATACGCATATAGCTCATTGCTCAGCCTTAAAGCCACCACTTACAGTTTTCGCGCTGTACACATTATTCCAGTTTTCTTTACTAACATGCTGAATAAAAGACTGATTAACTCAGAAACTAAAAGAGATACGCGAAAATATCAAGAAACTATTTTTGTAGAGAATTAAGTTTCCTACAAAAAGTGTTTCGAGACGTATTCTCGCATCTAGCATAGTACCAAAGATATTTGCGTCTGAACGTAAAAAATTTTTGAAATTTTTTTTTATTTTCAGTATATCTCAGAAACTAAAGGAGATACACGAAAATGTCAGAAGAGCTTTTTTTGTAGAGAATTAAATTTCCCACAAGAAATAACAATACAACTTTCTCGTATGTTGCATATTTCCAAAGATATATGCGGCTGAAAGTAACAAATTTTTACAAATTCAAATCGTTCTGCCAGGGTGTTAATGCCGCCATTTTGTTCTGCAAATTGGCATTTACACTTGAAATAGTTGTCACAACAACATACTAAAAGATGAAGCTTAACTAAATAATAAAATGTTCATCGTTCACACGACATGTTGGGGGTGATCTGCCGCCCCCTTATGACTGGCCAATCGTTCTGCAAATATTATATCGATGATTGTGAGCTATCAGAGGACTACTGGAGAAAATTTCAGCCTTAACTAAATAATAAAAAGATGCAGTTTTTTTTACACGTTGGGGGTGTTCTGCCACCCCCTTATGACTGGAATCCGGGTTAATCCTCGCGGAGGACACTTAGTTATGCCCCTCTCAACATCCTCTCAAAAAAATAGGCCTTAACTAAATCATCACCGAAAAATGTCACTGGCTCTTAGACTAAAACATTGTCTTGTGACTCTTGTTGCCGACGCGACGTTAAGACAGCTTTCCTTTAATATGTACATATGTTGTTCATCCGTGTACCCGAATAACTTACACATACCTGTATAAGGTGAATGTGTTCGACGTGAAACAATTTATTAAATAATGTTATTGAATTTACGCCAAAAGATACAGATCAACTCTTAGTTATTGTTATTATTATTAAATACATTAGTACATTAATATCAATAATTTGAATATAAAATATCTTTTTTATTTATCTTATTGTCATAATTATTTTAGTTAGTTTATGGGTTTCGTAAATAATTAATAAAAACACTTAAGTACGTGGTAGGTACTATAGATAATAAATACAAAAATAATAAACAAATATCCAAGATAAAAAAAATGTTTATTTTGCTCATGCCCAACTATCCCACCAAGGGATAATAATTATGATGATAACTAGAGGTTAGGATTCGTTTATGTTTTGTCCTGTCTTTAGTCGCGTCCACAGCCTGCTGGGATCTGCGTCGGAGCTTCTCGAACACAAAACCGCCGCGTATCTCCATCTCACTTACCAGGATAACATACATTTGTGGAGATCTACAGGTACCTTTTAAAACACCAACATATTGGTAAATTCCCAATATTTTGTTATTCAACTATTACTAATTACTAATGTAATTATATCTATTAATCAAATATTTATCGATTTATTTTATTATTACGAAATAATGATAATGTTTGCAATAATAAAAATTATTTGAACAAAATTTAAATAAAAAAATTCGAAATAGTTTTTTTTTCGAATAATTTAAAAAATGTGTTGAGTATTTTCACGGAATGGGGGAAATTCCTGCAATTTATGCAAATCACATGCCTGGAATTAAATAAATTCGAAAACCTTCCTTAGTAACAGGATCTCATAAAAGCAGACAAGTAAGACTGTTCATTAACTGATTGAACGTAGAATGTGTATTGTAAAATCATTAAAAAAATGTGTATATTAAATATCTGTTGAGCATGTTTCTCGGACAATCATACATCTATAGCATCTAATTTTTGACTGACAACGTGCCAAGTAAGACAGTTCAAAAACCTATACATTTTTTTTTGTTTCAAAATTGCTTCTATTATGATTTATCAGATTTATGTAGTTTTGATAATTTTTTTAACGACAAAATAGAAATTACACTGCAAAAACACATTGATCTAAATATCTGAATTTATTTTAAAATTAAAATATGCTAAAATCTTCCAAATAAAATAGTTATTGGTTATTAAGATTCTTTCTAAACTAACATGATAATAAAAATACCTATAGTTTTATAATTTTTTTCTGACATTCTTATCTGACTGCGCATGTCCCTGTCCTTTATTTAATTAAGAAGCCCACTATCTAAGCAATTTTAAACCTTTTATGGAATTTTTCTTGGTCTAATTTATCGTACTATTGAAATTTTTAAATAATTGGTACTTTACACAAGAGGCTGTTTTAATTTTAGGTCTCAATGAGCAGTCTTTTAAAATAATAGCACATAGATTTCAAAATTATTTAGTATTCAAAATTCATATTCATTAATTTACAGTAGAGAAACGAATATCACGTCATAAATATGTTGTGTATAATTATATTTCATACTTTTTTTATTTAACAGCATTATCTCCTTTTCTGTGTTTATTTATCCTACGTATGGTGTGTATGGAGTTCCTTGATGTCAAAATTCCTGGTGTTGGACAAATTCTAAAATCTTCTTTCGTACCAGGAGTCCATATGTTACAATAAGTAAATGTTTGTTTTTTCTTTATACTAAATTTCTATCTATATTTTCAACTGATTTGACATCCAGCTGTCTGTGAGGAGTACACCAATAAGTAATAAAATGATTTCAAATTAATGAATAATAGTGATGTGTTTATTTAGAATATGATTACAAATTTATTTGTTAGATCAGGTTAGATTCGTGGTAGATTTTTATTATTTTATAATCCAAAATTAGGTCTAATTTGTAGAAAAAATGTGATTTCATGAGAAGTTATTGTCGATAGTTTCCATTTAAATTATTAAATATTTAAATCATACCTAATTAGAGGAAACAAAATGTAAATTGTTCAAATGGCTACCAAACATTAACTATATTTTTTAATTCTGTTTATTTAAATTAATAACATTGATGGGTACCGAAAGACACGATTTGAAGCTTTTCTCATTACCACGTGTCAGACAGGTTTCACAAACAGATCTTGAGACAGGAAAACATAAAAGTGTAAGAGGTTATTGCAATACACTTTTATCAATCATTGATTTTATTTACTCTCAGATTTCAGATTTTCATTCCGTTAACTTAATTTCAATTTCTCTAATTCACTGGCGGGACGTTTTCAGTATCAGTCTTGTTTTGACCATCCAAGTGCCCAATTTCGTCTGTTAGAAAGTGTTTTCGTTTGTCTATACATAATTCTGTTACGATAAAAATATCCAGTCAAACGGGCCGAAGGTGCAAAACCTCACCTGACAAGTTTTGCTTGTTTTGTTTTGTTGCGATCAAGACAAGCAATGGGCTCCCACGTTTGTTGTGTAAGTTGTAGCATATCACTAGTGCATTGGATGAAAGATAAAAGAAAAAGCAGGTTTCTTGCGGTTGTAATAGTATGGCGAGAATCCACCAATCATTTCGATGATTGCTATATTTGTGTAACAAGAACTGAGTGATATTCCAAAAAAGATAAACAAAAAAATCAAACATTCGAATTTTCTATCAGACTTAAAATCTGTTCCTCATAATGCATCAGACTTGCCAGTGCCAACCGCGCCTTTAGATTGGCAAAATATTGTTTTGGGAAGTAGTGGCAATAGTAACGACTCTTCAGACAGCCCAGACCAGTGTACCGACCCTTTGCATATTCCAGAAAGTGTTAGTGACCCTGGCTTAATTGCTCAAAATTAATTGATTGAGTTGGGGTTGTCAAAACAACAAGCAGAACTTCTTGGTTCTCGACTTAAGGAGAGCAACTTATTGGCTGAAGAAACAAAGATTAAGACTTTTAGAAAAAGAAATGCACCATCTTCCGCATTTTATAATATGGAAAGTTCACTATGCGCGTGTATTGAAATTGATGGTTTAATGCAGGAACTTAATATCGAGCATTCCCCTTCTGGGTGGCGCTTTTTTATAGATTCCTCCAAATACAGTTTAAAAGCTGTATTACTACATATTGGAAATTTAAAATCATCTATAACAATTGCCTATTCGTAACAATAAAAGAGTATTAGGACAGTAGGAGCACCATTTTAAATAAAATTAATTACAAAAAATACAAATGGCAAATATGTGGGGATTTAAAAGTAATAGCCATTTTAGTAGGGCTTCAAGGAGGCTTTACAAAATATTACTGTTTTCTTTGTTCGTGGAAGAGTGTAACGAGCCCACCTTTAAGTGATTGCGGCCCTGGTTGTGTTGACGGTAGAAGTGCGTACGCGCGGCGGAGACAGGTAATGGTGCGCGAGCTGTATGGTGGAGAGTGGAGATAGAGGAGGTGGATGATCTGTATTTACGAAAAAGACGTACCTGGTTTTAGGCGGTGCACGTATCAGGAAAACTAATTGGTTTTCTGATAGCTGACTACGGTGGATTTTAACCCAAATGCACAAGGTGTTTCTGAATTCTGACAGAGTATTGTGGAGTGTTTTGCTGAAAGCTAAACTGGGAGTTAGATGGGGAATCAAGTGCCTAAGTAACCCAGTTAAATGTAGAATTATTTAGCTACGATCACAACTGAATTCTCTAGAAGCATATAGTCTTCGATTTCTTGTAAAAAGTGTGCGCCTTTCCCTTGAAGAAATGGACCACCGCCGCTACAAACTGTAAGTGTCGAAATAAATTATAAATTGTCATGTATGTTACTGACTGTAACTAAACCTAACTCATGTCTATGAACTTTGTTTTCATCCAACTTTGGTTTTATGGTTTCTAATATTTCTGAATTCATTTAAAAGTTATTATTTCTAACCACTTATTAGATATTGTTTGATTTTGATTGTCAACTATAGGGTGAAACCCGTTTTGTTAGCTATTTCTAAAGATTTATATTGAATAAACTGTTTGTTATTCATTCATTTGGTACTCATTATTAATATTTGTACCATTGACGGTCTACAAGGAGCTGCCTACAATTGTTATCATCACTCTACCATTGGTGTAGGGGTAGTAACTATTTGGATAACCTAAATTCATTTCAATTATTCAAGCAAACTATTTTAGTGAATACGAAAATAAGAGTGTACTAGCCAACTGGGCGTGATATTTAAGGTAGTCAAGGTTTAGAGGAGTCGGTTACTCTGATTTACCTGGGACCTCACACCCAATAATTTAATGAGCTCGTAGCAAGAGTCGTGCAGTAAAAGAACATTATATGTGAAAAGAATTTCGCCAGAAAGGAAAGAATTTGAACCAGGATATAATAATGTTAAATGTGCCCCTTGTAGACCCTAAAAATATTCTTTTGACACCTCTTCATATTAAACTTGGGTAAATGAAAAATTTTGTGTGGGCTGTGAAAAGAGAGGGATTTAAATACTTAAGAGAACTTTACCCCAATTAAGTGACGCTAAACTTAAAGAAGACATTTTTGTTGGTCCTCAAATTAGAAAATTGTTTGGCAATGAAGATTTTACAGGAACACTCAACACATAGGAACTCAGAGCTTGGAACTCATTTGTAAGCGTAGTCAGGGGATTTTTAGAGAACAGGAAGGATGACAACTACAAGCAACTTAGTAAGCGCACTTTTAGATTCGTACCAAATGCTTGGTTGCCGTATGTCTTTAAAATTCAATCAATTTCTGCATTCTCATTTAAATTTCTTTCCTGAAAATGTGGGCGCGGTAAGCGATGAGCAAGGAGAAAGATTTCATGAAGATATTAGGGAAATGGAAATTCGCTGTCAAGGACGATGGGATCCAGCCATGATGGCTGCTTACTGATTACTGTTGGTTCTTAAAGCGAGACGATAAAAGAAAAAAATTATTCTCTATTTTTGTAGATATATATATATGTAAGCCTAATATATGTCATATACATATAGCAATAAACAGATTGGCAAAATTAACAATAGTGTTATTCCTGCCCATAAAGTTTTGTTAATGTAACAAGAAAACGATACATGTTACGACTGTTTGCTTGTTTTTTCTGTAAACCGAAGGCTTTATTCTATTGAGGTATGTTATTCAAGTACCTGTTACAAGAAAAATATATATTTTTTGTCCGCCTGTGGTGGACATTTACTTATTTTACTTGCTTTAAAACCAGTTAAAATTACCCCGTGTTAGATAGGCTAGTTATGCTTTTTATAATCAGGATAAGTGAAAGTAAATGCGTGAAAATTGCAGTAATTGGCTACAACAATTTTACAAACTTTAAATAAATAAAAACCGATAAAAACCATACAATGCAAAGAAAAATATTTAAGAAAAAACTACTAAATAATACAAATTAAATATATAAAAAATTTTATTGTTTGTTTATTAATAATAATAACAACAACGTTTATTTTAAAATAAATATATGTAATTAATATAAACAAACCAAAGTACCCGCAACGCCAAGGCCATCCGCGTCCATTATACTAAATTTTATGTAAGAGGAGGAAGTAGCAATCGTTATTTACCCCATGGTACACAAAGTGGTTATGCCTTTTTATAATCAGGACGACATAACTAAAAGGAGATAATATAATACGCATCTCAACTGTTGTAATGCTAAAATCAACATCATCAGTTTTCTTTTATTGTTATATTTTTAATGGAATTTTAAATATTGAATTCATACACGATGTAAATTACAATGGTAGTGTTCTTTTAATCCGAAATGAAGGGCGGATCCATATTTGCCTACTAAACATGAATTTCGAGTAATAAATTCCCCTTCGGCTATATTTTTGCAGATATTGGAGCTTAAAGTGCAAAAATGTCACATTATCTCACTGCATGTTGCAGTATTTATTCACAATTTATTTTAGTTTAATAATATTTACTCTTAAACACTCCATCGCTGAAATCTATGCTAACTGGTCCATTAGTTGAGATTAATCGATATTTCAGTTAATTTCAGGTAAAAACATTAAATACACTTAGGGACTGAAAAGTTGGCATCTATTTACCAGTAGTACCATTTCTTAAAAGCACACCACTGATGGCGTTATAAAACGTCTTAATAAAAAGGAAACAATAATTATTTATTTAATATGTAGGTATAAAGGACTTTTCATATATCAGAGTTTATATAGATATATATTTCTAATATTTACAGTATACTGCATGTAAAATGTAATGGACCAACAGTTAACAAAGACCGATTGAACAAGCGAGATGTACGTAACAGTGTGAGTGTTGACTGGTGGGGCATAGACCGAACCTGTCCCTATGTCCGCTGTGTGTGTCTTATTAGGGCGAAAACATAACACAGCGGTGCGACGTCGCATCGCAAAAACGACGTCGCACGGCGATGCGATGCGATGACGCAACGTTAAAACTTCATCGCCACGGCATCGCAGAGAAGACGCTTCTAGTGAGATGTGGAGCGCACAATACGTGTCCTACGGCTGTTGCAGGCCACAACACTGCGGTGCGACGACGCATCGCAAAAACGAAGTCGCACCGCAATGTGATGCGATGAACGTTCATTGCACGGCCACAGAAGACCTATACCAGAAGCGACACGTTTGATGTATGTATGGCGTGTTATAATTAAATATAAAAACCAAATAATGTACCAAATCTTGTACACACGCAACCTGTTGGCACAGCAGACTAAGTCGCGTATAAATGACCACCAGACTTCCGTGATTTGCGCCTTCGTTGCTTGAGAGAATCATTCCCGATCTCATAAATAAAAACACAACACTGCGGTGTGATGTCGCATCGCAGAAATCAACGACGTCGGAGAAATTTGCGATGCGTCGTCGTACTGCAGTGTTGTGGTTTCGCCCAGGATTTGTACTAAGCGACGTCGCATCGCAAATTTCTACGACGTCGTTGATTTCTGCGATGCGACGTCGCACCGCTGTGTTGTGTTTTCGCCCTTACATCTCATTTCATCCTAGTTCGCAGCCATCGCCCGTATCCTTTTTTAAATTGGCCACACTTGGTGTTAGGCATATGGTATGTAGAGTTATACAACGCAATTCAGTGTGGATGCTTAGCCGTAGACGACTTTAGCTGTTTTACTATTTTAGTACACGTTGTAATAAATGATTTTGATATGCAATAATACGCATAATGGGTACGCGTCGACTCTCCTCACTTTACGCTTCTCAGAATGGCTAGGTCGGGGTCGGCTATCGAGTCGCGAATCCCCACGCAAGTGACTAAGGTGAATTGAGATGTCGATGCTATTTGTGTTAAGACTAAATGCATACGCTATCTATTGTTCCTTCTTAGGTCATATTCAAAAGTAGCTGGCAGCACTGAGTTTAATACAATTTAGTACATTTTCTTGGATTTCGTTAGTACGTTTGAAAAATCGGCCAAGGCAGCACTGGATCTGAGCATCTATAGACTAAACCATTCACGAATTGTGTAAATGCACATGAAACTGGTCATGTAAATTGTAAATTGCCACTTGTTCAATGGTCGAATGCTCAATCCGTGATTTGATTATATTTTAATGATCTGGTACCGAAATTGCAACTTACTTCAGCATATTTATTTTCTCAGATCTAGGATTGCAGCAAACGATCATATTTATTTGCTCAGATCTGGGATTGCATATTTGTTTCATCAATTGGAGAATTCGGTGTTAAATATGTAGACTAAATATTGAAATTAGGGCTAACGTTTTCAGGCTCACCAGTTGGCGCCACTGATCGAGTAATGTCGTGTCAAAAGTTATTGTTGGGCGCGGGAAAAGTTTATAGTGTTTTATTATAACTATTTCGTACACCAGCAAATAAAAAACCTTGTTGGTTGTGCCTCAGTGTTGTGCAGTTACATTTTGTTAGGAAACAAAAGGCGGAAATATGCTTCCGAGAGACAGAACTCGCCTAAACCAGTGGTTGATAGAGATCAATTTACTCCTTCGAAACATTTGTGTGTTTCTAAGAAACATTTTAATCCTGACGATTATGCGTTACCAAAGGAGTCTACTACAGAAAATCGTGAGTAATAATCATATACAATCGTTGTTTTCATCATGCTCATTCTTGTTATAACCTAACTAATGACATAAGACACTTCTGATAAGTACAACAATTTCTCTACTGAGCAAGTAAATTACTACTTTCCTTCTGCCATCATTGTGTTAAATGTTTCTCAGCTAATGTTTGCAAAAATTACTAAAAACTAGCGTTAAAAAGCCGAAGTAAACATTAACGTTCAGTGACATTGACCTTTCCGTACACTAGCACCTCTCGTGGCGAATTTAAACGCGTTAGCACTTAACTGTTTTCATAAAAAGCATATACAATGACAAAGTACCATTAAAAACTGAACGATTGAGAAATACCCAGTGAATATTATTAGTACAATACGAGGCACCCAAACTGCAATGGGATACCGAGCCTTTCGGGGCGGAAGGAGCACGGCAGTCTTGGGAGCGTAATGATAGTGTAACCAAATGAAACAATTTTAAATTAAAAATATTGAAAATTTTAACTCAAAAGTATTAACATTCGCAACATGGCCGATAGTTTCTGCCAAATGTTTTACCGACAGATTTGGTAATTCATCTTCGCTACTTTGGCATATAATGTTTCAACGACACACATCAAATTTGTTGTGTATCTTTGAAACATTAAAGGCCATTTATGTGTTTTATGTTGTATTTATTTCAACCCGTGTTTTTGTTTGTTATTTAATTTATCACTGATCATGAACAAGAAAATCTTAAATTAGTTCTGAGGTTGCTAATAAATATAGCGAAACGTCGCCTAAGTTCAAAAGTAGTTTTTCTGTTTTAATTTACCTCGTCATTCCCATAAGTTATAATTATAAGTCACTAAACATTCAAGAAAGAAATTACTTATTTTCTATAATTTATTGTTCATCCAATTTCCACGAAGTGTTTTGCTTGGGGCGCTAGCGCGGCAGTATAGACAGGGGCGAAGGGCTTGAGCCCCCTCTAGCCTTTACCTGGACACGCCTCTGTCAAACTGTTAGCAGTTTGTTAATGTTAACCTTTTCGTCGCTCACTCAGTGAGACATGCATCTACATCTGCGATGAGCAGAGCAGAACTAAAAATTAAAAAATCTGACATGCTCCAAGGTAGACAGAAAACCCAATGCAATGTTTTATTGTAGAAAAAAGTGTTCTATTTGGAAAAGACTACAACGAAACATAGAACAAACGAATTATCTGGAGGAAGTTCTTTCCATATTATAGTCTTTTCCAGGCTGCGTACAAATACGTGTTCTGATCCTTCGAATAAGCCGTGTACGTTTGTTTAATTTTATTACAAAACTAATTACAAAATGTTCGTTTTAATAACAATTTCTTGATTATTATTTTTAAAATTTCTGTATATTTTTATATTATTTCCTCATATCTCATTAAATCTGCATTTCCTTTCGTTTTTAGTTATGAATAGAAAAAGTTTATAAAATTTATGTATTTAATCTGATGAAAAACACAGAGAACTATAATATTTTTTATCTGTCTCATCGGTCGTCACACACACAGCTCGTTACACACAGTGATTTTGCTGCCGGTTATCAGGACACCATAGAGAGAGAAGAGGCTAACATAATACTTGTTTGAGTTAGATGAAATAAAATGATTTTTTAAATATTCACTGAGCTGATTCTGCAATTGGCTCTTTGTGAAACATTATTAAATATTTTAAGTGTATTTATTAATTATATTTAAATTATATTATTTCAGACCTTGACGTATAATTATTTGTTGGTTTAATTTTTAACTTTAGTATTACAATTTTACATCGGCAAGAAAAAAAAATTAAAAAACACGCAGCTGTAAGTGATCACTGATCACTAAAAAAAGGATATCGTTCCCTTTTATGGGTTTATATGAAAACTCACAAAAGAACAATTTGCAAATAACAATAAAAAGTGGTTATTTTCGAAGAGAGAATCATTTATTAATCGGTATATTAATCACTACCCAGTCTATAATGTTCAAAATATTCCCAATGTCATCATTTAGGAGATAAAAGCAAATGTCTTTTTTAATTTATGATATCCTGATCATAGAAAAGCATAACTCCTTCGTCAAACATGGGGTAATCGCTTCCTTCCACACAACGCGCAAAAGTCATCGATCTTCAATTGTTTTTTTTTTTGTTAAATAATTTAAAAAAGGAACAGTGTTTTTTTTTAATCACGTATCCAACTCTTTTACGCGAAACTGATTCAGTTTTAAGCGTTTCAAAAGTTATAAAATTAGGGCAATACGACACTAAAAGTTCAGTTTAGGAGTCGCTGATGTGTTGTTTAAAAACTGTGTTTTAACAATTAAAAAATTATATTTTTTATGTACCATTTTAGTGGCTACATCGACAATTGAATCGGTGATTGCAGAAACAACCTAAGTCCAAAATCACGAATAACCTTTCGCCACCATTTTGATCCATATTCTTTAAACCATTTTTAAGTGCATAAACAACTCAAGTTCTGGCTATACAATGTAAAATAATTTTAATTTAAAATATCCACTGAGGGCATGAAACTTGGTAAAAATAATAGATGAAGAAAATGAATGTGAAGTAATGCGGGTAAAGAAAAGATTGACACATGATGAAGAATATGAAAGAAACCGAGTAAAGAAAGCTAGAGTGATAAGTGTTGCATATAAAAATTACAAAGGTAATGTGGTACCTGAGAAAAAACCTATGGAAACATGTCGATATAAGTTGAAATACCTTGATAAGCTACTACCTGAAGAAAAATGTGAGGTGTTCAAACGTTTCTATAGTACGTCGACCAAAAATGAGCAAGAAATTTTTTTTACAAGGCTTGAAAAGTGCTGAAGAAATTAAGCGCCGACTTTCACGTGTTCTTCTTAAGGATACAAGAAAGGTAATTTGTAAATCTGCATTTGTGGCTATTTTCGCCATAAGTGATGAACATGTTAAACATCTACGTAATTATTATTATAAGGCAAATTACCCTTTGATAATCGTTGAAAGAAGGCAGCACAAATTCCATGGAAGTATCGGAAATTATAGCCGTAAAGCAGCACCTTGAATCATTTCTTTTGAAAATTTCTCATTATGCCACACGCTAGTATAAATGTCTAGATGCAAAACTTAATGTGAAGCTTATGTACTCTCTATTTTTTGAAAAAGAATCCCCAAACCAAGATAAAATACGAATATTATAACAACAAGGTATTTAAAGAAAACTTCCATTTGTCTATTGGAAGGCCTCAGGTCGATGTCTGTAACCAGTGAGAAATTTTGAAGAATAATATCAAAACTAAATCGTTGAATGATGTAGCTAAGCGGGCAGCTTCAGCAGAACTGCAGGTGCACACCCATCATAGTGAGAAATTTTACTATTATCTACATTAAAAGCAGCAACAGACAGTTATAAAAATTCGGAACATACACTAGCTATCTTCTTCGATTTTATGCACAATCTTCAGCTTCCACGATACCCAGCCCAAGACCTCTTTTACTTGGTGAATTTACGTAGTGTTTTAGGTATCCATAATCTAAAACCAGAGGAGCCTGTATTTTTTGTTTATCATGAAGGTATAGAGAAGAAAAGCCTAAATGAAATTTATTCCTTTCTATATTGCTACATATGAGACTATGTTCCTGAAAATGTGATACGTCTGCAGCTGTTTTGTGACAACTGCCCTGGGCAGAACAAGAACCATACTGTACTTAGTATGCCTTTAGCTTTGATTGATTCTGGAAGATCTGAGAAGGTTGATGTATTCTTTCCAATTCGTAGCCACTCCTTTTTACCCTGCGATCGAGATTTTGCCACAATAAAAAGAAAATTTGAAAAAAGTTGACAGGGTGCATACATTACATCAATATGTTGAAAACATTATAACTTCTACTAAAAACATGTAGTTAGGATTCAAGATATTATAGACCTCAAATCGTGGTGGGCTAATTTTTATGAGAAAACGGTACTTTCTACTGAATGTGCAACAAAATCAGTTCCAAGATATTTGAAAGAAGCCTTTTAGTATCAATAAATACCATTACTTTCTATGCAGTAGAAATTTTGGTCCGAGAGTTGTATTCACACGTACCTACATTGGTGGCTTGAAAGGTAATACGTTTAGGCAACTTCAACCAGGAGCAAGAGATGTTATCTTACCAGCCCTGAGTTCTGCAGCTTATCCTGTTGGAAAAGTCCAAATCAATTCGAAGAAAATGGGATGATAAAAAATTCTGCAACTTTTGTTCAAGGCATCAACGAAGAAATTGACAAATACTGGCTGGATAAATTGGCTTGGCCAGTCATTAATGCACATGATGATATTAACTAGTTCTTGAAGTATTAGAATTTTTTGTATTCAATAAAGATTATTGTACAAAAAATATATTGCTTGAATGCAAGCACAACCTAACTCCAAAACAAAAGCAATTATTTCCAATACATATGAGTTGTTTTTAACTCAATCAAATGATAATAACACTATTACATATATTTGTCAATACAAGAAGCAAATCTTTCTGTTTTCAACTATCAAATAAAACGTTTTTTTTTTCATTTTCCCAAATATCGAACTTTTGGACTTAGGTTGTTTCTGCAATCACCGATTCAATTACTTTCAATAATTTACAAACCAAAATAAAGAAAACGAATCTAAGTTAATTTTTTACGCATATTCTGGGAAAAAATAGTGTTAGATTGATCAATGATCATGAATAATATATGTGAATTTAAAAATGCTCAAGGTCAGTTTCACTATCATTTTTAATTAATCATATCGTTCTTCAAGCATTATGCAAGGAATAAAAATTAGTTTTGTTATGTACCTCCACAAAAAGGAAAAAGTTTTCAATATGGTAGACCGGCGCTTCCGCCGAAAGTATGTCGCTTTTTCATCCAAAATTCAAATTCAAATTCAAATTCAAAAATATTTATTTTACAATTAAAATGAACAGAGTATATGTCCCTTGCCGGACACCCGGTTCGGTGCCGACCTAGCATCCCCTCGTATGAGAACGACGCACGGGGCAATTGTTAGGTAGGGCGGAGCGGGGCCGGTCCCGGCTTAAAAATAACAATAAACAATAAATCAATAAATAAATAAATACTTTAAATTGTAATAACAACCCATTTTTTCAGAAAAGTTTTTTGGTTTCTATTATTTTTAGAACTGAATTGTATGATTGCTGTAAAACTGTCAGTTCATGTTTATTTTTAATAACAGATGAGGAGAAATTATCATCCACAATTACCCCAGGTTAGACGGAGCGGTGATGCGTTTTCATAATTAGGATATCATAAGTAAAAGAAGATAATATGATATTTACATTAATAATGTTTTTAAAGGTATGAATATAGATAAACTTTTTATAAAACTTTGTAATTTCAATTATAAATTGAAATATATCACATTTCTACGCAATCTATTATCCCACTTGTATTGTAAATATCTATTAACTAACTAATACGTTCAACAGATTCTAACACTTAGTTTAATTCAAGAGTAAGGTACCTACAGTGAGCGATGTTTCAAGTCGAACAGACGACAGGCGTTAAAATGAAAGCAGATAATGATGGGTATGTATTATGTCCGCTCCACCTGTATTGAGCACCATCATCAATACTCACATAAGAAATCTACATGTACTACTTGACAAACATATCGTGGCAGTGAGATAAAGACATGCAAAGAGCCAGCTGTGGCCAGGGGTTGTTTAGAATGGAGACCGCCATTCGCATACCGTTTGTATTAGTGTTTACATCTACATCGCATCGGTAGACTATTGCAATAAGTAACTTTCAGAAAATTGTTGTATTCTGTAATTCAGTGTTTTATGAAATGTGGTACAATAAATTTTGGTGCTTCACGAATTTCTCTGCCTTGTAATGCTTGTCAAGTAGTAAGTACATCATTTGCTTTTCATTAACGCCTATTTGACTTGAATAAACTCTCGTTGTATATGGAGTTCAGTGCAATACGTTTTTATTTCCTTCTTTTAATTATGATATCCTGACTGTAAAAAACGCATAGCAAGTCTGTGTAACACGGGGTAATTGGGAACGAGATAGGTCAATATAATAAATATGATTGTTTTTAGTTTTGTGACATTAAGAAAATAACTTAATGAATTAATAAACATTTTAAATTAAGACAATTTTAAGATTTGATTTTTTTATTATTTGGAGAAAATAAAAAGGAGAAACACAGTTGAAAACTTAAATTCGGTTCTCCACAATATGATGAAGAAAGCCTTCGTCTGGCTGGTATTGTTATGTACTGTTTTGTGTGATTGCATTACTGATGGTGGGTGGTATATCGTATGCTTTCTGTTATCCTGATTACTAAAACGCAGAACTACTCTGTTCTAACACTGGTTTTTAATCATGACAGATGGATCGATGGTTGATGAAATTAAAACCTTATTTTGTTCTGTCTTATTGATGTCTGATGATCTAAAATCATAGAACTAAAAAAACAGTAAGTAACCAACTAGCGTCAAATTCTTCTTTCTTTTAATTATTTATCTCCCAATATTTACTTTTTTCTGGACCAACAATTCTTATTTTTCGTGAATTTTGTATTTTTTTTGTATTGTATTTACTATTTATATTTTATTTAGGTATTTATCCTATACACCCCATGAATATCCGTCGAAACAATTTAATAGAAAAAAACAACAGACATGATTAAAAATTCATCATATTATATCATAAATATGAAATAAGAAATAAAATAAAAATACTTTAGCATTTCTAAAACTACAGGGTTATTTATTGTCGTGGTCAGGTTAAAAGTGAGTCTAATATAATAAAATTTAGTCAAAATACCTTTATATCATCAAAATGGCCGATTCCAAATTAATATATTGTGAAATATGAACAAAATAACAGGAACGATAAAAAAAATGTTGATCGAAAAATATTTTGGAAACACAAGGCTTAGAAATAAAGTGAATCAAGAATTTCTTCCTCATCCTCTTCCGCATGAGACGATTTCAAAGAGGCTAGGAGAAGTTTAAAGAAGGAACTAAGGTGCAGCAAGAGAGAAAGCTGGCAAAAGTACTGTGGGTAAATAAACTCCTTACCAGAAACCACCAGACTGGCAAAGATACTCAGCTGTGAAACAAGGGAAATCACAGGCTCATTAAGAAGACAAAAAGAAGACATGGACTACCTCCAGGGAGGAGTCATTAAAACATCTCTTAGAGGTTCACTTCCCAGGCGAAGGCGCTGCCGCGACTGTACCCAGGAAAAACCGATGCCAGTAATTGACTGGAAGCTCGACAAGGAAATTATAGAGGACGATGCAGTTGCCTAGGTGGTGAATCAGTTCGATCCCTTCTTAATAGCGGGGCCAGATGGAATCTTCCCAGTTTTCCTTCAGAAGTGCCTAGATATTCTTCTACCACATTTAAGAGGAATTTTTATGGCTAGTCTGGTACTGGGATATATTCCCATGACCTGGAGGTCAGCTAAAATAGTCTTCATTCCGAAAGTGGGAAAAAAGGACTAAACAGCTGCCAAATCATATAGGCGATCAACCTCATGTCCTTCCTGCTAAAAGCACTGGAAAGGATAGTGGACAGATGTCTGTTGGAAGGGGATCTAGACAGGTACCCATTCCCCAAGAATCAACAAACATATAGGTGACGGAGATCCACAGACAGCCCTACGGCCATCGTGTTTAAGGCAAAAGGGGCTCTCCTTTATAAGGAAGTCGCCTTGGCAGTATTCATTGATATTAAACGAGCCTTTGACAAGGCAAGAACTACTACTATCTGCGTGCGTCTATTCCGAAGGAATAGACACACTACTCCAACACTGGTCAGATGGGTGAAATCTATGCTGGAAGAAAGACTGCTTTAGGGGACTGTCAATTGAACGTCGGGGTGAGGGTCGGCTGTCCACAAGGCAGTTGTTATCACTCCATCTATGGTGTCTAATAATGGATGATCTCATGAAGCGCCTAACTTCGGAAGGATCCGATTCGCATGCATAGCCGGACGACGGGCTGGTCCTAGTGATCAGCAGCTTTCCGTCGTTTGCAACAGAATGCTAGATAGCCTGTAGAATAATGATCCTTTTCACCGAGAAGAAAAATAGATGATTTTAGGGTATCAATCATGTATGATACGCCTCTTGTGCTGGCCTAGGACGTCAGATACTAGGAAACGAACATTCCAGAAGTGTGGAAAAGGAAACAGAATATTTTGTCAATGTGATTATTTACCAAAATATTATAAAATTGGACGGTAGGCTCATTTGTCAGTCAATTACGGATTAATACGGGCCATACATACGCTGGTTTTAGGACCCGCCCTTTTTTGAAACTGATACTTTCAAAAAATTAATTCGTAAAACTTTTGTGTTTTACATAAAAAAGGTTCTAGTAAAAGTGTACAGAATAGGTGGAACTAATTTTAATAGTCCCAAATTGGCCCAGTCAACCATGGTATTCAGTTATTTCAAAAAGTAATCCAGGTGATATTTAGGATAAACATTCCAAATGGGAAAAGTAGCTGAACATTTTTCTAGGAGAGGCTATTTCCAATATTGAGTAAATCAGTGAAACCACGTTGAAGAATTACTACTATTTTGGAACAATCCGGAAGTAATATGAATACTATAATATAATGAATTTAATAAGTATAAACCTACCACAACAAATGTACTTGCATTTTTAAATGACACTATCAATGCGAAAAAGAAAACATGCATTGTTAATGCCATATATTTAATTATAAACAATAATTATGTCGAAGAAAATTGGTAAAAAAAGCATATCTTTAGACAGCCTAAAGTTGCACACCGTTAGGGCAACAGCCATGTAGGAGCTTAACTGTTTTCACAAAAACTTGTGCCTGCATAATAAACTGTGACAAAATACCTTCAAAAATTAAACGATTGAGAAATACCCAAGTTTATTCCTAATGTTTATACAACTACAGTAAATTATTAGTGGAATACTAAACACTCAAGCTGAAAAAAAGTGGTGAATGTTAATTTTTTCAGCAGTCACATAACTGCGATGTGCATAACTAAAAATTTTAAAAATGAGGCAAGCTTTAAGTGAGGCTAACAAAGTTTAGTGCAAATACATTATTTAAATCATCAGACAAAATGGCCATTTCCAATTTAATTTACCATGAAATACGAAAAAAAATACCAGAGAAAAAACAGGATTACACGACAACGAAATATTTTTGTAAAACAATAAACATAAGGCTTTGGAAAAAAAAGTGAATCAAGACAAGAAGTATTAATTGGATATTGCACCTTTTAACAAGAAAATAAGAAAGTTTTTAGTTTTGGCATACCGGCGCTTCCACCAAAAGCGCTACTGTTGCTTTTTCATCTAGTCGAATAAAAAAAAATCCGTTTTTTTAAGAACAGAAATGTTTCTAGTTTCTATTATTTTGGAAACCGTTTAAATTTTTGATTGCTGTATGTAACAGGTGGTAGTTTTCATATGTGGTTTATTTTATCTTTAATAACCGTCCACAATTACCCCAGGGTTAGACAGAATAGTGATGCTTTTTCATAGTTAGGATTTCATAAGTAAAAGAAGATAACAGAATCTGTACATTAAGTTATTGAACTTCATGCTATTGTTAGTTTCGATATATGTAACTAACTAAAAATCATGGGTATCAATTAACACAATAATGAAAAAAGTCAGTGTCAAGATTAATATATTAAGGGATTTTTTAAAATGTGTTTTTTCTTTTCTGTTTTAAATAAAAAATGCCTTTTCTCGCGCTGTTTGAATTCCTATAGTCTACTTTGAATTCTACCACCAAATCAGGGTGCCGACTTATTTTATTTCTGAAGCCGTTTAAATTATATGCTTGTTGTAGTGGGAGGGAGCAGTTTCATGTGTTTTATAACAGAGAATTATCCCAGGTTAGATTGAGTAATGATGCTTTTTCATAATTAGGATATCATGAGTAAAAGAAGGTAATATAATCTTTACATTAGTAAACATTAAAAGTGTAAATGCAAAATTCATGCTATTTGTTGTTAATTTCGATATACCTAACTAATAATAATCATATGTATACATTTATACAGTGAGAGCTAAATACCTATTATCATTTTCAAATTGTGGTAAAAATGTAGAGTGGCAAAGAGATATCTATGACGTTGTGTTTACATAATGAGTAAGCATTGGAGTTTTGTTTCAGCGTAGTACATTTCAACATGAATTCGTATTCTATCCAACAAAAAATATTTTGTGTCGAAAATTCTGTGAAAACTCAATCAATAATTCAAACTCATCTCTGTTTTCGTGGACGTCAGTATAATGTTGAAAATTGTCCTTGACGATTTACAAAAAAAAAAAAAAAAGGCTGAAAAATGGCATTCAAGCGTATCAGTGTGTGACGGAAAATGAACGAGGGCTCTTAATTCGGTGTGCACTGTTGCAAACCAAAAAAGACTGGCCATACAATTGCCTGAAGAATATTGGTTCCAAGATGACGACGCCACAACTCGTACGACAAGAATTTCCACGGAAATTCTGTGGAAACATTTCCCGCAATCATTAATTTCACCGGACAGATATTTGCTGTAGCCAGTGAGATTGCCATATCTAACTATACCCCATTTTTTCTCTGAAGTTACTTCAAACATGGGATATATAAATACAGACCAAGGCTGTTGATGGCCTTACAAGAAATATAAAGGATGAAATTCGCACAGCACCGGAAAATATCTTGAATATTGTAGTGGATAAATTCTATACATAGTTTAGAAGAGTGCGTTGCCGAAAGAGGAGGCCATTTGCTGCATACCATTTTTCGTTTATAAAACTCCTATCCATTTTGAACGTTATATTACTTCCTTACCCCTCAAAGTGAGAAAGTTATGTATTCGTGAAAAAAAATTTGAAAATTTTATTGCATTTCAGGACGAATCTAGACGAATTATGACGATACACAAAATTTTAGACAGAAAAAATGTTCTGTCTGTGTGTGTGTCTGTGTGGTTCGCGATAGCAGCTACAGTTTTTGAGATAAAGCTTTCAAATTTGGTACACACATTCTAGAGGTCAAGGAAGAGATTGAATTTGTTGATGAGCAAAATCAGTCCCAATGTCTAAAAAATTAGTGACATTCTACCAATGTGACTTCTTTGAAACGTCGAGTTTTATTACGGTGAGGAAGTTCTGATCACCAAGTAATTGGAAGCGTTTTTTTTTATGTTATTGTGAATTAATTCATTTTTATTAAAGTTTCGAAATGAAAAATTTGGCTCTCACTATACAATAATAATGAAAAAAGTATATTTAAATATTTTTAATTATTGTTAATATGTTGTTATTTTTAATATCTGTTGATATGTATATGTGTATCGTGTATGTATGTAGGTGCATATATCCTTTTCTTTATTTTTTTTATTGTTTGTTCCACATGTTATATACATATATTTTAATTAATTTTTTTAGTATTTCTATACATACATCATAATTTTATATCTTGTTGTACCCTGAGGATGGTAATAAAATTTACCGAAACATCAGCAAGTTGATGAAGTACTTTTTCTCAAAATAAGGACCCTTACTCAACAGAACTTTTTCCAACTAAAAAAAGTTAATGTCTAAAGTAATACTCGTATGTTCTAGGTTAGTTGTATTTTGTTTCTCTTTTCAATAAAAAATGATTTTTTTGCGCTATTTGAATTCCTAATCTCTACTAATTTTACCACCATATCACAGTCGACTTTGCGTAGCCAACTATATCTGTATTTGTTTAAATTTACACTAATTCATACATAAAACGTGCAATATAAACAATTATTTTAATTTCTACTGATCAATCAACAAGGTTCTATAATTGTCAACTCCCTTACCCTTTTCCTTATAAATATATAGTTGCATTTTCTTTCGTACAAAGTTCTAAATAATAGTAATAAAGATTTCTTATTATTATCCTTACATCATTTCACAGATGAAGTTGTTTATCTTCTTTTCCTATTAGATATTTCCCTATGTATGAAAAAAATTAAATTTTTTCAAAAAGTGATTAAGTGCGTATTGACAAAGAATTTCTTGAGAAAATAAAAACTCTGATTTATAAATAGCAAAAAAATGTATATGTAAGTATGAATAGGATGGAAAATAGTGAGGATAGGAAGGCGAGGAGGTGATTGGTAAGGCGTTTGGTGGTATTAATCTTGTTTTCTTTAGTTTTCGCGTATAAAACAGAATATTGTAATCTAACACATTTTTTCAAAATATTCAAATTTTCCTAACCTCATAAACACAGAATAACTGAAGTTAATACGTATTTGACGTGCGCGGTGATTCCGAGTACACCTCAAGTCGTCTTCAAGTCAACCTTGAACATTACTTGCTGTAAGCACAGGCTTGAGCACGATGTCGTTTTATAAAACGCAGTGTCAAATCTCGTACTTGAGCATCGTTTATAAATACCGGCCTAAGTTTTGCTTAAGTTCGACTTCGCATTGACTGTTAATACGGCAATTAGCAAGGCGAGGAAGTGACTGGGGATGCGTTCGGTGATATTAATCTTATTTTTCTTAGTTCAAAACACAGAATATTATAATTTAACACATTTTTTCAAACATTTCAACTTAAATGAATATAAAAAGAATGGTTCCAATGCCATTCTTTTACTATAACCATTATATGCTAGTTAATCAACCGACTGCTGCTATTGGACATAACTACCAGATGACATACCTAAATGAGGTTGCAATATTTAATGATAGTTTTATAAATTGTAATTAAAATGTTGGGACTTAATCCACTATATTTTTATTTATAGAATCTAGTAAAATAGTTTAATTCTTTATGAATATGTTAGTGACCTTGATGTAACTGGTATTTTCTTTGGTGGGTGGGGACGAGGGTCAAACAAAATGAAGAGCTTTATTAAATTTTTTAGAAGTTTTGACTTTGTAAGTTGTTCATCCTCAGGACAAAATTAAAACAGTTTTCCTTTTGTTATCATCATTAGAGTTAAGAAAACTTGTTTGTTTTTTCATGTATTATATTGTATAACTTGAAAATAATAGACGTGTTATTTTGTGAACTGTGTGCTTTTTATTTATCTATTTGCTGAAGATCCTGAAATTGTGGGGACCGTGACAAGACTGTCTTAAAGAATGGATACATTGAGGAAAGGCCGTGCGGCGATAAGAACGTCGTTTACGAAGTTTTACAGTTCATTTAAAGGGCAGTTAGCCGTAGAACAACCCGATATTGATGAAATAGAAGCCAGTTTTGGGTTTCTAGAAGAAAAATTGAATTATTAACTAATCTCGACAGACAAATTTATGACATTTTACTTAAAGATGAGTCGTATGACGAATCAAGCCTACAAGCAGAGGTGGATCCCAGGGATGAGTACCCAAATAATTTCCACAGAATAAAAATAACTGACTTGTGGACATTGGATGTGTTGGGTATTCAGGATATCTTAGAAAAGGAAAATAGAGAACAGTTAGAATTGGCTGCACAGGAACATATTAATCAAACGGTTAAAGTAAACGAAGAAGGTAGATGTGAGGTATAGATGCCTTGGTTAGAAGATCATGCTGTGTAATCAAGTTAGCTCGAAAGAGGTTACATATTACAGTAAAAAGCTTGAAGAAAGATGGTTATTATAAAAAATATGGTAATGTAATGCAAGAGTGGAAGAAGGAAATTATTATGGAAGAAGTCTGCCAAAGTTGCATTGTAAATGAAGGCCATTATTTACCCCATAGGGCAAGTTGTAAAAGAAAGCAGCTCTACTTCTGTGAGACCTGTGTTCGATACTTCAGCGAAAGAGAAATGGTCACCCTCACTTAACTATTGTTTAGAAAAGGACGGTAACTTGATTGACAAAATTGAAGGGATGAGCTCTTCAGTTTTGTTGAGTTTCAGATTAAATAAAATAGGGGTTAACTCAGACATTAGAAAAACATTTCTACAGATTTGTGTTCAAAAAAAGGATAAGAATTTTTAAAGTTTCTATGGGTAGATGAAACTGGTAATTTAAAGAATTTTCGTCATAGACGTGTAGTTTTTGGGATATCCTGTAGTCCTTTTCTATTGGGGGCTGTAATTAACCACCATTTGACCAAGGTACTGCAAAATATAAAGTCTGGGGAGAGCAGTTACTCTCGAGAAACAGTGTTAAAGGCTTAGGAAAAGATTTTATGTAGATAATTGTTTCACGAGTGTTAACAGTCTAACTGAGCTCAACAATTTTATCAACGAGTCTGTTGCCATATTTTTCAGTATAAAATTTTACTTCAGAAGTTGGGAATATACAGATCCTGGACTGCCTAAAGAAATGAAACCAACTGCTATTTTAGGATTAAACTGGTGCAGAAGATCAGATTTGTTCGGCCTTAGTTCGAACTGTTGTAAAGGCATATCCAGAAGTTTTTACTAAACGGACAATTTTGACAGTGGCTCGTTGTATAATCGATCCAATGGGTTTTACGTGCCCCACGGTATTATGTCCTAAAGTTTTGCTACATGAAGCATGAGCTTTGAAAATAAGTTGGGATGTTGAAGTCGACCCCAGCATTAAGAAGTTTTTGCGCTGGTTTGAAGATCTTCACTATCTGATTGAAATTAAAATTCCTAGATGGCTATTTGACAACTCAACTCAAAAGGAATATTGGAGTATATATACACATCTTTCACTAGGTGTTTGAGATAAAAAGATAAAAGGTGTAATTAATAATTTGTTTAAAAATTATTAATTTGAATAAAGTTATAACACTAATCTACTAAATTAATCAGTTTTAAAGTAATTACCAATTTCATTTTTTTATTATTGAAATATACCTATGTAATTACAAAATATTTTGAAATCTTGTACGAGGCTTGGAAAAAAGAACAATATGTGAATCAAGAAGGTCTTATGGGATAATAGTAATTAACATAAATAGGAAAGTTTTTAGTTTTGACAAACTAGTGCTTCCGCCAAAAGAGCTACTGTTGTCGTTTTTCATCCAGTGGAATAAAAATATATCCATGTTATCAATAAAGTGTTTTTGTTTAATATTTTTTTAAACTTGTTGACTGCTGTAGTAAATAGCAGTATTTATTTATTTTTAGTAACAGATGAATGAGGAGAAATTGTCCACAAATTCCCCAGGTAACATAGAGTAGTGATGCTTTTTCATAATTAGGATATCATAAGTAAAGGAAGATAATATAATCTTATTAAAGGTATGAATGTAATAACGATGGCTCACACTGCAAACCGGCTAACTCCACTTTTTACGGAATTTGAGATTTTGGTGCATCTACTAGTAAAAATAAAAGTCCATAGTGTGGTAAAGCAAATAACTCCAAGACATTAAGGTTTTCTTTAAATTTCATGGCACGTATACCGGCTATCTCCACGATATAAAATTTCAACACTGTAAAGCTTCTAACTCCTGTATCAGCAGCCATTTTCAATGTTCGAATCAACCAAAATAGTTCACAATTCTGTTATTAGCTGCCAATTTTCAGTTTAGAAGTTAAAATAATATATAAAAACATTATTATAAGTGCATAAATGTAAAAAAATTTATGTGGATGGTTTACTACAAATTTACCTACTAATCGTCACAAGGACAGAAAAGATCCATCAGTATCGAGAAAAACTTGTTCTGTAATCTATAACTTGAGAAAAGGGGATGGATTAGTAAGAGTCTGTAAGACAATGTTTTTTGAATACATTGTGTATAGGGAAATGGTGCGTACTAAATTGGAAGAAATCATTGAAACAAAAGGATGTTATTGAACCAAGCGAAGAAAAAGATTCGTTATTACCAGTTCTTAAAAAATCAAATAAAATCAATCCTTTCACGAAAGAAAACAAAGCAATCAATGATTTTCTTAATGAATCGCTGACATTGGAGTCACATTATGGTCGGAAATCAACAGAAAAAAATTATCTCTTATCTGAATGGCCATCGAAAAAAGCCCTCTACAACTTCTACGTGAAAAAATGGTGTGAAGAATGTAATATAAAATCCCTATCTGTATGTACATTTAATAACGCTATGGATATAAGAAACATCTCCTTATATCAGCCCAAAAAGGACCAATTTCAAATTTGTTATTCACACAAGTTGGGACACTATTCAAATGATCAACATGCCATGCATATTGAAAAGAAAAAAGATGCTACAAAAGAAAAACAGAAAGACAAGGAAAGATAAGATTATGTGTTCACTATGGACCTGCAAGCTGTTCTTTTATCACCACAATCCACTGTATCCAGTTTATATTACAAAACTAAGCTTTGCGCTCACAACTTTTGTTTATTCAACTTAAAATCTAAGGAAGTAACTTGCTATTTATGGAATGAATCAGAGGAGGGGGGGCTAAATGCAGAAGAATTTGCTACAATTGTGGTTAAATTTTTATTGGAAAAAGTAGTACCTCAGTTGAAAAAAGAGGGCGACAGCAATAAAATAATATTGTACACTGATGGCTGTACATATCAAAATCGAAATGTCACAATGAGCAACGCTTTACTTAATTTAGCCATGACAAACCATAGAACAAAAATTTCGAGAAGTTGGTCATACTCAAATGGAGGCCGACAGTATGCATGCCATGATAGAAAAACAGCTAAAAAAGCATAAAGTGATCAATATCCCTGCTGAGTACATTGATGTATGTATCAAGACTAGAAGAAGTCCCGAGCCATATAATGTCTACTACTTGACTTATGATATTTTTAAAAAGTTTGATGTCGAATTTTTCAAGTCGGTACGGCCTGGGAAAAAAAGGGTAACCCCAAAGTTACCGATGTGAGTGCTCTTCAATATAATTTTGATGGTGAAATTTTTTTTTAAATTACGATTTGCAGATGACTGGACCTTACTACCTCAAAGGCGAGATAGACAACTTAGAACAAGAACTTGGGATGAATTGCCGAAATTATACACAAACCGGTGTAAAGTTAAAAAAAAGACGTATGAGCATCTTTAAGAATTAAAAAAGGCGATTCCTTCTGATTACCATGACTATTACGACAACATTCTGTATGAAAATTAAGTTAGATTCTATAAACTGATCTATAGATCAGTACGCAAAGTGAGATTTTGTTTTTTTCTTTATTCTTAATAAGAACCAATATTTCGTTTGTTATTTTTGATGAAAATATTTGTTTAATGATATCTGCAAATTACAGTAATATTGTTTAGAAATTAGAGAATAAACGTCTAACTCCAAAATAACTATCTCATTATTTTATAAAAAACTTCTAACTCCCTAATTATCTTAAAAAAAAGTAAAATATAATAAAATTTTAATATTTTTCATTCCATTACCACGTCCTAATTTTAATTTTATAATAATATGGTGATTGCACCATACATTTAAAGTTTACAAAAGCTGTAAATAGTTTTTATTGTCTCCTGTAAAATTTACATTTTTGGAGTTAGCAGGTTTGCAGTTTAAGCCATCGATAAATAAACTTCATGCTATTGTTAATTTCGATATATTTGACTAATAATCATGTGTATACATTTATGTATTTTAATAATGACAAATGTTAATGTCAAGATTAATATGTTAGGGGTTATTTATTTTTAAGATGTGTTTTGTTTTTTTGCATTGACATATTAATGGAAAAATATTTTAGTAAATAAGTTAGTATGTGACACTTTTATATGAAATGTTTGGTGCAGTCGAGTTGATTTGGAAGGAATATGCAGTTCAATGAGTCAAATTTGTTATGTAATAATTTGAATAGGAATACGATTCCATGGACCATGCATCTTCCATCGAGTTTGTAAAGAATTGAGAGAGAATCTATTTCGTAATACTACATTGTCAGTTCCAATAGGTGGATATAAATTCTTTGATAAAAGCTAGATATTTTAAAAACTTTCTTTGGATTGATTCTAAATATGTAAATGATATGGGTTGCATAGTGTGGGTTCCAAATTACATCGGTATATTCAAGTTTGCTCCCAATAAACTAATTAAATAAAATCATTAATGTGAATAATATGTGAACAGTTCTAACACCTTTGGAATTTCTAATTATAAATCCCCAATGATTTAAAAGCTGAATAAACAGCACCGTTTATATGATTAATAACGGTAATTTTACTATCAAATGTCCTGGAAACTATCAACCCTTAACATGAACAATCATTTAGTTTGTACTTATTAATGAGTAGCCTACTTGATTAAGTGATAATATAACATTTTTCAACATTTATAGGTAGATTATTTTTAAAGGATGTTTCAATAAGAGCGCAATATTTCAAGGTTCAATAAAACATGGCTTCCTATAGCAAAGTATTGAAATATTTATTGAGTTATAATGTAGACATGTAGTAATGTATGGAACAACACATCTGGTAAATGGCCGCCACGGCTTTGCTGGCATATGCGTACTCGTTTGGCGAAATTTTGAATAACGCATACACGTGGTGATATTTCGTTGATATAGCGTCTAATTTCGGCCCTCAATGGTCGCGGGCTTGTTGGCATAAGCCTATGACTTCAGATAACCCGACAGCCAGAAGTCCAAAGGTGTTAAATCGCAAGAGCGTGGCGGCTAATTCTGATCACCAAACCAAGAGATGGCACGACCAGGAAAAGACTCGTGCAAGACCGTCAATGTTTCTCAGGCTGTATGGCAAGTGGCACCGTCCTGCTGAAACCACATGTCGTCGAGAACAATATCTTCCAGTTATGGCACAAAATCCTGGGTTATCATAGCACGATAACGTTCCCTATTCACTGTTACTGCATTACTTGCCTCGTCTTCGAAGAAAAACGGCCCATTGATTCCTCCAGACCACAATGCACACCAAACAGTGACACGTCTTGAATGCATTGCTTTCTCATGGATCATTCGTGGATTTTCTGAACCCCATATGTGGCAGTTTGGCTATTAACGAAGCCATCGAGGTGAAAATGGACCTCATCACTGAAAATGATTATGTTCACAAAACCGGCATTCACTTCTTGTTGTTCAAGGATCGAATTGGTGAACTCTCTTCGCTGTACATGGTCTGTTGGCAGAAGTTGTTAAGTCAATTGGACTTTGTAGGCACGGAGATGCAAAGTGAGGATACGCTGAAGAGTGGCTATTGTAACGTCCAATTCTTGTACACAATGACGAATCGACGTCCCTGGACGACCTCTACGAGCTACGAGCTCGTGTCGCGTGTTTCACATCACCGATTCAAACTTTCACGATTTTGAAATAATGTTTAACAATCAGGATGCGTTATTCTATCGTGTAATGCTCCATGTTTACTAACTGCCATCTGTCTCCTATCGACCTAGCATATCATAATCTTTTGACATCATGGCAGACAAACTGGAGCGCAATTCAAATCTTGCGCTGTTATTCAAACACGGTTTAGAACACCAATATTTTGTAAATACAACATAAGCAGTTTTATGTCGTGAAGAAAATTAATTGCATTGTGTATTTTTAAATCGTCTGCATAAAGTTCGTACTGGCAGTGTACTTCTATGACAATATCGTTGATAAAAATATTGAAAAGAAGAGGACCAAATATCGATCCCTGTGGAACTCCTGATTCCACTGTAAACTCAACAGTCTTTTAACCATGGTAACAATTATATTGTGATCTTTTATCAAGATGTGGATTAGAAAGTTAAACAAATTCATATAATAACCCAATATTTGTTAGTTTATTTAGCAAGATACCATGATCAAGTCTGTAGAACACCTTGGAAAAATTAGTGTAGGTATATGATGTCGACCCCCCGTATCTAACACTTCACAGAGATATTAATAAATTTGTAGCTGTTGACCTGCCTAACATAAAGCCATGTTGGTTAGGAGATATTTCATTTTTGATATTAGGAAAAATATAATCATACAAGATAAGTTCAAATAGTTTTGAACAGTTATTTATATGGTGGGACGATGGTCAAACAAAATGGAGGACTTAATTAAATTCTGTTGACGTTTCAACCACATAAGTTGACCATCAAGAGACGTAACTCAGGAAATGATTAATTGGAGGTAGATATTGCAAGACTCTTTTTTAAATACCCTCCAAAGTGATGTATGTTAAAATCAAGTATTTTGGAAGATATAGTTATCCTCTCTGTGGACGTAAATGGAAATTAAAATCAAATCAAAGTATGTTGTAATTTTAGTTTGCCTCAACTGAAAAACTGGTATACGCCCGTCTGCAAGATAACTGTTTGGATGGTTGCCATAAAAACTGACAGTTTCGTGTATTTTGTTCATTTTTATTAACAACATATGACAATTTGTGATGCTTTTTCATAATTAGGTTATCATAAATAAAAGAAGATCGTATAATATTTACATTAAAAAACTTATTAATGGTATGAATTACTTTTAAACCAATCATTATCATTAGTTAACCATAGCAATTTCTTTTCTTTTATTACTGTTTTTATCTCAAAAATCTAGTGAAGTAGGAAGGATGTGTGTTTTCTACCAAATTTTTGTATTAAAGGTCCCATATTGTACTGGTACGTGTATAGGTGATTGAGAAAATCTGAAAACATAATTATTTAAAGCATGCAAAAAAAACATAGGAAACGGGATAATCGATCCTTTTGAATTTATGCAGAAAACCTTATTACTTCCTCATCCCTCAAAGTGAGGAAGTTATGTATTCGTGAAAAAAAAGTTGAAAATTTTTATTGCATTTCTGGACGAATCTTGACGAATTATGAAGATACACAAAATTTCAGACAGAAAAACTTTTCTGTCTGTGTGTCTGTCTATCTGGTTCGCGATAGCAGCTACAGCTTTTGAGATAAAGCTTTCAAATTTGGTACATACATTCTAGAGGTCAAGGAAGAGATTGAGTTCGTTGATGAGGAAAATCGGTCCCAATTTTTAAAACGTCAAAAAATGTAACTTTTTTGAAACGTCAAAGTGACTTTTTTAAAAAGTCAAAATGTGACTTTTGAAACGTCAAAAAATTTGACTTTTGAAATGTCAAAAATTACTGTTATTATAAACTCCACCACACGTCGAGTTTTACTACGGTGAGGAGGTTCTGATCCCCAAGTAATTGGCAGCGGTTTTTTATAGTATCTTTGGAACTTGCTTGGAGAGTTGGAGAAGGAACACATTTTCTAACATACTTTTTTAAAGATGAAGTTAGCAATGATGGCACTGACAGAATAAAATATAACAGCATTTTTTTTGTTTTAATTGCATTAGAAGGAGCTAAGCCACATTCCATAAGCAAATGACTTATTGAAAGTAACGGGAATCCTAATTTATGTCCTGTGAAGTAGGTGTCACTTCCTGGTAAATTACTGTAAAAAAATGTAAACTGTAAAATATTGTACTGTAGCCTCTGCTTCTACTGTTACTTCCAGTTCTCTCCTTTTTTGAAGAAAATGAGCAAAAAATTACTTCTGGAGGAGCCCTTTTGCAGAATTATAGTTATATTAGCCTTTAAAATTGCCACTTTCATTTGTAAACCAAAAATAAGTACTTACTTTATTACATTAGTCAGGACGTTATTAAAATAATTATAATTATACGTATGTTATAAGAAATTAAAATTTCTTTATTCGGTATACTTAATACCCACAAGTGAAAATAGTCAAAATAATTCTTTTTGATTCGACAAAAAAAATCTAACTTTTTGAATTTTCATTTGTCAACTTTTGCCAGATGACAGTTAGGTAAAATAGTCAATCAAAATTCGTTCATTCATAAAAACTACTTGAATATCTGATTTAAATATGTTCCTGAAACAGATCACATGTTCCGATTTACTTTTGCTCACCCAGTATGAGGTAAATAAAACACACAATTTACATTTTGTCTTCGGTAAAGGACCCGTTCGTAAAGAAAGAAATAATGAAGGAGACGATATGAAGAATATACGAAGGTGTGGATTCAGTAGGAGAGGTAATTAAGGTGAAGGAGAGACAGAGCTCGGCCGAGGCGGTGTCGGTAGTTCCAAGAAAAAGCCTGCATGTAGGAGTAGTTGATGAGGTGGCCGGCGGGCTCCATACGGACTCCTCCGGCATGACACAGCCGCGGCTCGGCTATAACTAATAGCTTCATTATTAATCGTCGGTGCCGCGCGTTGTTTACGACCAGCGCTTCTTTCTGTTGGAGTCTACCTACCTGTGGAATATGTAAAGGAAACGAGTTATTAGTAACAAACACACTTGTAAAAATATTTTTTAGTAGCCAAAGTAAAATACCAATTATATTTAAGAGGCTAGAATACCGGCCTGATTAAAAAAATTAAGTAAACCATAGAAATGCTATTTTGTTATTTTTTAACCTGGGCATAAGTTTTTAATGACATGTATTAATTACATCCTGTCTTAATTTATGAGAGGTGTTAATATTTTACGTTTAATTTTGAGATATCAAATCGACTCCATCCCTATCCAGGCCCTTCAATTGCCAATTGCCTGGGGGTAGATGTCGAAATGATTGTTTTGTACATAATATTTAAATATATTGCTTTAATTGATTGATAGAAATGCAGTAATAATTTTATTATTAAGAACAAATAAGTAGTAAAATGGATAAAAGCCAAATGTACGATAAATAATGACTGAGGAGCAAGCACACAAGCAAGCACATTAATTTCTCTAGTAATTTTTCAGGTAAACACGAATCCATTTTTCAAGCAAAATCGTATAAATTTTTAACGAGTAATTGTCAAGCATTTTCGGAAGATTAAACTCTTTAACCATTTAAGACTAGACCAAGCTTACACTTGCCACATACCTACATCATAGAGATAATTGAAGCCAACATAAATATTGATCAACATAGAAAAGTAAATGAGGGTTTTATTGCGCCACTAAATTTTCATGACACATTGGATCAAAAGTCGTTCTTTTTTTTGCCAGTGAACAGTGTTTGGCACAGTTGAACGAATTCTCGAAAACAGACAATCATTTGTCCCTAGGAATACAAATAAATTTACGGTCAAGTGGAGGATACTGAGGATTAACGGAAGAATTTTTGACGGAAAAATCCTTCAGAAGGTTAAAAAAGCGAGGGAACTAATTCTAACGAGAATTTATTAAAAACGTTTTAATGATTTTGAAAACTTTAAGAGTTGTCTCGAGAGATTTGAGAAATATTTGAGTGTGAGATATCGATATTCTTTAACTACTACAGAAAAAAAATTTGATAAATGTCGAAAAATAACACCTCTGACGCATCTAATGTCACAATATTTGTGTATAGATGAGAAACAGTTATAGTACGAGATCCGGCTGCAGAATTAGTGTACTCATCGAGTATTTGCTAAAAACCAAATTTTTACGCATATTTATGATTAGGAGAATATATATCTACCACGCTGCCTATCAAAATGTGGCCGCAAGTATTTTTAATTAAATTATTATTAATTGACTTTTCGGAAAAAATTTCATTGACTTGTTTTTTCAATAACATATCGTCCACTTCACGACAATATATATAAAGACTCTGAAAAATCACGGCTGCCGTTGCCCACTTGGCCGCACCTCTTCGCAGCCAGATGTACACAGGTATGATTTTGTTACATTTATACGCTCATAACGTACATTTATTATTTTTATATCAAATTAAAGCTAATTTTTTTCTGTTTATTATGATATACCGTTGCCTAATTAAATCTGGCCGCAAATAAGGGTTGCTGGCTGTTAAAGATGGTAAATATTAAAGGTAGAGTGAAAGAAAGCTAGCGCGTAACATCACCAGTCAGACGAGGATAGCGATTGCCAGCTGTACGACGATTTAAAGCCATTGCGCATGCGTCGGATGCTAGTGTTCTCAACCACCGGTTCAAACAATAGTAGGTACGACTTAATAATTACTCCAAAAGAATTGTCTTTCTTTTCAAAATGACAAATTGAAAAATTACAAAACAAATGATAAATTTAAAAAATTACAAAAAAAATGACAAATTTAAAAATTACAAAAAAAAATTGATATTGATGAAAAATAAAGCCAAGGTTACTTATATAAAAGAAAATTTTATTGTCCAAGTATTGTTTGAAAAAATATTAGATTTTATTCAAGTATTACATCGTTTTTTACATATTAATTAAATATTTAAGCAAATTAAAAATGTCGTAGCTATTCAGTTGAGAACACTAGCATCCGACGCATGCGCAATGGCTTTAAATCGTCGTACAGCTGGCAATCGCTATCCTCGTCTGACTGGTGATGTTACGCGCTAGCTTTCTTTCACTCTACCTTTAATATTTACCATCTTTAACAGCCAGCAACCCTTATTTGCGGCCAGATTTAATTAGGCAACGGTATATCATAATAAACAGAAAAAAATTAGCTTTAATTTGATATATAAATAATAAATGTACGTTATGAGCGTATAAATGTAACAAAATCATACCTGTGTACACCTGGCTGCGAAGAGGTGCGGCCAAGTGGGCAACGGCAGCCGTGATTTTTCAGAGTCTTTATATATATTGTCGTGAAGTGGACGATATGTTATTGAAAAAACAAGTCAATGAAATTTTTTCCGAAAAGTCAATTAATAATAATTTAATTAAAAATACTTGCGGCCACATTTTGATAGGCAGCGTGGTAGATATATATTCTCCTAATCATAAATATGCGTAAAAATTTGGTTTTTAGCAAATACTCGATGAGTACACTAATTCTGCAGCCGGATCTTAGACTATTATAATACTTAGACTTGTATTGGAGGCTGTTTTTAATTTTGCAAGGAATGAAAAAGCAGCGGAAGTATTACAAGGAGTATCCCAATAAAATCTACAACAGAAAATATTAAGACAACAATCCTCGCCATGTTCACAACAAAATACGACTTCTTAATATGTTTTATATTTATTAGGACCCATTCAAAAGTAAAAATACCCTAAAACCAATTTTAACTGAGACCAGACCATTGTTAGATGTAAACTGATAAACATTATCAAATCGGAACATATCGTCCATGAACATAGGATAAATCGGACTCAAGAAGAAAAAAATTGTCCTAAAGAAAGTAAAATTCCGTTAAAGTGAATTCGAAGCGCACAGAGAAAAACCATTATGGCAAATTTTGCACAATGTTGTAGAATATGATTTTGTTGAATTTTTTTAAACAATCGTAAAATTTCAAAACACAACATATAAAATTACTTAAAAAATTTGCACCAATTGTTCCTCTCACTTCTTTAAGCCCAATTCGGAGTGTAATTTTTTACAGTTGGGATAAAATGTCACGTGTTTCTCTGTGAGGTTATAGTTGCTTTTCCACCAGTTCAATATATATATTTTTTAAATATGCAGTGATGAAATGCTTTTGAAAAAGTAATTTCGTATTTTTCGTAATGGAGTAGCGTCTTAAATATATTGTTTTACATAAAGTTATAATTTTGAGGTTAAGTTTTATTTATAATGATAGAAACTTGTACCACTGATTTGAGGTTAACTTAATAATTGGATATTTATTTGTTACATAAAAATTAAAAATTCAACATTATTGTATTAAAGAAATTATATTATTCTTTGTAAAAGTTTGCATTATTTTTCACCGATTTATTTTGTCTTATTATGTCATTGCCATTAATATTAATTTGAAAAGAATACATAGAATACAAAATCGTTTTCATCGGTTAAAGTTGGAAGTAAAACCTTTTCGAAATCATGCTATCCTGCTAGCAAACATTGAGATACGCGGTGGTTTTGCACCTTATTATAAGCGGTACATGCTTGAGTTGACCATATGGAACAGACTAACTAATGAACTACCTGACCGTAGAATATGTTCGTCATTTTATCTACAGCCGAATTCCAATCCAATCACAAATAGTTTGGCGAGCATGAGCGGAAATATTACTGTTTTGAGGTTTGTATGATACAAATTTTAAATGCTACATTTTTTTCTGTTAGCCTGTTACTCATTCTCACGAAATTTTTCTGGAAATAAATGCTTGGGTAATTGGGATGCCGAGCGTATCCGAAGTTGTACCAAGTAGATGACGATTGACGAGAAGGTTTTACAAAATAAAGGAAAGTAACTGTAGGGTTCTTTATAACTGATTATTTATTAAAATGATGAATTTACAACTGTTTTTTTTTTTAAATTTTGGCTTTTTATTTGTTTCCAGTTACAACAAAAATGTGTATAAAGAATACGACACTCCAATTAATTTATAAATAAACGATGAAAGACTATATTCGTATATCTTCTTTCAGTTGTCATTATGTCATGTCTTGCCAATCTACCACCTACAAATTTTTACTTTTTAAAATAAAAATGTAATAAAAAATCACAAATGTGGATAAAATTTAATTACTATGTAAGAAATTATAATTTAAAACAGCATTTAATTTTGGCACATTTCGAATCAGTATTTTTTAAACAATTATGAGAATCCCATTTTATTTATTTTAAGGAAAACCATACTGTCATCATTCAGGAAGACTCGGCCAAGGCAAGCAATAAGACTCAAATGAGAGAAAAGAGATGCAACGACAGTAACCTTTATCAGAGATTTAAGGGCAATAATTTTTTTTTTTGTAATACTATTTCTCAAAAGTCTCCCAACTGCTTATTTGACGTAGCATCATAAGGGTGAAGGGTGAAGGTTCACTTCTCCAGTAAAATACGGGTAACCCTCTATTTTTTTAACTAAATCCTATAAGAATATGCATGTGGTAGAAAAATAACTGTTAAGGAAAATGTTTAAGATCTCTCGATTTGTGCGCATCATTAAATGTTTTGCGAATAAACGCGAAAAACCGCCTCATGGGTAGTTTTTGTTAGTAAAAAAAATCTAGGTAAACGTGATGATTACCAAAAAAATCCCAAAAACTTTTTAAAAAGGTAGCAGATTACCGCAAAAATTAATAAATCACAATAATATTAACATTACTGATATACGTATATATAAATATTAATACAATTAAATTCATTCAAAGAGAACTGCTCCGGTGTGATTCTTAGAGGTTGTGGATTTTCAATCAGAACTTATTAGAGATAGACAATTTGCTGCAATATGTCTGCATTTACTAAGACCGCAGCTGCTTGAATCAGAGGAAATATTACATCATGTTCATCATCTGGTTCAGTTTAAACCTGTTCTTTAATATGTTCCTTGAAAAAGTGGTCAAGTGTGTTGAAAGCGGGTGATCGAGGAGGCCATGCAATTAGCCCACGTTTTCCTATCCAACAGCTAGAGAAATTAAGTTTAAAAACTTCCACATCAAACTGTCCTAATGTTCCGTGTTGTTAGTACCATGAATTTAGTCTTCTAAGGCACAGTTTTCAATCACGAGTTAACTACTAGATGGGGGTTACCCAGAACCATATTTTTATAAAAATTTATAAGATCGTAATACAAAGTATGCCAACTAAAAGTTAACTCATATAAGTCATATATAAAGAATTTGATCCTATAATCACATTAAAAATAAATGTAACATTAGATAATCGAATTCTAAAAGTGTGAGTTTTTATTTAACCCACGATTGAAAAACTGGTCCTTGAGTAATGGTGAAGAACAATTTTACAAAGTTACTAAATATGATACCGGAGTAAGAAAGATGTGTAGACATAATGTGTGGTCCAATTAAATAGTTATTTAGTAATCTGACATCTACCTGAAATGTTTGCAGTACACTGCCTCTGACACGATAATTTTCGAACTGAATGGAGATTTTTGTCAAACCACTGGTTAAGAGTGTGGATGTACGATCCCTCTTGAATAAATGTAGTTTCATCTCCCCTGAGACAGTTTTTAAGAATTCCAGCACTTTGGCTGACATGTTGTATCAAACATCTACAAAAATTAACAAAGTTCCCTGTCATCTGTCATCACAACGTAAAACAGGAACTTTTTGTGACCTAAATGAATCGTCGAAAAGTAACTAAGAACTTTTCAAAAGTATCTACAAACGTAAGATTTTTTTTATTTTGTCTCGTCATTGAGAATATTATTGGAAAAATACGTGAAAGTAAGTATTTACCAATTATAAAATACGTGTTATAATATGAAAATGGAATAGTCATCCGATTATAAAAAAAGGAGTTACTAAAGTTAGAGAAAAATAAAATAACAGGGATATATATAGTTAGTTGGTTTGATTATAAAAAAAATATTTCTTGAGTACCAGTCAGTGTCAATTTAAATACATTTAATTGACTATATTTTCAATAAATTCAAAACATTTACTTAAATTATTGCCATAAAATTACGTCAATGCTAAGATAAATTTACTAGATAACAATTTTAAAAGCCACTTCCCATAAGATTGCTCTCCTCACATCTCTGGTATCCGTATAACTCAGATGGAGATACGCGGCGGTTTTGGAGACCAAGAGCTTTGACGCAGATCCTTGTTGATCGTGGAAGCTACTACCAGAATAAGGTTGAATTTATCCAATATATTTTATCAAGTGGGCATGGCAAGTGGATGCAATGTGTAAGCGCAACTCTTACAGGTTTTCCTAAATAATATCACACCTTATCAGTTGATGTGAACTTCGTGCACTGGACTCTGGAGATTGGCTAGTTAGACTTTGAATGTGTAAATTTCTCACAATTCTAATTTTAGCAATTATAAAATGATACTTTTTTAAGAGTAGTTTGTTTAATTTATTATGATTTTGTGATTAATTAATGAGGAAAAATCAGGAATACAATTTATTTTCAAGAGTTCATTTTATATCACTACGGGAATTATTTATTGCAGGCAAATACATATTCTGTCGAATATCAAGATTTAATTGTATGTTCGTTAACCGCCTTTACAAATCACCAAGTTTTAGATTTTTGTAAAAAAATAGAAGTAAAACTTACACCTCCTAGGTGCTATTGAAGAACACCTGTAACGAAGTGATTTTTCCGGTAACTGTTTCGGATGTGTTAAGACTTAATTGGGTTCATCTTTCACTTTGGTATACCCTGTATACTATAACTAGTATACCGTTTTGAAACAGAGTTCAAATTTTTTTAGAAGTCCAGTATGTGGAATAACAATTATTTACTAAATGTAATTGTTTCAAACCCGTTTATTTTCAGGGTAATCTTAGTTATTTTATTATCTTAATGGTAAACCATTAGTTGTGTTTTAAAAAACAACCGCCAAGTAAGACGTTGAAAATGGAATTTAATATAGTTTATCAATCGTAAATAGCCAAGTTAAGAATAGTTATTAATGATAAAAGGGTATGCTTCTATTTTTGTATAAATAATTATAGAATAAATTATTGTTGGATATCCGGAAAACATCGTGGTTAAACAAGTAACTCCGGGTTATATATTTTAGCTATGAGCATATCGGTATTCCATTAGTAGATATAGCGCGAGTAAGATTTTTCTCTAGAGCTATGAGAGGAATCTCACTGTGTCTCGGAAAGGAATACCTGAACCGATCTGTTCAGCGCGTGTAAGATTTTTTCTAGAACTGTGGGGGCCCTTACCGTGCCCCGGGGCGTAATTGTCAATCCGTAACCACTCCCTATGAGTGGTGAAACAAGAAGATTCACAGATAAAGTTATTAACCCCTCGTTTCATCGATACCTAGTGCGAAAATACTCTTTAACTTCGCCCGCATATCTCTGGTCTAGTTAGTTTCAAGGGACGGTGTGCTTTAAAAACGCGAATTAGTAAATTAGAGCCTAGTGGTATATCATGAGGTCAGCATGAATTTCCTTAGTAGATTCAGCACGAGTAAGGTTTTTTCTAGAACTATGAAGGGAACCTCACCGTGCTGGAGAAAGTAATAGCCGTTCTGTTCAGCACAAGTAAGGTTTTGTCCTAGAACTGTGAAATGAACCTCACCGTGCCGCGCGGCGTAACCATCTCGTTTGATAATTGTATTCACTAGATCCATAAGTCGCTGAGCTAACGATATAGCACGTCCGCACGTAGCCAGTCAAATATACCGTCCCTGGATTGACATCCTTCTGTTCTGGCACGCCTGCACTCCGTAACCACAAGCACCTGGATAGTTTTTTTTATTCTTCGATGAAATCAATCATAAAGAAATAGGATAAGTACAGTTTAAATTTTGACTTTTATTTAAAGACAAAGGTATAAGTAATAAATTAGTGAGTACACCGAGAATCATTTTCGGCAGGTAAGGTGAAGTTGTCCATTGCTACGCAAACGACAACCACACACACACAGACCGCTGGCATTCCGATCTTGACTGAATTACCCTAGCTTCTATCATACCGCTAATAGAATAAAGTAGTGTTCCTAAACTTTAAAACAGGAACTGACACTCGAGACCATTACCGAAATAAAAAAAGTTCAAAAGTACAGCTACTATACCGAAGGGTGCCAAAATGACACGACACACACGCAGATAAGCATTGAGATGGTAAGTAAGCACATCACACACCCTGACACACGCACAAGAATAATTACTGCTAATCTTGGCGTAAGTCATGAATTAGTTTGGAATATTCCTAAAGATAAGCAATTATATCCGTACCACATAGAGCGCGTTCAAGGTTTTGCCAGAGGATTATTCGGAAATTTACACAAAATCCGCAATTTATTGCTAACGTGCTTTTTACTGAATGATTTTTCTAAAGACGCCATAATGCATTGCCGCAATAATTATTATTAGTGTGATGAAAACCCGGATGCAATAATCAAGTCTTGGTTCCAGCAGAAAATTTCGTTGAATGTTGAGAATTTTTTGCTTGGCTCACACTTTCTTTCAAGGATTGTTATCGAAATTTCCTTGAAAACGTTTTACCTGAACTACTAGATGATGCTGAATATGAGCTGAGGGGATAAATGTGGTTCATGCATGATGATGTTCCAGTACGTTTTAATTTAGCAGTTCGTGAATTTTTACGCAGAAAGTTTAACAACTAACCTGACCTAAGGTTAAGTTGTTTGTGAGTGGGTCCTCTACCGCGGCCATCAGCAAGCCTATTGTGGCTCACTCCTATTTATATATCACCAAATAAGTTTAATCTCTTAATGAAACTGATAACTTTGTTGGGTGAGAGTGTATTCAGGTTCACTGGCAACAATTGCCCTTTGTCAAATATTAAAAATCTCCACTCCACAGAAGGCAAGATCATAAAACATGGTCTGCTGTCTCATCATCCTCCAGGCATAGGCGGCACTCGTCGTTGTCCGCGCGGTCGAGTTGATGAAGATGATAGTTTATCCGGGAGTGCCCAGTAACTTTTTACTGGGCACTTCTGGCTAAACTAACCGGCTAAATTAGCCTACTAACAGGCCTGTTAATATTTTCAAGTTTACCCTGTTTAGCTCTAAAAGTTTCTTAGCTTTTGATTTCAAAGGATATTTTATAAACGCCTTTGATTGTACTAATTCTGGTTATTCTTATCAATACTGGAGAATTTCCTTTCAGCCCAGGTTAAGATAGCCGTTTTGGCAGTACTTGAGGATATGCCAAGTATCGGTTCGTGTCCGATGATTGGTGATTCTGCTCCTTCTCTGGCCAAGGAGCTATTTCGGTAACTTCCAGCTCAGTGTCACTTTATTATTTTTAATCAAATGATTTCGAGCCTTTTGACAGTTCCATACCGTTTTGAAGTTACACCGGTAGGAGCCAAGGGCTTTTAGAGCTGTTTGGCTATCTGAGAAAATTTTTATTGATCTGCGTGCAGGAAGCATATATTCCAGCCGTTGCACGCACAGTTCAATGACATGAACTTCGAACTAGTTGCGTTAATACATAGGCTTGAGTATATCCTCACCCTTGGTCTGTAACTATGTACTCCGGTTTTTCTTTCCTCGGGAGTTTTGGAGCCGTTTGTTAACCAACAATAAAAGGATTGGTCGAGGCTCTCGATTGCCAAATTAACGTTGGCCCCCAAGGTCTCCATAATTGATTCCTTTCGATTTTTCTTACGGAGTCACCTAAAGTCTCTGGTTTACAACGTGCCAATCCAAATCGAAGAACAACTTAGGGCGTCCATCATAGCTGTATGTCAAATCCTACATAAAACATCAGGTGTTTTTGAGCATGTATATAATTTAATGAGACGAAGAGCTGAGGCGTGCATCATGTCCGAAGGTGGTCGTTTTCAGATTATTTGATTTCTTATTAACTTGTCTCCTGACAACTTTATTTCCTCTTGATTTGAATGTATGATGTGGAAAAAACAAAAAAAATTACAAGCACCTGTTTTCTTTCTCTAATTTTTACCAAAAACAACATATTTAAATAAAAAAACGTAAGCGAAATTTTGTGTAGAGTTTTAATCAAGAAATTTTAAAAAAATTCTCAAAATTGAAAAACGTTCAGTGGCGTATCTTTTTCCCTACTCAATTGTGCAAATGTAACTAATATGCACGCCACTGGTGAAACGAGAGATGGCCCTTTGTACCACATGTATCCACACCAAATTAGAAATTAATATCCCGACGCGTTTTCAAAAATTAACAAAGTTTACGATTTTTTCCTTTCAACTCTATTTCGAAAATGAAGAAATTGCCGACCCTTTTTGTCTTAAAAAACCAAGGACATGCCAGTCAATTTTCTACAGGTACTTAGGAAACACCCCATATAATGCAGTATCATATACATTAAAAAAAAAATCTTTCAATCTAGTGGGACATCCCCATTATAAATCTTTAACAAGGAAACATTATAATCACTAATAATCAATAAGATATAACACAATATTAAAGCGAGTTCTTAATGTAGGTAACAGTTGAAGTTCATTGTGATTCCTAACACTCACGTACTTTCTCCGAAACACCAAAATACTACATACTGCTTTCGACGTGCGTTTCGCCAACTAAGTTGGCATCATCTGAGGATGATTAAAATAATATCAATCATCTCCAGATGATGCCAAATTGGTTGGTGAAACGCGCGTCGAGTGCAGTACTTGGTGTTTCGTGGAAAACTACGTCGGTGTTATCCTCACATCAAAGGTTCCAACCCACGTCAGGAATATAATTCATATACAATGATAATATAAGTGAATATTTACAAATTAAATAAACAGAAAGTTTAATTTAACGTCGTTTTTCATATATGTGATTCTCCATAGTAACACGGGGTACCGGCATGCCATTGTTTTTACGAATAAAGCCATTTTTTTTAAATTGCGCCACAAAGCAGCTGACTAAAAGCGCTTATTTTTTTTTAATCTCTGGACACGACATTAAGGAAGCTGCAGTATCACTCATTTATCTATGGTATTACTGCAGCTTCTGACTTGTAGCGCGGTTTTAGAAATGGCTTTATTAGTAAACAATTGCCGGTCCGTACCCCGTTTTACTGTGCAGTCACATATATTCATGACATTATAGAAAACAATTCGAAAAGGAAAGGTACGCTCACGGAATGGGTTCATACAATGATTTATTAGTAAAGCTGGCCGAGGTGGCTGGAGTACAACCACGGTCTTGCGCTGGCGTCACACGTGCCGATTTAGAAGTGATTTACGCTGCAGTCTTATTTGAAAGGTTAATGCGTGAGGTTGTACCTATAAATTATACATAATGTCAAACGCGCCAAAGGGTAAAAAATGACCGTCGCGGACACAGTGAATAAATTTATCGGTGAATTTCCGGATTTATTCTATGACGGATGCAAAATAATTTGTAAAGTTTGCAATCAAAACTTAATGTGCTGGCACAAAACAGATTGTCGTCGTCATATCAATACCGTGCAACATCAAAATAAGAAAAAATGGCATGCCTTTGACAACTCAGTTTATGTCTGATTTATTGTTAATGTTAATAGCCTGTAATATTCCGCTACACATACTGGATAAACAACCATTTCGGGAGTTTTGGAATATATACAATCCCCAGGTGAACTTACCAAGTCGTACATCGTTACGTAGATATATTCCAGCTGTTCGTGAAGACACTGTAAATAGGATTAAATGTGGATTAAAGAATACACGGCTCTGGTTATGTATTGACGAGACGACAGATTGTAAAAAAAATTCTATTTTAAATATTATAGTACGTGTACTGGACCCTCTTAAACCAACATTTCCACTTTTACTAGCTAGTAAAAGACTAACTGCGTGTACTGGCGAAATAATTACGCGTGTGGTGTTGGAGACATTCGAAAAATTTGAACTTTCAACAAGTCAAGTATTGATGTTTGTGACTGGTGGTGCCGCGACAATGCGCGTGGTAGGCCGTTCTCTTCATAGAGACAATTGTAGGTTTTTACATGTTACGTGTAAAGTGCATGCTTACATCTTGTGGCAGAAACGATTCGAAAATATTTTCCAGAGGTAGATGCATTAATAGCAAATACAAAAAAAGTATTTCTCAAATCTCTTAAACGGCTTCGAGCATTTCACAGACAGTGTCCTGGTATACCTGAACCACCAGAGCCGATTCTTACACGTTGGGGAACGTGGTTGAAAGCGGCTTTTTATTATGCTGAATATTTTCAACAAATAAAAGCTGTGATACTACAGTTCAACCCTAACGAGGCTGCAGCTATTAGGGAAAGCCAGACAAGCTTTCAAGATGTTTCCCTTGAAACAGATTTAAAAACTATTAATAACAATTATAGAGAACTACACGGCGCAATAGGAAAATTGCAAAATAGTTCGTTGTCGTTAGTGGAATCGCTGCAAATAGTGAACGACGTAAATACACAGCTACAGGCTATAAATGACGCAAAAAATAATCGCGTTAGTGAGAAATTCGAGAGTGTATTACAGAAAGATCCTGATTTTAGCAAATTAAGACAAATTTGTGATGGTGCATCTACAACTTCGTTAAGTGAGTTCACAGATTGTTTTACTTATGCCTGCATTACATCCGTAGATGTCGAACGGTCATTTTCAAAATACAAACATATTTTTTCACTAAAGCGAACATCGCTGACGGAGACAGCTGTAGAAACATACCTGATGCTATTATACTATAGATCTTCCCCACTTTGTGATGACGACAACCAAACTACTTCATAAATCTGCTTAAAAGGGTGAGTTTTATACAAATTTTTATAAAATGTAACATTATTGTTAAAATTTATTTCCATTTATTGTACTTATTCAAGTATTATGATATGATGTAAACATATGAGTCATATGACGGCTCTGTCGGCCAGGTGACCTCGGCCAGCTTTATTTATTAGTATTACTCTTTCTCATTAAAGAACAGACTATAACATGAATTTAATAATAGGGCAGCGCTGAGCAACAATAGTTAGTTGAATCGTAATATGTGTATGTTGAAAAATGTTAAAAGTCCAATATTTACCCATAAAACTTTGATAAGTTCCGTGAGAATCCACTAGAACCACAAGATAAATTGTTTACCTAACTAAAGCAATATTTACTTCCTGTCAGTCATGTGATTTTATGTGATGTCAGGTTGACTATTATATTGCTTACTATTATTATTACATATTAGCATGGATGTGGAATAAAAACAAAGATACAAAGTGATACCAAATATTCAACAGGTGACGTGAGCAAAATCAATATTTTCAAGATTATTTCTTAAGAGGAACGTGCGTGTGCAAAAATTGTTGATTTAATTTGTTTGCTTCTAGCTTATTTCAATGCTTGTTTCTCGATAGCGCTAGTGATATTTGCAAATATTTTATTTATTATGCCATAATGACTTGAAATTTATTAATAGGTAATCCATACGATTTCTTAAAGAATAGTTCAAGCCACATTGTAATTATTAGGTCTGGAAAATATTCCTGTGAAAATGTAATTATTTTTATATCAATATTGGAATTGAAGCAATTATAGTTATGATATCAATATTTATCTAGAATTGCTATTATGGTGACAAAGTTTCATAGAAATGAACCATTATTTCTTATTCAATATTGATATTCCAGCAAGTCTTAATTATTGCTGAACATCGATAACCATGACATTGAATGGAATATTATTACTAATTAACATTTTGGACGAGGAAAATGAGAGGTAAGAAGAAAAATTTAGGGTGAATTGATGTATTTATTACACTTTTCCACCCATTCGTATCTTTTACAGGCCCTCATCCAGTGCTATTAATTCTTTTACAATCTTTTGCCAAATATAATTTATTTTATATTTTCTTTGTGGGGTTTAATTTGCCATTAACAAGTATTTGATAGGCATCTTGCTAAACAATTAATAAAAAATTCAAACTGTCTTTTCAAGTTTTTAATTTTTTTTATTTATTTTTAGGGTGAAGAGGTATATACAACATAATAAAAACGTAGACTCCTTCCTAGCTTCCAGCAGATATCAAACACAAAACAATAAATATGCCAAAATTTCTAGGTTAATAGGTTATGTCCATCTTCGGGCCATCGCCTAAAGAAACAAAATTAAAAAGTCGCCAATAGAAGAAAGTCAAATTATTGTTTTAAAATCAACATTGATCAAAGTTGTTGGCAATGTGGTCACCAGACTATCTATTAAATTTCAGTATTGATATTAATGTTGTTTATAAAATAATTATTGTATCATCAGAATTACCCCGAATACTAACAAGAGAAAAAAATATATTCACAATAAAGAGTAAACTTGGATTTACTTGACCACGGCAAGTCATGCATGAGATAAACGCACAATGAGTTTAAAACTTTATTAAACACGTTTACTTACTGTGTGACAAATAAAGTTTTGTTGATAGTTATGGTCACAATTATCAGCAAGTCATGACAATCTTGTGCGCATACAATCAAATTCTTTTTCACTTAAAATTATTTATTGAACAAATCGTTATTACTTCCTCACCCCTTAAAGTGAGGAAGTTATGTATTCGTGAAAAAAATTGAAAATTTTTATTGCATTTCTGGACGATTCTCGACGAATTATGACGGTACACAAAATTTCAGACAGAGAAAATTTTCTGTCTGTGTGTCTCTGTGTCTGTCTGGTTCGCGATAGCAGCTGCAGTTTTTGAGATAAAGCTTTCAAATTTGGTACACACATTCTAGAGGTCAAGGAAGAGATTGGGTTCGTTGATGAGCAAAATTGTTCCCAATGTCTAAAAAACATGTTAGTGAAATTCCACCAATATGACTTTTTTGAAACGTCAAAATGTGACTTTTTGAAACGTCAAAGTGACTTTTTTGAAACATGAAAATGTGACTTTTTGAAACGTCAAAATGTGATTTGTTTGAAACATCAAAAATTATTTTTATTATAAACTCCACCACACGTCGAGTTTTACTACGGTGAGGAAGTTCTCATCCCCAAGTAATTGGCAGCGGGTTTTTTTGTTTTAGTCGAATTTTGTCTTTGGCCTTTTGGGGTGATTCTGAATACCATTTACTAATACAATTTTTTGATAATAAATGCCTAATATGATTTTCTGAATTTTTGAGTTTTTGTTAATAATTTATTTTCATTATTCTTATAAATGTAGACTGAGAAAAATTCAATTTTTATATCTCACATCAAACAATGAGTGCGAGAAAGACGAAATAATGTTGGTAATTGTAAGCATAAAATAAGGAAACGACCACGCCCTCCACCAATTGAGAAGTGTGTGGAACGTGCTTTCTTGACCGTTTCTATCCTTACTTTATACTTGCAATAATGGTGGCATTGTGGTTTTTTCCTCGCGCTCATCGTCCAAGTCAAGATACCGAAATGAAAATATGCTCAATCTGTATAATAATCTTTCAGAAATCTGTGACCCAATTTAATAAAAGTCTTATTATTCCATAGTCAGATAATTTAGATATTAGTTCATGATTAACACAATCGAATGCCCTGCTGAAACCACAAAACATCCCAACTCTCCCCCGTCAACATATTCTAACATTTTATTTAAATAAGAATATGCCTTGATTTGTTTTTTAATAAATCAGAATCAGAATAAAAAACCGTAAGTAGTTACTACGAAAGTTTTTTATTAATAAAAACTAACCAGGCATTATTTTTAATTATCTGTTTGTACTTCATTTGTGCATGATTTTATCATGATATTTGGATCAGAGCAATATGCAAAAATCATACTGGGATTGTGTCCATTGTATTTTAATTTAAAGAAATCGTTCGGTAACTGAAGTATAGTGGAGTGAAATATTCATACTTTAGCTGTTATATCAAATATACCCTGAAGCATAAAAAAAATGGAAGTAAATACAGCACAATAACCATTATAATTAATTTTGCTCCACGTTATATAAAACCACTGTCGACAGCTACTAAGGAATAATATTAATTTTAAAACAAAAGAATACAAAAAGTTCCTCCCCATTGGGCATGTTATTACAAAGAAAATGTATTCAAAAAACAGTACTGGCAAGTATAATTATTGTAGACGTCGTCGTTTGGAATCCTGGGAATGTCGTATTGGTAAACCTACGGGCAATTCGCAAGTTCTTTCTACAATCAGCTTTTATTGCCTTCTTGTTATGCATAACATATCATTAATTACATTCCTGCAGACTTTTACTCGAGAGAAATATTTTTAGTAACTATGTGTGTAATTCAGTTGAGAGAATAGCAGTTGTTTCTCAGATTTTGTCCTAAAACGGTAAAACAATTCATTTAAACGAGTGTAATGAAGTGATATTGTGGCCAAAAGTCGTTTCCTTCTAGGTAAATAGTTCGACATACGACCAGATTTAACCGACAAATTGTATTTAAGTGGGTTATTTTCTATGCGAACTTAATATTTTTTGGCTGGCATCGAACTTTTTTATCGATAAGAAAACACCCAAATCGACATTTCCAAAAAAGTGTTTTCTAACAAATACATCATATTGCCAGAACTATTTGATATTGACTTAATTTTTTTTTTTAGTTTGAAAACAGGTACAGGGTTATTCATTACCCACCCCTTATAATCGTTATTATTGCTTATAGAAAAAAAAGTTTTAAATAAAAGTTGTGTGGTTATGACTGAATTTTATTAAAATGCTGTCAAAAGTACAGTGGTGTGCAGATTTCAGGGGATACAAAAAATAATATTTTTTTAAATGGGATATCCTACATATTACAAAATTTTTGAAATGATCCTTTATTCCTGATTTCAAAAATATATCATATATTACTCCTACCATATACCGTTTTTGAGTTATTAAATTTCGATTATCTTAGTTAAACTACCCTAATAGCACAACGTAGTCCTACGGACATCCGATGAACGTCCTCAGCGGACATTATAGATAATTCATGATGTCCCATGGAGAGCCTTTTTTAGTCCAAAGGACATCTTATGGACGTCCTTGGGATGCCCAAATGTCACAACTTTGAACCATATTCGGACGTCCATACGGAACATCCGAAGGACGTCTATAATAGGACATTATTTGGATATCTTTTTAATACCCCATAATACCCATATTAGTTTATTTTTCTTTCTTGAGTCTCACTATCACATAAATCGTTTTGCCAAACTTATCGATTATCTAAAAAAATATACAGTTATCCAGCTATGACATTGGAAAAATAAGCCTCCGCGCTTGTGACTACATCAAAGAATTATTCAGAGGGCGTTTTTTGACAACTAGAACCAGACAAAAGACTTACTTTTGCAGTATCACACTGGGTAACTGTATTTTTTTAGATAATCAACCTCAGAATTATTCGTGGGTAGCAAGCCCCAAGAAATATTAAGAGAATGCTACAAATAACATATTAATGCCCCAGAATAAATCACATTTAGATTTGTATTGTTGTCTACTTCTATTATGCTGTCGACTTCAAAACGTTAGTAACTTAGAAGTCTTTTAGATGTCGAGTTAACCCAGCGTTAAAGAATGTACTTACGGTAATATTTTATATTATATTTCACAAAATCAAAATAACTATACAAACTACACCAAAAGCGAAGCAAAATCTAGCAAATAAACTGCCAAAATCATCTATCACTTTTTCCAGAAGGACGCTTACCTAGCATTGTTGCCAAATCAAATACCTTCATTTCCCGCCACGGCATAATTTTGGTTCATAAGATGATAAATAATTGTAACTGTAACATCTCTTTGTATAAAAAATATAATAGTAAATGACGATAATACCTGATACACACGATTTTATTTAGTTATTTAGATATTATCTGTTGAATGTTGAAATCAATTGTTAAGAATTTATTATTTTTCCACTTGGCAACATGGAACATGTACGTTTCCATTCGCGCGAATTTTGAATTGCATTTGTAGCTTTCACATCATATATTAATATTATTCATTTTACGTGCATAACACACGAAGTATGCTTAATACTTTAATACAATACAATACTGTTATTATGTTATTTTTATAATCCAGATATGATTTATAGTTTTTTTTACTTTTTCACTTTTTATGTAATAAATTTAATTTGTGAATTTAGTGTTATCATTATGAATACATAGGACACGTCCATATACCAACTCACAAGGAAACATAACAAACCTAAACATATTTTTTTAGGAACTAGAACCAGAATATCACCACTTAGTGAAAATAATTTGAAAAGAATTTACTTAGATAAATCAATCAAATCACGCTATCCCTGCAAAAAATCTATAAAACGTGAGCGTTCATCTATTCGCAAAATGTACATTTTCTACACAATTTCAAAATGTGCTCAAACAGCAACGTCCGTCAGACGTCCATTTTAAGTCCTTTGAAGTTGATATATTAAATGTCCAAACATGGACGTACATCGGGCATCCATTTTATGTCCTTGGAAGTTTGTACATTTAATGGTCGGATACGGACGTCCTTTGGATGTCCATTTTATGTCCATGGACGTCTGTACATAAAATGGACTTAGAATGGACGTCCTTAGGACGTTGTGTGCTATTAAGGTAATTACTGTAAATATGGAAAAGTTAATATTATTAAAGTAAGCTATGAAAATGACAATTATTATGTTTGATAAGCGACATTTCTTTAATGAAATAATCAAAATGGTTTACATGGTGATTTAATTGGTCAAAAATTAATTGCTACTTTAGTTTGTGAAAGAACAATACATACATTTAATTGCTTGTTCAACTTCAAATAATATATGGAATCAAATTACTATTTTATATGTAAAGTCAACAACTGAAAATGTTTACAACAGAAACTTTATTCTTTGAAAGTTAAGGAGTTGCCCATCATATAGCGTAGCTAATAAACTTAAGCTCTCAGTTAAAAATTGCTGGTGAAACTATAAGTGAAAATATAACAAAACAGAACGTTCTGATAATTTTACCCGATAAATTTAAATACTTTCATTCTGCATGGGATAGCACTGCTAAAACTGAAAAAATTAAATTATCTTCACGGTTGACAGCTGAAGAAGAAAGAATTTAGTATCGATGCAATGACAATGAAATAGTTGAAGCACTAGCAGTAAAAAAAGATAAATTGCAAAAAGACTGGTCAATAAATAAAAAATAAGGCAAAGAAACTAGAAAAGGTTTTTATTGTAAGAAATCTGTTCACTGGAAAAACGAGTGCAGATTTAAGTCAAAGTCAAGTAAAAATCAGTCACCAATAAATTCGAACGAAGGCGATTCACATGCTGTTTTTATAACTGATTCAAAGTAATAAAATGCATTTTTGAAGAAAATAAATTTAGGATTCGGTATTTAGATGGCGGTTGTGAAATTAGAAGACAAGAAGAAGTTATAGCAATTGAAAAGCATGATAGAAACTTATTTAAATTATTTTTTTCAAATCACAGAAGAAGAAACTGCATTTAAAGCAAGCTGTAAAGCAACTAATATATTTGAATTGTGGCATAGGAAACTTGCACATAAGAATATACAATATTGCAAGAAAATTTTAAGAGAAAATGGTATCAAATATGAAACTAGAAATTTGAAGTATTGTATGTATGTATTTTTGGAAAGCAACATCGTTTACCATTTTTTGAGTCAACATCAAAAGGACAAAATTGTTATGAAATAATTCATGTAAAAGTTTGTGGTCCAATGGAGAGAACTACAATTGGTGGATCAAGATAGTATTTAGAGATGATTTTTCTCATTATCGAACAGTCTATTTTATTAAAAATAAGGATGAATTATATCGCAATTTAAAATAATTTATATCAATATTTAAACAAGAAACTAGTAAATTAATTAAAACCATAAGATCTGATTATGGAACTGAAATTAAAATGTCAGTACGTTATTAAAGAAATTGCTGGCATAACACAATTAACTGGGGTTGTACTTATTGACCGGTAGCTCAGTTAGCAGGTCGTGATTAAGGGCTTAGACTGATTTGAGCTCTCATCAAAATTTAGACTGGGTACCAGGACTTTTGCAAGTACCAAATAATTAAAAGTTTCCTTTAAAAGGTAAAGATAACGTTAATAACGTTAATCCTTGAATTCAGTTTGGGAAGTCGAATAAAAATATATTTTTTACTAAAAGAAGGTAATATTCACGAGAATAGAATTTAGAATGTCTGTAGACAGACAGACAAATAGAAAGATAACGTAAATAAATATTTGCTAAATATAAAACAATATGATATTTGTCAAATTAAAGGTAACGTTAAGTTCAATTATTTATTAGTTCCTCGCAGAGAGGTAATAATGAATTCCAGATAAAGTTAAATAAAGATATATAGCTTGACTATATGTTTACTGCAGATAATTAAAAGTTAATCAATTGCCAGAGAGCTAGGCAAGGCTCCACTAGAGCTCCGTTTCTAACTAGATACTAAGTAAACGTTCAAGTAAGCACTCGATATTTTAAATTTAAAAAAACCTTACACTGCCCAGGTCTAATTAGTTAAATATATGCATCGGTATAAAATGATCCACCACAAAACAAATGCATTACGTTAGGTAATTCTCACAATGGCTATAAACAAATAAGTTTCCTCCAAAAAGTGGTACCAACACCACTCTTCACAGAGCTACCAACGTAACCAAGTGACGTAAAACATCAATAGACAAAGACAGAAGACAACTAACTACGGTACAAAATGGTGACATCTATTGCCGGGTAAATCGAAGGTTTACAATAAACGAAGGTAAGTTTAAATTAGCACACAAAATTAATACAATATCAGAAGGATATTTGATAAATTGCCAACAAGGCACGATAAATCGTTACTAATCGATATTAATGATGGCTGTTCCAAAGAACAACCAATGTGAACTGATCTCCGAAAACCAAGTTCGCCCAAGGAGTAAATTAAGATAAATACGGTACAATATTATTATGAAAATTACCTCAAAGGTACAATATAGCAACAATAATGGTGATCATAAAATTACATGATAATACCAAAAAATATGTAAATTTTACCAGACCGCTGAACTACAGGAGTTGTCTTCAGAACGCTACACTAGTAAAAAGGAAGTAGCATCGTAGTGTTCTGCTACCTAAACTGATTATAGTTTGGAATGAGACAAACATTGGAGAGTACAGTATGAGCAATAAAGACAAATAGATATTTAGGCATTTTTTATAAGTGCAAAACTTTACCAAACCAATTGTTCCAGTAGCAATCAGTGGCGCCATCTGGACCAGACTGGCAGAAACAATTCTTCATGGAAAACGACAAACTGGAATGAAATGGCTTGCAATTTCGTTACAGTATATACACCTGAGTAAAGTGGTTCTACAGAACGATAAATGCTAACATATATCGATTTGAAGTAATTCAGCGCCCAAAAAAAACGTCATGTTTTCAAGGCTAATTTATTTTATAGACTAGTTTTGCTAATGGCACGTTCCTTTTGACTCTACAAACCCTTTCTCATGAAAAAAAATGTCATAGCAAACTATTATTTCCTTGTATGTATATTTAATTATAATAAGATTTTCTAAGTCTGTAAATAGTAGCCTCATGAATTTCAATTCATGCTAAGTAATAAACAGGTAATGCTCTAAAAAGTCTCCATTTGAACATGCAATAAACAACTCCAAAGTTGACAAATAACTCGTAATGATTTGAATTTTATTGCTAAGTGTTTGCGTTGTGGAATAACAATAAATGTAAACAAATAATTATGGAATCGTGTTTTGTACAGCCTAATTACATATTTTAACACTTGTTAGTTCACGTCTAATTTATGTAAATTATGTTAACTATTAAAAGATCATTCCCAAACACGTTTTTTATTTTTATTATTTGTATTTCAGACATGGATAATTTTATGATTGCACACGTCATTTATCGCCAAAAACAGAACATTTAAGGCATACTTGTTGACTAAACCATGAAACGAGCTTGGAAAATATCAAATTTTTTCGACTTTCAACAATAGATAGGTACATTTTGTCAATTTCATAACAAATTTGGTATATCCTTGGCCCTAGTAGAATTAGAAAGGCATGATTGTTATTCATCCATTAGGAAGTAAGTTACAAATATTAATTAATGCAAAGAACAAAATTGGAGTATACGAAGACTAAGGTTGGCATTTATAAAATTATTTGTAAGGGTTATAATCTAAGGTATTTAAATATGACTGAAGAGATAACCTTGTAGTTAACCAATGTGCTTTTGAGAATAATCATAGGATAGATATCAGCATCTGGAGGTTTAGAACAAATTTTTTGGCTTAATACCCATGGAAGGTGAGAAGAAACCTTATAGGATGCTATAAATAAATAACTATAAATTTAGAAATAGTAAAAGGGCCTATTCCCATTTGTATTGGCTAGTTGATCATGGATTATGAAAGCTTGTTTGAATTTGCGAATAAGTAGGTTATTTGTGTTATTGAATTTAAAGTACAACGGGTTATGAGGATTTTTCACTACTTTGAAACCAAAAAAAAAAAAAAAAAAAAATATATATATATATATATATATATATATATATATATATATATATATATATATATATATATATATATATATATATATATATATATACTGTGTCCGGCGATGTGGTAGGCAAGAGGACAAACGGACTAAAAATTTCATTTTTCGAGGAAAAGACATTTTTTATAAAAAAAATTTGCTTGCTGAAAAATTACGATTGTCGATGAAAAGAAATAAAAAGTTTATACAGGGTGTCCAAAAATTTAAAAATTCAAATTTTTTACAAGAGTAAAGTACCCTTATTATAATTTTTTTAGCAAAATGCTATTCAAGAAAATTGTTTCAAATCATCACATCTTTTAAGAACAACATAACAGAAATAAATTAGGTATTACAGTGTCAAGCAAAACGTCATTGTCAGTAACTTTTAAAGATTTTGTCAGTTTACAATGTTAACAACGGAGCAAAGAATACGTAATTATTTATTTAAAATTACCTCGAAATATTAGTATAAAAAAACAATATACGATAAACAGAAACCAATACATGATTATAATTTAAGGCATAATTCATAAAAATAGACCAAAATCAGATAGTATAACAATAATTATTCAAACACCGCTCCACCATGAAGGACGCATTTTTCCCAGTTGGGCTCTAAGATAGTTATAACTCCTCCGCACTTCTTTTAGGGATATTGCTTCTACATATTGTATAATTCTTTGTTTTAAAATATCCTCATCATTTGACAGTGGATTGGCATAAGCTAACTGTTTTAGGTGTCCCCACAAATACATATCTGCCAACGTAAGGTCGGGACTTCTTGGGGGCCATAAAACTGGACCATTTCGCCCGATCCATTTTTGTCCAAATTCCAAATCAAGCCATTCCTTTACTTCTCTAGCAAAATGGGCCGGGCATCCATCTTGCTGGAAGTACATGTTACCTTGGTAATCTGTTGGTAGTTGTCGCAAAATATTTAACATATTTAAATAACAATTTCTATTACAAATATTCTCAAAGCAATACGGTCCTATTACACCATAGTAAGAAAGAGCGCACCAAACATTCACTTTTTTAAAATATTGACGTCGGGTTGGTATTCTGAACTTAGGATTAACATCACTCCAATAACGAAAATGTTGCGATGCCACAGTTCCATTTGTCGAAAACGTGGACTCATCCGAGAACATTATAAGTTTATGGAATCCTCTATTACCACCTAAAATCTTACTCCCTACCCACAAACAAAAATCCAACCTTTTGCCATCATCACTCTCTTCTAATGTGTGGTTATAATGGGGTTTGTAGGAACGTATCTTATTTTGCTTTAAAATGTCTTGAATAGTACTTTTTTGGACCACCTGTAGTTGCGTAGCTCATTTCCTCAAGGACATTGTTGGATGTTCTCTAACAGATTGCAGTACAAGTATAGTCGCTGCATCATCTTCATTGTAGGATTTTTTTACTTTTTTTAAGTCTAATACGGATCTCGTTTCACGAAACTTCTTGACCAGCTTCTAGACCGCCCATTTGGTTACTTATGTATTGGGGAACCTTTCATGAAATTTTTCAATAACGTATCTATATGAACAATCTCCGTCACCATAACATTGGATTAAATGTATTCTTTGCTCCGTTGTTAACATTGTAAACTGACAAAATCTTTAAAAGTTATTGACAATGACGTTTTGCTTGACACTGTAATAATTTATTTCTGTTATGTTGTTATCTTAGAAGATGTGATGATTTGAAACAATTTTCTTGAATAGCATTTTGCTAAAAAAAATATAATAAGGGTACTTTACTATTGTAAACAATTTTAATTTTTAAATTTTTGGACACCCTATATAAAATTTTTATTTTATTTTCATCGACAATCGTAATTTTTCAGCAAGCAAATTTTTTTTATAAAGAATGAATTTTCCTCGAAAAATGATATTTTTAGTCCGTTTGTCCTCTTGTCTACCACATCGCTGGACACGCTGTATATACAATTTTCTATTTAGCAGGAAACTTAATCGAGTAAGCCAGAATCTTGCGAATATATCAAAAAAATTAGTAAGAAAAAGTAATAAGAATTTAGTACAGGACAATACATTCTTTAAATCATGTTGTCTAATCAGAATATTTTGTAAACTATATTTTTACATATGCCATTAAATATTTAAATATTTTAAGCGGGAAAATTTCAAGAAATTAGTTTCAAAAGACAAAGTTGCTCATGCACTTCCCCAAAGTCGTACGCATTTTTTTCAATCTTACGAATTCTTTTGTTCTGGATAAATATGCAAAAATATGTAAAATACTATATTATTATAAGTAGATTGTATACTTAGTATTATCAAAAAAAATGTCCGACATTAAGATAATAATTGTTTTAATGTTTTAATTTGTTGTGTAAATATACAAAGGAATGAATTTCAACCACAAAGACAAAAAAATCTATTGTTCCAGTTCAATGTGGAAACCTTTTTGTCGTTGTACCTAAGTCACGCCAAACTACAAAAATGAACGAGGGTCGTCATTGCAAGATTTCAACATAAATTTAAAAAAAAATTTCATCTGTGAAATTACTTGTAATTTCACAGATTCTAAACGAGATTTCAATGGCAATTCAAGATTTTAGTTTAACTTCATCGTGATATCAAAAATTTCAAGATTTTAAGAATATTTCAATTATGGTTTCGTACTCGAGTGGTAAAGACACTTCCCTCACTGGAGTCCCGGATTCGATCTCCGGTCGAGGAGCTAGGATTTTTTCTAAACCAGAAATTAATGCTAGCATACTCAGATGGGTGTGTGTCTATTATCGCTAAATGTGTAGACCTCTTCCACACAAGGTACCTAAGATACCTTCAGGAATACAGGGAGTTGTATTATCTGTGGTGTTTAATTTAATTTAATTTCAACTAATTTATCAGATTTTAAACATTTAAAAAAGACTGCGATTTCAAGTCAAACGGACAAAGACCTTCGCCAGCAAACCCCTTAATTTTCTTTCCATATTTGTCACTCCCAATTTGGAATGTTCTGAAATTATCCTTTAAGAATAAATAAATGATAACGACAGAAATTATACAACCCCTAAATTCAAAGCCGAAGCTGTCTAGAAGAGGGTCACACTTAGAAAACGTGGATATACAATCATTGCCGGTGCCGAGGAATGATTCGCACCTGCAAATACCATAGATAGATTTATAGTTACGCTTTTGCCATGGCGCGCTCCAGCCAACTATGCCACCGAGCTGATAGGGAAAAGTGTACAGGTAATGTCTGTGAGTGTATCAAATTTCAACTGCCTAACTGTATTAGTAGTGCATACTGAGATTTTAACCCTTGTGTCTAACCCTAAGTGCAAAATTTGGCAGCTTATTTCCATCGCCTGAGGTATAATGAGCGTAATAAATTTCAGCTGTATAGCATTATTATTATTAGCAATTGATAGAGAATTTCTACTCCTATTTTTACCCTTGGGACAAAATTTGTTGTGTTTTGGGTTTTACATTTACTATTAGGGAATATCTAGGCGTGTGTCAAAGCCAATCTCAACTGTCTAACACTTGAAGTAGATATTGATATTTTCTTACTCCCAAAATTTGACAAATTTAAAATATTTGCATTCACCAAGTAATGTCTATACGCCCACCAAACCTCAATTGTCTAAATCTATTGGTAGTGGATATGGGGTTTCTAGTCCTATTCCTCATTAGTGGGGCAACATTTTCCAATTTTTTAATGTTTTTTATGCTTTAAGGATAATATCTGTGAGTGTACGAAATCTCAACACCATGGCTTTTGGAGAAACTATAGAATCTTTATTACTATTTCACAATCTTGTGTTAAAATTTGTAGAGTTATGGATTTCCTTTGCTATGAGGGTATTATCTATAACAGCGCCAAATCTTAACTTTTTAACCCTACTGAAAGTGGGTTAGTCTCATGACACAAACAAATTTTCAACTTTTGGGATATAAATTTATCCACTGACCAAATAGGGTGAGGTATTTATGATTTTATAGCCTACGATTTCATCAGAATTCGTTCAGCCGCTTTCAAGTTATATGACGACATACAAAGAAACAAATATACACATGTGAAACACCTTGTTTCACATGTGTATATTTGTTTCTTTCTAATTAATTTTTAAGGGTGGAGTAAAAATTTACTGAGGAAAAATACAATCGAGCTACCGAACTCGGTAGCACAATGGCTAGAGCGTGCTGAACGTACTGGTTTTACTGTCTGCCAACTCGCGGGTTCAAGTCCCAGCTTCAACCATAACAAAGTCAAAAGGAGTGAGTGTGTGTCCACATTTTTTTCAAAAATGTAACCCCCGCCCGTGCAGCTCTGGCTTTGGATTTGGGGGTTACCTATTTTGTTAAATATACAGGGTTATTCATTATAAATTACCCACCTCTTATCATCGTTATTATTGCCTATAGAAAAAAAAGTTTTAAATAAAAGTTGTGTGGTTTTGACTAAATTTTGTTAAAATGCTATCAAAAGTACAGTAGCGTACAGATTTCAGGGGAAACAAAAAAATAATCTCTTTTTTTAAATAGGATACCCTGTATATTATTAAATTGTTGGAATGATTCTTTGTTCTTGATTTCAAAAATATGCCATATGTTACACCTATCATATACCGTTTTTAAATTATTAAACGTCGAATATCTCAGTTAAACTAGTTACTGTAAATATGGAAAAGTTAACACTATTAAAGTGAGCTATGAAAATGACAACAATTATGTTTGATAAGTTACATTTCTTTAAAGAAATAATCAAAATGGTTTACAGTGAGGAAGAAAAAGTCCAAATATTTACTTGTTATATACAAAATAACAAAAATAAACGTGCAGCAAAAAGAGCATATAGGGTGTTGTATCCAAATCGTCCAACACCGAAAATACGTTCAAAAATATTTACGTTTTTGGTAGAAAATAGCGTGTAGTTCAAGCAAATACGTTCAAAAATATTTACATTTTTAGTAGAAAAAAGCGTGTAGTTCAAGTAAACCGGAAAAACAACTAGATATACTTCTTCATTTCGAAGGTAAGCCCATCCATATTTATTCGCGAATAGATTTTTTCGAAACATTGTATTCTTTTTTTGAAAATTCTGAATGAAGTATAAATAATGCAGTCAGTCGATCAATTAGGTAAAAGTTATTCCAAAATTCAACGTACGTTAAAAAATGACAGCTACAGACCATATAAAATTTTACCTGTACAAGTTTCAACAGAGGCTCATAAAAAGGAAAAGGTTGGACTTTTGCTGCCAGATGATTCAAAAGTTGTTTGAAGATCCCGATTTTTTTACTAAAATATTATGGACTGATGATTCATCCTTTTTTTACGGCAGGAGTTTTTAATAGGAAAAATCGAAGTTCGTGGGAAAACAAGCACCACAGAAAAACATTGGTAAAACAAATAAAAAAATCAGGAAGAAAAACTGTTAGCGTTTGGTGTGGAATTTCCAGAAACAAAATTGTTGGGCCTATATTTTATGATTATACTTTAACTGAAGTTACCTATCTGGAGATAATTATTCCAGTAGTTGAAAACATTCTTTTGCAGAACTTTCCGGAAGCCGAACTTGATGATATGATTTGGATGCAGGATGGGGCAACTCCGCATGATGTCCTACCCATTCGAGATCATTTGAATAATGTATTCTCAATATGGAAGCGAATAATGGACCTACTAAATGGCCACCTAACAGTCCGGATTTGACCCCTATGGATTTGCTTTTTTTTTGGGTATTTCTAAAATACATTGTCAATAATAATAATAATAATAGTATTCAAGTCATTAAAGACAGGATTCAACTTGAAATAAACAGTCTGATTGTAAATAATGAAACCATTTCCGGTGCAATTATAAATATAAGAAGACATTATCAATTATGCATTGACAATAATGGTGGACACATCGAACATCTTTTTTATGAGTTATCATTTATTTATATTTAAATTTCCTAAATAAATCTTTGTAATCTATTTTGTATAAATATTTGTTTTTTTTCTTCCTCACTGTAAACCATTTTGATTATTTCATTAAAAAAATGTCACTTATCAAACATAATATTTGTCATTTTCATAGCTCACTTTAATAATGTTAAATTTTCCATATTTACAGTAACTAGTTTAACTAAGATATTCGACGTTTAATAACTCAAAAACGGTATATGGTAGGGGTAATATATGGTATATTTTTGAAATCAAGAACAAAGGATCATTCCAAAAATTTAATAATATGCAGGGTATCCCATTTATAAAAAAAATATTATTTTTTTGTATCCCCTGAAATCTGCACGCTACTGTAATTTTGATAGCATTTTAACAAAATTCTGTTTTAACCACACAACTTTTATTTGAAACTTTTTTTCTATAGGCAATAATAACGATGATAAGGGGTGGGTAATTTATAATGAATAACCCTATACATATGCAAGACCCCATAATGTTTACGCAGACTTGTATTTTTCTACGTTTTATAGTACTTACAACATCTTTTGTTGGTGGCAAATAAATTATACGTTTCCCATTAAATTATGGTGTTTCACCTAGATCTTAGAGTTTATAAACATTTAATTATAAATGTGTATCAGCGAATGTAAAATAAAATAACTTGTAAATGATAATCATCATCTTTACGTTACTGATTGTGAGTGGGCAGAAATATAAAATAATAACTGTGGACTCTTGTAGATATTAAATTACTTATTTACGTTTAAAGTACGATGGCCACCCATCATGACCATTATTATTCTCGAACCCCATAATATCTAAAACCAACTCAGTCGAAGTTGACGAGGTAAAATTATTGCATTGGAAGAAAATAAGTTTTAATGACTAAAATTAATGAAATTCATAAGAAAGTCATTACAAATGTATCACGGCGTTATGAACCTTGAGGCACAACTAATAATGCAGTAGAGTCTTTATTCTGAAAGATATATTTTAATTGTAACTTCTGGATCAACAAATATTGTTTGCAATTTGAAGATAAATCATCGAGTTTGATGAACATAAACTAATTAGTAGAAGCATGATTTATACACGGTGGCTTAATTTTCATTTGAATTTTGGAAATGCTAAGAGATACAAGGTTGGTAAAATTAGACAAAAATTCAGGAAGTTATACATTTGTTCCTAAATGTTTCTGAAAAAAAGTTATATATTACATTTTGTATAATTTAGATAACTTATTTAACAAAAAAGTAGCGCACTCTGTAATTAATATGTATGGCCTAAATTCTGGAGCATATTCCTTAGGTCAAAATAAAATAAAAAGTTTTTGTAAAGATGGGTCCGGTCGGTAACTTTATATATATTTATAATAATATATTTATCTATTTTGTAAATAACATTTTGAGTTATAATTTTGGACCTACATGCCCAATTAGTTGTGTAATGGTGGTAAAATGGTCGTTAAAATAAATTTAACGACTGAGAATCATTTAGGTTATACTCACGATTATCGTATGAAGCTCATATGTTAGGCATGAGACAACTAATTGGGCGCTAAAAGTGGATGGTCTTGAAAAGGTGGTTATGAGGTCATAAAGAGGGAGCTGTTATCTACAATGCAACGCTTAACATGACTTAAGGAATATAGTTGTATAAGGATCGTCATAAAATCAATATGACCTCATGGTGATCTTCTAGAAAGATAGTTTTACAAAGATCATTAAAGAACATGATGAGACTTCAATAAGATCTTGAGACAAGATAGTAACTAAAATTAAAGGCGATTTTAAAAGAGGTTATATTGATTCTGAATACGACTTCCATATGACCCATAAATGAAAATACGGCTTCCAAAAACTGACAACATTCAGAGTGACCCACAACCAAAAATATGGCGCTTCAAAAAGTGGTAGTCGTAATAGAGGTTTAATATGACTTCGATACGATTCATGAATAAAAATATGACACAATTTTTGTGCTGTCACTGTTAGTCTATGAATAAAAGTACGAGAATGAAATATCCTTACAAAGTTTAAAGATGATCACATCACATTTTGACTTTTTTTCAAACCCTCTAAGCCCAACTAAGTAGTTTTTAGAAAAATGTATATGGTCAAAATTACGTGCAACGGTTATTTTCGTTTTGGAACCGTCAAATCCAGAAACCTTGTGTTTAGACAAATGTCTGTGTGTGGTCAAAATTTAAGAATTTTGCTACATTGCCTTAACCTCTTACTCACTTAACTGCTGAATAGGGATACCGGAACCTTTCCAGTTGTAAGAGACCCTAGGTTATGCCCTAATCGCGCATAACCTCAACACACAATATAATTTCGAAATCCACAATTTTAGTTACTATGTACATTCTCCAAAGCATATTATTTTTATGTACTCAGTATTTATCAGGTTTTACTACCTACCTTGTAATTCAGCTAGCATAACTTTGCGCTTTACCAATTTCCTAAATTGTTGTCAATGCTCAATTGCTCAACGAAGTCTACATATAGTTGAACACATTTTGATTACTATGTATATTCTTCCAGGCATATCATTTGTACATACTCGTAAATATGTACTAATTTCATTCACAAAAAGAAGGATAATAACCCCAAAAATAAATGGTGTAAGATTGGCTTCTCTGATGAGGTAAAATATCTAGGTATAATTCTAGACTAAAATTTCACTTGGGGCAAACACCTAACAAGATTTACTGAAAGAGTAACCGACCATCTAGATATGCTGCAGGCTCTTTAGTAAAATTTGGAGTCTAAAACCAAAAATGATCTATTGGTCATAGTTAACAGTACTTCTACTGGAGTTAAGTCCAGGTCAAAGACAAGCAAAGAAATTTATAAACTACTCGCAAAAAAAAGAGCTAAAGAGCTACTCGAACTTAGCAGTCTAGAGTTAAGGATAATAACAGGTCTTCTCCACAGGTCATTGCTCACTAAGATACCATTTAAAAAATGAACAAACCTGAAAGCGACATAGTATGTCGCAATCTAATGTACCCAGTATAATAATTCAAGAAGACAAAAATAGCAGACCATAATATAAGCATAGTATGAAATGTCCACATATAGCAAAAAATTATAGTTTAATATGTAACTCGTATATACTATGTTAACATGTATATAGTCTGCTATGTGGGATGGTTACAATTGTGAAAAAAATTGTATAATGACAATTTTTTTTTTTTTAAATTATGCAGAAAAATAAATGCAGAATGCTCTAAAAATTTTAATCCGACCAAAATACTTGCAAAACTAAATTTCCAAACCTATGGGTTTGTGGATCTACTGCAATAAAAAGTTAAGACCTCCCTCTAACTATGGTATTATTCTAATAAAATACCTAATATTTTCATTAATAAAGTTGCAAGGTTTAGGTGCAGTATTTTTGATTATCCAAAACATCGAAATACTTAGTTGAAGAAGAGTTGCAAACATCTCGACTGTATTGGTTCGTTAGTTAAAAAGTAGTTTTAAAATACATATTTAAAAGTTTAATTATTATTGAAAATTGTTTTATTGCCGTCACGGTTTCCTTTTGAATAGATGCTATTATATTTTTATTAGGAACAATAAATACCAACAAAAGTTTCTACCGCACCCTATTCACAGACATTTATGTGTGAAATTGGGAATATTATAGTTTTTGACTAGTGGACCACCTCTGGTCAAGGCAGATTGTGGGACCGTGACTTAAACAGAGGCTACACATTGATATGCCTTTGTTTACCTTGGCCCGGCAATACAACGCTACTTTGGTGGCCACGTGTTGGTTTGCCAAATACGTGCTGCTATGACGATTCTGCCATGGTCGTAGGTTTTAAAATTACAGTGTGGTCAGGCTATCGTTCTCACTGCATTTATGAGTTTATTTTAAGGATCAAACAAACATTTTTTATACACTGTTTGACCAGTTAATAGCCGCAGAAAAAGAAATATTTGAATGTTTAGTATTCTTGGAATATAATGTTGAACTTAACTTTCTATTCAAGCTCAGTTTGCTTTAATTTTATTTTCTAATTCACTGAACTGTTTTGGTCAATTTTAGACAACCATAAGGTAGGATACATACAGTGTGTTTCACTTAAGATGAATACACCTCAATAACTTTTTTATTTATCCAACAGTTTTGACAAGAATTTTAGCTTTTTGTTTTTAGCCTTATTTTAAATTTTGCCTTTTAGGATGATTCTTAACAACTTTTCTAAATACAGTGTTTTGAAAGGAAACAATGTTTTTTGCATTTCCTGCGTTTATTTTTAATCGTAGTAGGCTAAGATGTAGTTTACACATTTAATAGAGCTTTAGAAGCTACAAGAAAATTATCAAATTCGCTGCAAAATAAAAAAGTTATTGAGGTATATTCATCTTAAGTGAAACACAATGTACAACAAGAATTTTTTTATTAACAAAACTGGATCAGAAAAATGGAATTTGGTTCGCTTAGTACCTAAAATATTCTATTGACAGTGGTAATAATATAATCAAAATATGAGATCGTTATCTTCGACACACAATAAGAAGATGTTCTGCCCTTTACGCTTACCAAGTTATACAAGAAGGGTAATAAAGAAGGTGTTTCTTAGTCCAATCCTTTTATGAAAATATGAAATATCCTTAACTTTCTGTACTCAGTGTATGACCATAACTCAGTCAATGTTATATGGATGCCCGGATATAGTGGAACAACTCAATTTTGTAGTGAGTTTAACGCTGAATTTTATGGCATTGAGCTTACTTACTGACTTAAAAACTATAATTGTAACAGTGTACAGATCGTGCCTGGCAGATTTTAATATTTTCTTAATAAAATTTGAAGAATTGCTAATATACTTATCCAGTAAATAAAAAAAAATTGTACTACTAGGTAATTTTAATATCCAATTTGAAGGCAATTCAACACCTTAGCTGACTTCGTCTGCCTAATTTAATTTTTTGTATTGGATATAAACTATCTCGAACAATATCTTAACAAACATTGACAGTAAATCTTTTGAAACAGGTATTTTGGACCCAGGTCTATCAGAACACTATGGACAATTTATAACAATAAGAGACAATATGCAGTCTGCCAAAATGACTATCTGGAGAAGAAATATAACTGAACCAAATTAAGGACTTCTTTACTGGAAATAAACTGGGATATTTTTAGAGATAGAAACCATGATTTAACTTCTTTATCTAACTTTTTAGTAAACACTTATAAATCTTTAATTCATAGGCATTTTCCTTTAAAAAAATGTTTCTCTGGGAAGAAGCCTACACATTGGTTCAACGTTCAACTTACGTAATATGAGAGCACTTTGCCCCATTAAATAAGTTTATAATACGACACAAGATCGTGTGGACAAAACGGCGGTCACTTCTTTTCGAAAGGAATACCGGGATGCAATTGCGAGCACTAAAAAAAATGGCATTTATTACATTTATGGAAGAGTCGGACAATAAGTCTAGAGATGGGTGGAAGATTATTAATAATGAAAAAAAAATTCTACAAAGAATAGCGAAGAATGTAAGATACATCCCAATACATTTGTCGATTTCTTTGCTACAATTGCAGCTAATATTATTAAAAATCTACCTCCGGGTAACTAGGATGCATTAAACTTTTTAAAATATGCTTCATCGCTCCATATTACGTTTTTTCTTGAACCTGTTACTATCCTTGATGTCTTGGATGCAGTAAATAGTTTAAAAAGTGCAAATAGTTTAGAAATTTATAAATTAAATAGCACATTTGTAAAGAAAACAATAGATATAATTGTCTATCCTCTAACGAACTTAGTAAACTTATGTTTCAGTGAAGGTTCTTTCCCAGATATCTTTAAAATAGCTAGAATTATACCAATTTTTAAAAAGGGAAATTGCGATAGTCCCGATAATTATCGCCCTATATCAATCGTATTTACCAGTGTTCGGCAAGATTATTGAGATTATTTTAAAACATTTTGAAAATTGTTCGCTTATTCATAAATGCCAATTTGGCTTTAGGAAATCGTGTTCTACAATAGATGCAGTCTGTAAAGTTGTGGGTGACATTGTTGAGGGTTTTGGGGAGGGTAAATATACAGCAATTACGCTAGTAGACCTCAGCAAAGCCTTCGATTTTGTCTCTCACGATCGTCTAATTAAAAAACTTGGTGTTAGAGGACCAACATTAAGTGTACTACATCCCTATCTCCAAAATCGGGAATAGTGCGTTAGAAATGGAAATCAAACACCGATTTTTACGACAATGAAATACGGGGTACCCCAAGGCTCTGTATTGGGCCCTCTACTATTCATTACTTTTATTAACGATCTTTTTTCTATCTCTTCCCAGACAAAACTGTTATGTATGCAGATGATGCAACTTTAATAAATAAAGTTACCAACTTAATAGCTCTACAAACAATTATCAACGAAGTTAAAAATTCTTTTGAACATTGGTACAATAATAATATGTTGAAACTAAACAAATACAAAACTCAAAAACAAGTTTTTTCGGCCAACAACGCGATTGTTAAAGGTGGCAGCGTTAAGCTATTAGGAATTATCTTGGATAATAACCTCAAATGGGACGCTCATATTGATGATATAAACAGTAACATTTCTAGTTATATTTTCCTTCTTCGTCAACTAAAAAAATACATTAATGTAAAAACGTTGCTATCTGCACATCATTCACTAATTCAATCACATATTACCTACGGCGTTGTACTCTGGGGGAATTCTAGAAAGGCTTACAAAATTTTTGTGTTGTAAAATAGGTCAATTAGAATAATTACAGGTGCTAATTATCGAGATCATTGCAAACCGTTGTTCCTTAAATACGGCATAATATCCTTTCCAAGCCTTTATATACCGGGTGACACAGGAGACATGTAACACCCCGTAGCATGTTTATTTAAAAAGATATTATTTTGAAATTTGGTACACTTATATAATGCGTGATTGTCCTTTTTTTAAGTACAAAAAATTTTTTGCCACCACTTCCGGTTTCACCGGAAGTGATATCTACTCTGTTATTTTAAATGGCACCCTGTATATTTTTTTTACCTACCTGATTCGTCTCTAGATTCTCTTTTCAACCATGTATAGGAACATGGCATTTGTTTTTAAAATGACAGTTAATATCAATTTTAGTTTGTTAAGTCTAGGTGGCCCTGATATGAACCTTGGCAGATATTGTTGCGTAGTGTGCCGTGATATCGAAAGACCTCTGGCATGCAACTTTGTGCCTCATATTTTTTTGGGAATAACCAGCAGCTGAACAGACTAATAAGATCTAACTTATTTAAAAAAAATATCTTTAAACAACCCACGATATCTTAAAAACCAAGATAGGAACCCCATTTTTTTACTTCACCTAGTTAAAAAATACTTATTTATCTTTTATTTTTGTCCAATACAATTGCTGTGCCTATCATATTTTGCTTTCTACATTAAAATTAGTATCGAATGTTATTGCATAGTAATGAATATTGTACTGCAACAAAAATATTTAGTAAGCAGGCGGTGGAAACAAAATAAAAGTAGGTAAAACGATTTTTTTAATAAATAAGAAACATCAGTAAAACACATTTGAACAAAATTGATGAAAAACCATTACACTATGTAATACATTTTTACAACGAATGAATGAAATTAAAATAAAATATTTACTGAAGTACTACATACAGAAAACATTTTTTTACTACAGATGTTCAAAATGTTGTCCGTTATTATCTCTGCACAATCGTGTTTTTGTGACGGTAGCCCTAAGCCCTTGGTGGACAAAAATTGTTTGTACTTAAGAAAGGACAATCACGCATTATATAAGTGCACCAAATTTCAAAATAATATCTTTTTAAATAAACAGCTACGGGGTGTTACATGTCTCCTGTGTCACCCGGTATACCAATCTGTATTGGAAATTCATAAAAATAAAAACATCTTCTCTACATATTCAGACTGTCACAATTATGAAACTAAAACCACTACAGAAAAAAATCCCCACATTACGACTAATTCATCGAAAAAATGTGCAAGGATTATTATTATCTGGGACATTTGGAAAGGCTTAGAAAAGAAGTGCGAAAAATTGGATTCTGATGGAAAAAACGAAAAATAACAGAAACATTGTTATGGAAAAACAAGACATAGGATTACAAATTTTGCCTTTAATAATGATTACATTACAATAATATTTATATTTATGCTTTTGATACATAACAGATTACCTACGTTATTATTAACAATAATTACCTATATTTTCACAAGAGGCAGGTAGTTACAGCTAATCATTAAATGGGTGTTTCCTAAATGATGTGACCAACACATTAAAATCGGATTCATGACATACTTTCGTGTACTCCTTATTATACAATCAGATTAGTAGAAAATTGAAGTAATAATAAGGGTATTTAAATAAATAGATTTTTTTAACCCTAAACGAACTGTAACAAATAACTGTAGGATGCAATTTACAGTTTAAAACTAGGACAATAATCCCCTTTAGTCGAATCTCCATATCTCTTACTGCTGCTTTTTTTATGAGCAGAAAAAATCTACATTTACCTATAAATTTATTAATAATAGATAAATATTCTGCATTTTCATCTATTTTTGAAACACCGCTACAACCAAAGTAAATTAATGTGCGTTCTAAGATTGATACGAATAATAATACACCTCAGCATTATAATGGCTGAATTTGATGTGTCCACAAAAATATCGAAAAATGCAATTTTGCGCTCGTTTTTCCAGTTCTGGTCACTGTGCGCTGTTGTGCATTATTGAGGATATTAAGACATAGACATATTGAAAGACAATTTATAGAGCCGAATGAGTTAGGGATCTACTCCGGAACAGACTATTATTTTTTTGGAGAAAGCTGGGACAAGTGGAAGTAGAATGCAACCATAGACCTGAATGTAGCGGATTCTAAGATCTGCATGTATACTTATTGAGGATCCTTATTTCTTAATCGATATTATTGATTTAAAAACAAATTAAATGAGAATTATGATTCTCCTTGTCTTATCATTTGATCAAATTAACATTGTTAAAGGAAATAAAAACTAAAACTTTTTCTACTGTTTCTCTTTTAGGATTAGTCACCCTATAATTTTGTGTATAAAATTTATATTATCCACCTCAAACATATGCCCTTCATTTCTTGTTTGAGTGATAAATAAAATTTCCATCATGCTAGTGTTATTGTTATTGCACAATCAACAACGGTGTTCTTCTCCAATTTACATAAGCATTCATCTACATATGAATAGAACAATTTACAAGTAATTTCTAGTATTTGTTGAACTAGTGTATTAAATAGAAAAACACAAATTATAGGCAATTATCTCTTACGTAAAAATCAAATTATGTGCTTAATTTGCACCAGGTATATAATTAATTTATTCCGAATAGCTTTTAGCACTAATTATGTTAATAATTTGGATAAAGGTCGCATTCAGAATACGAGAATATCAAGTAACGTGCGAAAAAGGATAAGGTAAATATATAAATAAGTTTATTACATATAACAATAATTAACAACTGATTTCTATGTGTAAACAGTTTTTGATATTTCGTTATTGCAAATATTTCTAGGGAATAACAGATAGATACATAATGATAGGCACGAAAGATAATAAATACACATAGTGATAATCTTTATCTTAATACAGGGTATAACATTGATCTGCCTCTGACAATAATATTAATTCTTGGTCGATGCACTCATATAGAGCCATCCAAGTGGAAGCCACAAAGATGCGACTGGCTTCCTGTCAGTGGTTTTCTTTTAGTGTCTTTTTTAAGTTATGTCCATCATCTTAACTTATCTACACCGTGGTGAAGACGACCAATTAGTCATAATCACGTGTCCATGGTTTGCATTCTTTTGCCATTTGCAATTTTTTGCTTTCCTCTACCTTGCATTCTTTATACGGGCGTACCCGTAAAATCAAACTGTTTTGTACTGTAATGTATATAATCCCGCGATACAGCTTCTTTCTCTGTGCTAATAATATTAATACTGTAAAATGCATATAAACACCAAAAAAATTAATCTGTGACGCTAGTGTTTTGTGTCTTGTTCCGTTCAAGATAAATTAGATTTTATTAATCTTGTGCTTATTACCGAAATTAATGAAAATTTTGAAAAAAAATCTGATGAAAAGTCTATTTGATGCAGATGAACGTCTATTTGATGTATTTTAACATACTGGGAATATCATTTTAGTATGTTTTTGTGTGGTTACAACTGTGATATGGCGGCATAATATATATTTAAAAAAATAGTTATCTGACTTATTGTATTATTTTATAAAACGCATTCACACATCCTCATGACACATAACAGCACGAGTACTGTTTGTTTAAATATGTTTTATAAAATAGTATGAGTCTATTTGATTGGTCCGCCGACATTTGGAAGTTCTTGCAACTTATAAAAGCATATCGATATTCAATATATTAGACTTGTTTGGTGGAAATAGTAGTTATACAATGAACAATATGAGCTCTCAGAATTATGCAAATAAGCTCTTCCAAAAACATTACCATAACAATTAGAAGGCACACATTTTGCTGCAGAATATAATTGTTTTAATTCACTCGGCATGCTTTAATCAAGAGGAAAATCAGCTTTTGCAAGAACTCTCATCTCTCTATGTAGAAGGTGTAATTATTTGCCATAAATATTTTTATAATATATTAAATTTTGACAAGTTTTGTGAAGAAATTATAAGAGCAACTTTGAAGCGCTTCGTAGTGACTAATTTATTTGAGTTTCTGTCCGATGGAATTATAAATAAGGTTTAGAAACAATCGAAGAATCATTTGCTCTGTGCCTTTGTGTGTTCCAAAGATAAAAGTGATGAGTGAATTATGGAGGTGATTTTCTTAACAAAAAACACGTGGATGGGAATTGTTTACCCCCAGCTGAAGATGCTTTGCACCCAGCTATTAGATGGGCTCATTATTAATGTCTAATATGACAACAAGTAGCTTATTTGTTCTAAAGCTTAATCTATGAGCCAGTCATGTGTGCCATTTCCTGCGCACCTCAAGAGCTGCTATCAGTACAATGTTTATGTGATCCATCTAAATGTGCACCACACTGCAAGTGTAATGAAACAGAGTCTTTGCATTGAAATACATTCCTGCTCGAGTGATATAGACAAATATAAAATTGATATTGGTGTTGAGGATCCAGATTCAGACGATCTGCAGAATGATGGAGAACGTCCTGTTCACCATCATTTAATTTATTGGTTTTAATTTATTACTGTATGTTGCAAATAAGAGTGTTTTATAATCTATTTTAAACTTATTTGCAGTCTAAAAAATGGCGGCTTCATTGTCGGCGGTAAAGGGATTACAGAAGCCATCGTTTTTTATGTTGCAAATAAGTTTGAAATAAAGTATATATTAAAATACGTTTTGATACAATTTCCCCCCTTTTTTGTAACAATGTTGCGATGTATTGCTATTTTTATTTTGACACATTAGTACACGATTTTTTTAAACATTACTCGAAAGTAAAATTTACATTATAACATGTAAATACTATTGTCTTCTCCATTTTTAAACATGTTTAAATCTTACGCACGTCAAATTAAAACTAGTTTTAGGCTATATGCAATGGGCAATCATGTGTCTTCGTAAAACCATTCGATATTATCTTGAAACATAAAACATTATTTGAATTTTTTCATAAAAATTTTCACTTTTGACGAATTTGCGGGAAAGCCTTATATTATTAACGTTTACAGGAAATATTTTTATAGATATTTGAAATAGTTCTCATTTGAAAAAAAGAAAATGGAATTCGTGTTATCGAAAAAAAAAAGATACAAAATGGTTTTCGTATGGACGTCTCTATTTGCACACTCCCCTTCCCCACTCCCAATCGGAGATCACATGTGCATCATTACTTTTTCTGATTCTCTACCACCCAAGTAATAAACTGACACAAACTCCAATATTCCGCCACAACGAAACCCACCTGATATTTTATTAACACGCTTTATATTAGCTTCACCTGTATGTATCTATGTATGTACCTATCTATGTAACGGAATCTTTCAACGTAATTTTCACCAACTTCAAGACGTCTGATTAAGTTGAAAATTTGCACACGTATTCAGGACCGATGACAATACAATAATTTGAATGCGTATCAACGCATTTCTCATAAAAGAAATTTTTCTAAGCGGATGTTAATGTTGTGTGATCGGCGCATTCGCCAAAATAACGGAATCTTTCAGCGTAATTTTCACCAACTTCAAGACGTCTGATTAAATTGAAAGTTTGTACACGTATTAAGGACCGATGACAATACAATAATTTGAATGTGTATCGACGCATTTCTCTTAAACAAATTTTTTCTAAGCGGATGTCAAAGTTGTGTGATCGCCGCATTCGCCAAAATATCGCATCTATGATAAGTTGGCAGAAAATTACCCACTAATTGAATACCGTAACTAATACTATACTTGAAATACAAGATGAACTAATTACCAATTTACGATAAGAATGTTTTTTTTTAAAGCATTTAATTCTTTCGTTTTGTCAAAATATACAGCAATTCAACAATAGCAATACAATAATTTGAAAAAGAAAATAAAAAAAATAATTCCGAAATAAATTCAAATAAATAAATTTTGAAAAAAATTTTAATTAAAAAATTTTGACAAAAATTCTTGAAGACTTACATTTGTTTTCGTTTCATGACTAAAAAATAAAAAAATAAATTATAGTTTAAAAAACTAAAAAAACACGCTTTAATAGCAAACAGAATTAAAAAGTAAAAAATAAGAATGAAGTGATTGACAAAAAAATTCATTTTATTGTAAAAAGCGTGGGGTGCTTTTTACTATATTTTTATGATAACTGTACTTTTATTAATAGCTACCAATAAAATATTTATAACAATTGTCAAGCACCCCACGCTTTTAACAATAAAATGATCATCCTTATTTTTTTTTACTTATTAGTTCGGTTTGCTATTAAAGCGTGTTTTTTTAGTTTTTTAAACTATAATTTATCTAACATAACATTTATATCACGGTATTAATAATCAAAACAAATCAAAGACATGATTTCGAAAATTCGTAGGTGCCCTTGATTATGTTTTTTGTTATCTCTGGGTACTTAGGCTGGTATACATACGATAAAATATTCATAAATAAGATGCAACCTTAATTAGCAGACATATCAGAAACCCAATAAAAATAATGAATCCTTTTAAGTACTACACGTAGAGATTCTAGACTATTATGTATATGTAATTAATAACATTGATGATCTAACGTTTAATAATGTTTCGAATCATGGCTACAGGTACGCTTATCACATGCTGTATAAATACGGTTCATCATACAGCATCTGGCACATGGCAGTTCTTAGCGCGGCATATATGGCTAATAAAGATTATTTACAATAATTAATTGCAAAATATTTGCGCCTCGATATTAACGATATTACTATAAGCTGTAAAGTAGAAGCGGTTGCAATGTTGCATTAATATTGCATTCAGCAAGAAGTGGATTTTCGAACTAACATTAAAAAATAATAACGCAGGCGTTGTAATTAATTCTTTATGGAATTTACCGTCTTATTTCTTTAATATTCCAAGGAAGCGCTCAATCTAAAGAGATGGTCACAATCAACACATTTTTGTTAAAAATTTAATTCGGCGGACATTTAATACTTTTTAGTTTATAAGAAAATGAATGCCCATCCTGATTTCCGAGTATGGCCCCAATGGATTTTTATGTGCAGGGTTATTTAAAGATATTGATATACAAAAACACACCTAGTAATCTTCAGTCTGTTTTTTACTAAGACAAAGTAATAAATACTCATTAACAGTGCAAACATTCCGATTGTGATAAGAAAAATAATGTATCTGTGTATCTTGAAATGGATATTAAGAGGACTAACTACCTTGAAAAATTATCCATTTGAGAGCGTTAAGCTGTCGACAACTGGAAGGCAAGCTAAGCAAATAAATGATTTAAGAAAAATTTTTTCTTAATAGAACAATGTTCAAAGGACGGCTCTGCGGAAGCCGATTTTTGAAATTTTCACGAAAAGTACCAAAAAAAAATCCAAAAATAAGGTGATTTTGGATGAAATAAATAAGAAAAAAAACCTGGACATATTTTCAAAAAAGTGCCTCCTGAGAGTAGTAAATTGAACGTTTGTCAATCGAAAAAAACATTTTTTTTCAAAAAAAAGTAACAATGTTAGTCATGGAACGTCGAAACCCGAACCCCTACCGACACCAAATTGCTTTTCTGATATATCTATATATCTTATTTTTGACGATATCCGAAGAGTCCACCTTAAGAGTAAACCAAAATATTATTTTAAAAGACTGTACTATTGCGAACTCTGTTCATCATAAGCTTTCTATACGCCACTTTCTTGCATTTACTTTTTTTCAAAGTAACCTATGTCAATTTGAATGTAATGTATTTTTTGTCACACAACTTTTCACTAATTAAATCGGATTGAGTTCGCAGTGATACAGTGGTAGTGGTAGTACAGGAACACGTTTTTCTGCCATATCGTCGATGACATATTTTGTAAAACGTTAAACTTACTATAGCTAATAGAAAGAAAATGTCAATTCAGGTACAGCGTGATTACAGATTAGTTACTAATTGTTTTTTATTTTAGCTTGGGTGACTGTGGTGCAAGCACAAGTGGAGTACCAACATTTATTAATAACGAATTTTTTTCGTCCACCACCACCATCGACCTGGACCAGCCGCAGATGGTGAACACGACAGGTCATAATTTAATAAATGTTTACCTTTAAAATTTAACCTGACTGTGTAGTAGCTAAGTGTACCATCTAGTCATTAACTGTTTTGCTTTTGATTCCTATTCTTCTGGTATTGACTCCCTGCTTACTTATCGTCGTACAGTTTTTTACTGCGTATCGTTTTACCCTGGCTGCTTGTTGACCTTTTTTTACTGCTTACCATTTTACCACTTGTTCACCGACGTGCCTGCTCACTATTTAGTACTGATTGTGTGATTTAACCATAATAATTTTGTAAATAGCAGTAGTATAATCCGTTCATAATCTGTAAATAGTGAAATATCTAATGTAGAATAACTGTAGTATTGGATTCTGGGCTTTTCTTTCTTTAACCGTAGTGAATAAGTTTGAGGTTCTCGACTTCTGGAAATACCCTTTCTTCACTGTAGTTGCCTAGCCTCTATTGGTCCAGCAATAGAGTAAAGTGGTGTTTCTGCACTTCAAATAGAAACTGGCGCTAGAGATCACCGCATCTGTGTATTCAAAATTCCAAATTAAATGTTATTTTATTGCCATACTTTTATGCGTCATAGTAACGTTCTTGAGCAGAGCGGAAGAATGTGTGACAGTCTTCCGCTCTGCTCTGCATTATTAAATTATTATTGACAACAGTCTTAATTGGAAAGAAAATTATTATATATAATATAATTTAATATTAATTTTTCATACACTTTCGTGACATTATTATTAGAAAACAAATCGAAAAAAAAAAAAGAGTTTGGGAACGGGTTTGGTGTTTTATTCCTTGCATTATTTTATTGCCGAAACCTTGTGCTGAGGAAAATTACCTTGATTTCCAAAACTCAGTAAAATTTATAATGATAAATTAACTCCTATATGAAAAAAGTCTATCTGACAGCACATTTTTGTCACTTTGACAGCGATAAAAAAGGTGCATCGTTTTTTATCACCGATAAAAATGCTTGTTCCTCAAAATCAGAGTACATCTAGTAGTCGCACGTCACTTTAAAGATAATTATTGTTGTTGTTCGTTCACATATTCTGTCCTTAATTTATCTTGCCAAAAAACACTCGAGCTTTTCTTTTATTGATAAATTTCTTTTTAACTCAAAATTTTGCCAATCAGTAATTTTGCTCTTATAAAATTACTGACTGGCAAAATTATTTCGTTACAAAGAGAAATTTATCCGATAAAAAAAAGCTCTTGTGCTTTTACTATTGATAAAAGTTTCACCAAAAAATTTACCTATAATGTGGTTAAATATAGAGTAGTAATTTAAATATACAAAATTGTCTGTTCAACTGTTAATATTTTAATCTATTACATAAATTCTAGATCAACAATCTACATAAATTTTAACTAATATTACTTCCTGTACATTATCACAAAGGTCTTTACCCTTTCGTTCTGTAACTATAATTTCCGATTCATTCAAATCTTGGAACACATGGTCAAATGATAATTATTTATATAAAAGTAATGCAATAAAGGAGTAGTGTAGAGTAAATCTGTTGACGTATAGAAAAGCATTTCTCTCTCTGTGGACGTGAGTTGTCTGCAGTATGACAGATTAAAAAGTTGAGTCGTTATTTTGAAAGAATTTGTCACGATCACGTAAAGGAAGTGGTCATTATAGAAAGAAACTATTCACAACATAATGGTGGTCAGTTAGAAAAGAAATAGATTATGTCTGGCTACATTAGAAATCAAGTGATAATAGCTTTAACAATCCTTTTACAAATTTAAATCAATTTCTAAGCGAAACAGACCCATGTGTTATATATACCTACATAGAATACGTACATAATATAATAATAGATGTATTTATACAGTTTTTATAAATTTGTTGATGCTAAGATACATTGTACAAGTTATAGCAACATTTTTACATATGTGTAATATTAAATATCAAAGTTGAAGAATTTTTTATTGACAAAATAAATATAAACCCTACATTTAATTTAAATGTTTCACGCCAAACAGTTAAAAACTTACCTAAATATTACTTATAATGAATTACTGGGCTCCCAGTCCAGTACGACAACCTTTTGTATAAATATCCCAAATTAATCGAGGGTTATTTTATATTCGGTGACAAACTGGAATATGGGAAAAATACGCCACCAATAAGTAGTTTATTCACAGCTATGAATGCTTGAGGTGGTGTATGGTGAAGAAAAAAGGGGGAGGGAGGACATTTTAAGTGAAATATATTTTTTCATAGAGCCAGTAATGATTTTGAAAAGTGATTAACCGTCAGACGACGTAAATATTTTAATATATATTAATGACGAATATGAGTCATTATTGACCCCATAGTTATTATTACTTCTAATCCTAATACTGACATTTTATGCACAGACTTATTAATATGAATAACTGGGTAAAATTGCATGGGGCAATAATACAAATACAAATAAAAATAACAGCAATTGGTATATTTGCTTATATCTTTTTTTTTTGAGAAAAAATGCATAGAATTAAAATGAGTATCAAATTGTTTTTCCTGCAGTGTAGTGGATTGGAATCTTTGATATGAAGCTAACACTGACGTAGTTTTCCACAAAACACTAAAACATCATATACTGCACTCGATGCGCGTTTCGCCAACTAAGTTGGCATAATCTCGAGATGATAATCATCTTCAGATGATGCAAAATTGGTTGGCGAAATGCGCTTCGGGTGCAGTATATTGTGTTTTGTGGAAAACTAAGTCAGTGTTAAATTTTAAGATCCTTATGCTGTATTTGACAACTGAGATTATGATTTCATCTTTATCATCAACTCATTTCATTATTTACAATACATATTTTTACCTAAACTATTGTTACGGTTTAGTTAACCATGACTTACTAAACAAGAACTTTGTTATTTCCAAGCTCTCTAATGCATCCAGCTGTCTAGTATTTGATACATTCATATTTAATATTAAATTGCTACTATCTACTTTATGGTTGTTCTCAAACGTGTGCTGGGCAACATTATACATCTGTTTTACTATATTTAAGATAAGCCATATGCTCCTTAAATCTAGTTTAAATTGGTCATCTAGTTTGTCCAACATAGTTTTGGTTATCGTCCTTGCAATTAATTTCGTAAATCCTCGACTTTTCGGTTGTTTCTATTTTGTCTTTTGGATTGCCTAAAAGTTGTAATTTATCTCCAGATGAATGAAGCACTGTCATCCTTAAATCATACCAATACCACGGGTGAATCGTGTCTTTAAATTTACGTTTCCTAATTATTTTATCAGCTAAACTTACAAAATATCTATTACTCACAGCTATATCCTTAATCAACGCCTTTTATTTTTCAAACCTCTCCTTATCGAGTGGGAAGCTTAATAGGCGGTGTACTAGAAAATTAAAACTCGCTATTTTGTGTTGAGCACAGTGGTGAGAGTTCTTAGGGATATATTTTAAAATATTCGTATATTATGTCAAATTATAGCTTATTTTCACCATTTAAATTTATGAAAACATCTAAAAATGGTACTCGTCCACAGTTTTCAATTTCATATGTGAATAAATTCACATTCAGTTAGTTAAATTCACATATGAAATTAAAAACTCTGAACAACTAACATTTTTGGATGTATTAATAATTAGAGATAGTGAAAATAAGTTAGAATTCGACATATTATCCAGAAAAGATATCAGTACTTTAAGATATTGTACTTAACACAAAAAATTATTATATTAATTCTAGCACAAATTGCCTGCTTTTGCAACAATAAGGTGGTTTGAATAAAAATTAACTCAACCTCATTATCGGTTTTGATTTCAGTCGTCTAAATTAAAATTTTCAACGTATTTGTTTTATAAATATAGTTTAAAAAAAAATAAAAAACACGCTTTTAAAGCACATCAAACTAAAAAGTGAAAAATAATTATTAATATAAACTGAAAACAATAATGAACGAAAAATACTAGTATTATTGTGAAAAAAGCGTGGGTTGCTCGATATACGAAAAATATGGCACAAAGCGCCCTACGCTTTTTTCACAATAATACTAGTATTTTTCGTTCATTATTGTTTTCAGTTTATATTAATAATTATTTTTCACTTTTTTAGTTTGATGTGCTTTAAAAGCGTATTTTTTAGTTTTTTTTAAACTATATTTATTTTTCACTTTTTAGTTTGATGTGCTATGAAAGCGTGTTTTGTAGTTTTTTTAAACTATATTTATATTGCTTATTGATGCTGATATTATAACATATTACGATCCAACAGATATTTCTGAAAAAAAATATTTTTTTATTTCAGCCATGGGATTTGAACTCACGCCCGGGGAGTCCGTCGTTTCGCGTCGACTAAGACTTGCCCGCTCGACCAACAACCGAACTGAGAATCGTTGAATATACTTACAATATTAAGCCTCTTGCTCTCACGCAGAGGATACGTGAGGAAAGGACTGGCGATCCTGATCTCCTGATCAGGATAAATTTAGTTTATATCATTATCCTTAATGATATAAACTTATCAAATTATTGTATTGTTACCGGTTCTTCGTAAGTGTACAAAGTTTCAATTAAATCTGTCCGTTTAAAGTGGGTCAAAATCGAGTCCAAAGAGTCGGTTACAAACAAACAAGCAAACAAACAAACATACAAGTGAAGCTAATAAAAGCGTGTTAAAAAAAAAGGTGCTCTGTCCCGGTTTTAATAAAATATGACACAAATAGTTGGTTATAAAGACAACAGTTACCACGTTTTACCAGTTTCTTAGGTTAGGTGTTTGGTGAAAATTTATGTAAACAGCAGATATTTCTAGTTTTCTTTTTAAGTGTAAATGTACCTTGTGCTTAACACATACATGCCCTCCCATGAGTTTCAACAAAATTATTTAATTTTAGTATTTACTAGAAAATAGTAAGATACAATTTTCTGGATATTAGACATATTATTTTGGGTTTATTCATGAACTGTAATACATTTCATATTATAAAGCGTAAGTCAAGCCATAAGCATTAGCAAAAATAATGCTATTTTTAGTATATGCCATTGAACAAACATGAACAAGCACTTTTAGGTGACTAAAGCATAAATTTTGTACGTAGGTGGGCCTGTCAGTATTACTGTCTTGGGATTATCGGTTCACTGTTTTAGTTCATCGATGTCAACCTCAAGGGACAAAACTATACCTGGAAAAAAAGATTTTTAATCACATATCTATTGTCAAGTGACAAGTCGCACGTCAGACACGCTTACGAGTAACCTAAGTCAAATTCTTTCAATCTTCTTCCGTGAATACAAAGGTTTATTTTAAAGATTAATATTCCGTGATTTTCAAACTTTTTGCTGAATTATGTTAATCCGTGACTTCTCTTTTTTCTAAGAAAATGTAATCTTTGTATTATTTGCGGTCTAAACACAATTTATATTAAACAAACGTTAAACATTTATTTGACTATGTTACCGCCAATTTAATTTGACAGCAGCAAAAATCAAATACTCGTATACTAAATATTGGTTCTAAATATTTTATTTTAATGCAAAAAAGGAGTTATTTGGGAATTAATGCAACTCTAATGTAGATTTTTCTTCAATTTTGAACTTTTTTACGCGAGGCTCAGATCTATGATCGAAATAAAATTATATAAATATGTATCATGCAACGAGTTTCCATCTTCAATCAGTTTGTGTATTTGTAAATAATATTTGCTCACTATCAAAAATTTTGTCTTACTCTATATAACATCATTATATCATTGAGTTTGAAGCGGATCTCTCAAGCAAAATGTTGTAATTCCAAAATACATTCTTACTACTCCAAAGGAGTAGAGCAGAAGTGGAACGATAAGCATATTAGTCGCAGACACCTTGTTCTCCCCTGAAAGTTCGGAACATCAAATCTTCCTAGGTTCCTGTAATTGCCGCGAAGAGAATCCTTTCTCCTCTCCGGCATCCAGATGTCGCAGGATGATTCCGTCTGCGAATTGCACATCATCAGAGAATTCACCGAATATTATTAATATTATCCAGATTCCAGGTGACAAATTGCTTCAGAAAGAGCAAGCCATTCACTCATTATTTTTAAAAATATCAATTGTGTAAATTGATTGCAATAATTTGAACAAGTTATTCAAATTGACAAAATGTTTCTGGTCGCGGATACACAACATTTCCAACTGACATTGCCAGTGCCAATCACGGGATTCGAACCTGCAGGACGATGAAGAGATTATCTAGTCATATTTGCCAACGCGTGCTCTAGCCAACTACTCCACCGAGCCAGTATTAAACACATATATTCAATAGCAAACATTTAAGTAACTAGTAGCAGCCAATAGGTCCCTTTCACTTGCCGGATTTTTAAAATAATTTATAGATTCTAATATAGTCTTATTAAATATTATGTTTAATGGGGATAGGCCAAGTTTTATAGAGAAGCCAATTTTTATGTAGACGATGTTTCGATTTTATTTAAATCATCCTCAGGACTCTGTGTACAACGGATAACAGATAAGAAGGTAAATCGACAATTTTTAACATATTCTAAAGCAAACAAACACACTACTATAAAATAACTAATAGTTCCTAATTAAAAGGTTCATAAAATTAGAATTTTTTTTTTGAAATTATTATAAAAAACATAAAAATATATGTATAACACACAAAAAAGCAACACAAAAAATAACAGACTCAGTACTAATGATTTAATTAAATAAACAATTACAAAAGGTATAACGTACTCACATTTATAGTAGGTTCTCCGTGTTTTTTTATATAATTAACGGTTCGAAGAATCATTAGGTATAAGAAAAAAAAGGTTGGAAAAATCCACAGTCACAAAATTATAATTTATATTATTTGTCCAGAGATTAACCTTTGACTTATACGTTTCACCATTCAGACAACAATAAATTTGTTATCGTTATTGTAGCAGGAAATACCGAAATAATAAAAAAACGTAATGTCGGTAAAAATGTATTATTTTCAGTTTTTTATGTTATCAATTAAATTAATATACGCAGTGTTGAGATTTTCAATATCTGATCTTTTGTTTACACTATTATTGTCTTTTTTTATCCGGTTTCTTTTTTAAATTGTTTGTCTATAATCTTCGTATCTTCAAAATTGAATTGATGAAGATTGTTTAGGCTATGTCCCGCCAAGGCAGTAGGATTACTTTAAGGGGTTATGTATATTCTTTTGATTATTTTTATGTTCGTCCACTCGTGTTTTTAGATACCTACCGGTTTGACCGATGTATACGTTAGTACAATAATTGCCACAAGGAATTTTATAAATAACATCAGATTCTGAATCTTATGGTGTTTTGGCCTTGATTTCATTAAAAAAAACAATTTTTGTTTGTGTTTTCACTTTTTAATGATATATGTGTGGAGTCATTATTAAAAGTTTTACATAACTTCTCTGAAAGGTTCATAATATATGGTCTTCTGTAATATTTCTTTGTTTGTACATCTTGTTTCTTTGAAAGTTGTGCAGTGTTTTTATTTAAAAAAAATGTTCACCAAGTTTAAAGGGTAATTATTTTTTGTTAGATATTGTTTAATTAAGTGTACATTTTTTCCCAGAAATCTTTATGTGATAGATGTAACATTCTGTATTTTAAATTATGAATATTATTGATTTTTTTGTGACATTAGATGTTGAGAATGATAGTTCAAAAATCTTTCAGAGAAGGTAGGCTTATACCAGTCTGTTGTAAAAATGTTATAATTTCTTACAACAATTGTATCTAAGAACGGTAGTTTGTTATTTTCTTCTATCTCTATTGTAAATTGTAATCAGCTATGAAAATTATTAAAAACTGTTAAAATTGTTACCTATATAAAAACACGGAGAACCTACTTTAAATGTGAGTACCTTATACTTTTTGTAATTGTTTATTTTAATTTAATTATTATTACTGACTGTCATTTTTGTGTGTTTTTTTTGTGTTTTATACACACATTTTTACGTTTTTTATAATAATTTAAAAAAAATTAATTTTATGAACCTTCAAATTCTTTTAATTATGAACTATTAGTTATTTTATAGTAGGGTATTTGTTTGTTTTAGAATATGTTAAAAATTGTCAAATTACCTTTTTTTTTGTATACAGAGTTCTGAGGATGATTTAATTAAAATCGAAACGTCGACTACATGAAAATTGGTTTCTCTATAAAACGTGGCCTATCCCCATTAAACGTAAACATCATTATATTGTAAACATCTATTAAAACATTATCAAACAGAAAACCGGAAAACCAGGATAAAATGAATTTTATTTCATTTCAAAATGTTAATACGGAAGCTATCATACGATTCAAATGTATCGAGCCCTCACTTTAACCGCGAATATTTCAAAAACGGAGGACGTAAATAAATATTTCTTGTTATTATTAAATTATATTAACCTCTATTGAACTGTATAGAATGTATGTTTGTGAACATATAAGCTTAAACCCGAATATGTTTTGGTTATATGTAAAAAAAAAAGAAAAAATGCAACACAGAGAATATAGGTGAATACCATATAAACAAAATACCTATAGAAGTATCAGAAACGTCAGAAAACTTTGCTAAATATTATTTCTCTATATATGAATCGGAAAAGCCTTCACTGGATATTAACAACATTGAAAATGATTCGTTTCTGAATTGTCCCGATAGCAATAATAACCCATTGTTCTTTAATGAAGTTAGTGAAATAGATTATATTACAGCTGTCAAAAAATTAAAACCAAAGAAATCACCAAGTAGTGATGGAATTCCGCCATATATAATTAAAGGGTGCCAAGAGTGGCTAAAACTGCCGCTATTATATATATATATATATACAATACTGCAATAAGAACTCATACATTCCCTGATCTTTGGAAATCTGCTATTGTACACCGATTCATAAAAGCGGAGACAAAAAAAGATATTGAAAATTATAGATCAATTTCCGTAATGCCTGCTCCGGCCAAATTATTTGAACAAATAATTTATAGTCATTTGTGGAATCATGTTAAACTTACTATAATAGAATATCAGCATGGATTTGTTCCTAACAAATCGGTAGATACCAACTTATTCACATTTGTCAATGATGCAAATTACGCGATAGAAAGACAGGATCAAGTAGACGTTATTTTTACAGATTTCCAAAAAGCATTTGACAAAGTCAATCATGATGTTTTATTGTAGAAATTGTTAAATTCAGGAATAGCGGATGCTACTTTGGCACTCTTTAAAAGCTATCTGCAGAATAGCAGTTTTGTGGTCAAACACAATGGGAGATTATCTACAAAATACTGTATAAATTCTGGAGTGCCCCAAGGGTCAAACTTAGGGCCTTTACTATTTTTAATGTTTATAAATGATTTACCTTTACAAATTCAAAATTCAAAATGTTTACTCTTTGCTGATGATCTAAAAATTTATAAAATAATTAAAGATGTCCAAGATTGTAAATCTCTTCAAGATGACGTAAATAGTGTACGATTGGAGCTGTCGCTATAAACTGTCATTTAATTTAAAAAAATGTACTACTATGACCATAACTCATAAAAAATCTTCCGTCGTGTTTGACTACAATATGAATCATACTGTTTTAACAAGACTTAATGTTACTAAGGATCTAGGTGTAACATACAATGATCAATTATCTTTTAGACAACATATTGCAAATACAGTAGCGGCTGTTAGTAGATTGCTGGGATTTATAATAAGACAAACAGCTTCTTTCAAACATATTAAATTGTTAAAAACCTATACTATACATTTGTGAGGTCGAAATTAGAATATACATGTGTTATTTGGTATACAGAACCCCAATTGTCTTCAATCATACCCAATCTGAGTATGATTGAAAAAGTACAAAATAAATTTTTAAGACATCTTCATTACAAAAAATATAATCAGTACCCAGACTATACAAATATTAGATCTACATTTCTTCGAAATTAGTTTGACATCTTAGCATTAGATACTAGGCGTAAAATCATTATTATTATATTTTTGTACAAAATTGTAAATAACTTAATAAATGACACTAATTTATTAGGGTTAATTCCATTTCACGTCCCGTCACGACGAACTCGTAGTTCCACATTATTTAATACTTCCGCAACAATCATCACCTTACATGTTCCTCTCTTGGCCATGCTTAGATTGGCCAATGAGGTCAATGTTATGATCAGTCTAGATTTTTGTTCCACACCTTTAAAACAATTTAATCAAAATATATTAAACTATTTTACTGAACTCCAATATTAGGATACATGTATAGTAATGTTACCCTCTAGTTTTATTATGTTAAGAGAATAGAGAAAATAAATAGTATTGTATTTGGTAATTAGATATAGGAATCCTTGTAATTAGGCTTACGTCTATTTGGATTCTATAAATAAATAAATAAATAAATAAATATTTTTCCTTTGAATAATTATAGATCCGCTTGTCATATTTCACACAGGTATTCGAGTTTGGATCATTACCTTTCAAACAGAAAATAAACCATTTTTTACGGCTTTAGCAAATTTGTTCCAAATAATATGCAGTGCATAAAATTATTTAAAACGAAAGAAATAAAACAAGGATTTATAGTTTTTCATTTTATATATAAATACATACCAAGCTTGACGGTGTGTGGTCCTGTGGCGCTTGATGAGTTAATTCCATAGTGTAGCGAAATTGCTATAGTTATTTCCAAAATAATAGTAAACAAAAGGCAGGGAAATGAAGCCCACCTGCCGACATATTATTAGGTGGCAGACCTAATTGAATTATTTTCTAAGGTGGTCCTCTCAAAATCCAGATCATGCCCACTAACCGGTACTTTACCTCAATTACCCTTTGCTTCACTGTTAGTTATTACGAAGAAGACAAATTAGGAGATTAACTTATGCACGGCAATTACGGTCGTCTGGTCTGACCTGGATTTGGATAGGTATTAATTTTTAGTGGGAAGTAATCTTTTTGGAAGATATTAAGACATTATTTATTTGTTAATAGGTACCATATGGTTAATAGTTGCAGTTGGCTAATTTCACACTACCGGAGAAATTAAATAATACAATTTTTGTGTCAGTAATAGAACATACAGTATCTAGTAATGTATTCCATAACTGTTAAACCGTAAAGTTTCTAAACGATTATTTACAATTAAATTTTAGATGTTATATTATTAATCTTAATGATTATTATTTGCAGCCATCGGTGTATTGCCGAATAAAACTAGCAGAGCCAAGTAAATCCCATATTCTTGAAAGTATGTGGTAAAATTGTTCATATTATGAATACTGAGTTAATTATGAATTGGGATAATTGATTAAAACTCTTAAAGATGCATCGCATACCCATGTTGTTATTTAAAAAATGGGAAAACTGTATACAAACAAATATATTTAACCCTAACCTAATGTTTAAAACTGTTTTAGTATAAGAGCTTGGGTTCCATCTTTAATAGCCACCCTGTATAATAATAATAATAGTGAGAACTGTTATAACTTTCACTATATGTTGCATATAGGGTATACTGCTTAATCTTTCCCAATTACTTTAGATATAAATGATCCCGGTTTCATCAGAGCAAAATTTTGGCATTATATTAAGAACTAGTTGAAACTACACGGCGTTATTCGGGTTTAAGGATTTAGGAGACCCACTTTTAATTTTACCCCCTAAGAGTTGATTTCTATATCCCCACCAAATTTCAATGTTGCATCTGGAAGGGTTCGGGTCAAACAATTAACCCTATAATTCACCTGCTTAGAGAAAGTTCTCGAAAAAAAGAACTTTTTACGAGGTGGTGTTGGCACCTAAGTTACAACCCTTTAAAATTTCAAGGTTCTAGCTCTTACGACTGCTGCTCTGAGTTGATGAGTCAGTAAGGACACTTAAAGGTAGTCCATTTTTCATGTCCCAATATTGCTATCTCGTAAACCATAGGAGATATGAATCTGATTAAATTATGAAAAAGTCGCGTCATTTCACACTGATGAAGAAACAATAAACAGATCCAAGAGATCTGCCGTCATTTTTGATATATTCTGGAAGAACCGAAAATCCGATTTTAGAAAATCTGATATAACTTCTTTATTACACAAGATAGAAAGCTGATATTTAGCAATTTTATATAGGTACAGGGTGATTCCTACAATGTTCTCACCCCAATTTTTTGGTTTCTCATTAGAAATAATTTAAAAAGGTTTAACGTAACTTAGAGTTTTAAAACTTACTTTCGATCAGAAGGAGAGATTCCGGCAGCTCTGAAGCCTGATTTGATTATATTTCCTTGATTATCTTTCATTCTATCTAATGTTTCTTTAAGCAGGGTTAGAAACTGTGACTTTATTTGCTAGTTCTCATTTCAAAAACTCTCCTCCATGCCGATTTTAATGGCCTAAAGAAGGCCACGTCAAGAGGCTGACATAAATATGTGCTATTAGCTGGAAGGAGTATGAACTTTATATTGTGAATTTGGCACTGGTTAATAACATTTTGTGATATATGACTGGACAGGTTGTCACTAATGAGGGCTTTGGGTCCTGGTCCCAGTCATCTAAAGTATGAAAAAATAAGTCCTCAAAAACATTACTGTCTAGCCAACCAGATTTAGTTCTGCTGTACCGCCCCCTTGTGGTCCTCTCTCTGTCCATGTGTCATAAAGATGCTCAACTTTGTATATTATATATGGGGCAACAAGATGACCACTAACGCAATCATATTGGAGGTACATGGTTTTGACGGATCTAGGCTTTTTGCGGGTGTTTCGTGCCTTTTCTTACCAAAATTCTCGATTTGCCAGGGTCATCACATAAATTACTTTCATTGTTATTAATTATTCCCTCAGGAAGAATACCTTCCAGTGATAACTGTAAATTGTCAAAATTTTCAATGACAATTGTTGCAAATATTTCAGCTCTATTTCTCTTAATATTTTCGAATAAACAATTTGTTAATTCGGGGGGCCTCTCCCGAAAATAATACACCCAATCCCTTCCAGGTTGATTTCGACTAAAATGATGTTCTGTTCGTCTGGTTTGCTCCAAATAAGAGTGAATAACTAACTGCAAATCTCTAGTCGTTAGTAGAAATCCCCATTTTCCTGCAATATCCAGGCCATCAACAATTTTGTCATCCTCTTTTTTGGAGAGTACGGTAGGACGTCCATAGTTTTTCATGTGCAAGCCCCTTGGTTTCCTTGATAATGTTCCAAGAGAAATCTTATATTTTCTTGATGCTTTACGTAAGGTTATTGATTTGGAATTTGTTTCTTGCAGTGCTTTTTGCAGATCTTCCTGACTATAGTCTGCATACCTGCGAGAAGCGGGTTGTCTTTTGTGGTGCCTAGGCATTGCAAATTATAACGGACCTACAAGAAACAGATCCACATTTATTTAAGTGACTATTTTTAATAATTGTTAAGTATATTAATAATGGTAAAAAATTTGGAACATAACCGAAAACTTGGAACAGGTGTTCAAAGTTTACGGACACATTTAAAAGTTTGCAAATATTGGATAAAAAAGTTCACAGGGGCAACATTGTCAGAGATTGAGATCGCGCAAGGTGTGATTTTAGAGCGGGAAGGAGGGCCACAACATAACCTACACATCCTAGATCGTAAAGTTAACACGTTATTTTTACAGAGATTAAGTTTTTTGCCAACTTATTTTTCTAATATTTATTTTTCAGTTACCAGATCACTTTAAATAGTTGATCCTATTCTTTGGCTTAACTGACTCGTCTGTTGCACTCACTTGTAAGAGTATGTAGTATGTATAACTGTCATTTGCTGACTATTTTAGCGGTGTACTTGAAATGACGAAGTTTTGTTTCAATTAACCCCACAGTTCCAAGTATCCCCATTCTACGGTATATAATAATTCAAAAAACACTGTTAGAATATCTTGTCCTATTAACTACGAAATGGCTTTAAAGACTTCCACTATAAATTCAATGTTATTCTAACCTCCTGGGTCACTGATTGACCTTAGTTTTAATTTGCTGATAGTACACAAACGATGAAATAATAGAGCCTTCTCTATAAGAAATTAACCCCTAAGAATACTAGTTCCAAGTTTACCGTAAACCAAATAATTTTAATATTATTCATCGCTTAATTCACAGAAAGATAAAATCAATTCATTAATGGGCACAGTATTATTTAATGACAAGTCTCTTGTTTAAAACTCAATGAGATGTTGAAATTACTTAAATAAAACTAGATATGTTCAGATGTAAAGTGCCTACATATTTATTTACATAATGATCTAAAAAATTATAATACGATTAATCAACAATGTATCTGGTAGGTAGTATTTTGTAGTGAGCTTGGGTGCTGATAATATGCATAGTGTAGTTGTGGATTGGTGTCGGCGTTGAGTTAGTAATGATTGTTTAGTCTGGCCCTGGTCCTCGTACCATATAAGGATCTCTCATTACAGATTTCTGACCGGTTTTGCCCGCATTGATTCTTCCAATTCATGGTCCAATCGTCTGCGTCAACCCCTGCACTTAATTTTATTGGTAGAACTTCATGTTGACACATTCGTGACTTTTGGAATAAGTAAAACTTATTGTCTATAATTATTTATTAATGTTTCCTCGCACCGTATTTGGGTATTAAGCCACATAAATTATATAAAAAAATTGTTGAATAAACTTATGTGCCAAAAAAATTTGTCAGAGGTTGGCCTTTTAAACAAATGTTTTTACCTATAAAAAAATGCCTCTCACCTAAAAATATAAACCTGAAAATGAAACAAATGTAACATATTTTAGATTATAGAAGTTGACGTTTTGAAATACTCTCTGATTTCGTTCTAAAAACTGAAGGAAAATTTCTTTGGTAATATATTCACTTTTGTATCAATGTCAAACATGACAGTTTTCTGTTTGTATATTTCCATAGACACGTGGTATATTGATATAGTTTCTACTTACCTCTTCTCTAGGGATTCTTAACCAGTTAGCACAAGAATCTAATTATTCTGTATTCCAATGTGTAAATGAACATTACGCTTAATGTAATATTCAACAAACCCATTGTTTAGAGGAGGTTCATTGAAGGTCTAGTCAGGAACTTCTTTAACAGATCGTAGAGAACTCTATCCAATATATAGAGGTCTTTGAAAACTGTGAAGGACATTACGGACATTTTAGAGTGGCCAGAATGTAGTCCAGACCTTAATGCAATTGAATATTTGTGGGAAGCTATTGGCAGGTAACTAACAATTTTTAACCCCTACACGTTAATCTCCATGAGGTTGGATATAAGTAGAATCCGGATCCCAGTGTTAGCTTCCAGGAACAGATATACTTGCAACAGAAAATATCGCGTATTTTAATCCAAAATAAATTTTATTCAATTAATTTAACCCTTTAAGTTATCATGTAACGATTCCACTCTTTTTACACGTCAACAACTAAATAACGTAATCCCTACTACGACAAAGTAAAAAAGTAAGCAGATGAAAAGAAATAATTGTAGATATTTAGCACATGTACAATTTATTAGGCGTTTGCAATATAATATTATACCTATATACGTAAAAGTCGTCGCTGCCTCCCAGTATCTGCAACAAAACACAAAATAATATCAATTTAAAAATAAACAGATGTAGAAAATAAAAGAGGGCATTTTTATCTAGGTCAAGTTAAGAGTGCGATTTCACCAAGTATCCAACTTAAATCTATAAATCGGTGTTAAAATTTTTCTGTTAGTAATATTAAAAACGAAAACAAATGTTCATCCTAAATACCACATACGAGTGGATCTAATATAAAATTACAGGCAATACTTATGTGCATTTCTTTTATTAATAAGAAATACGATTATTTAGTTTCATAAAATGACACCAAATAAAATATACTTATTTCTTATTAATAAAGAAAATACGCATCAGTAATGCCCGTAGTTTTATATATTAAATCCATATGGTATTTAACATAAATTATCAGTTTTCATTTTTTGCTTTCATCAATAGAAAAATTTTAACAGCGATCTAAAGTTTTATATTGGTAACCCTAACGATGAGGGCGTGCTAACGCAGCTTTAATGCTATTCCATCTACCTATTTTAACGTCCGGTCTAGAGTACGATACAATCCTAATCTAATATTCCAGCAGTTAGGATATACCTTTTAAATCGGAGAATATTGGCGTAGAACATTTTGAAATTGTCGCATTTACTTCCCCTTTGAAGAGTTGCTGTAGAACGATGGAGTAAATATTTCCCAAAGTTAGACTTTGATGGCACTGAACTTATTTGCAATATTTGTGAGAAACACTGTCTATAGGTTTTACAGTATGTTTCAACTGAAAATCATAAAACATGTGTGAGAGTATGAATGCTACTGAACGACAAAACAATTTAATTTGGATTTAGTTAAAATGATGGCAGCGTGCAATAATTCATGAGTCAAACTAGATAACTCTCATTTAGGACAGTTTTTACACAATTGTGTTGGTGGAAAGTACAATAAGCTTACTGTGCATGTGGAATCCACATTAAGGAAAAATTACATGTCACCGGTGTACAACGAAATAAAAGCAGACATTGTTTCCGAGTTGCAAGACAAACACGTAAAGGTTATCGTAGATGAAGCCGCCGACGGGAGTGGTTAGATAATCGCAAATTTAATGTATTGTTTGGGGGGATGGATGAGACAGTGGCAATGCCAGCCCGCTTAATATCAACGAAGGTTTTAGAACGCACAAATGCAGAAACGATATGTGAATGTGTAGATGGCAGTCTTAAAACACTATGGGGTGAGAACTATGAAAATAATAAAGGACATGTCTTGCTGTTTATAACAGATGCAGCTTGGTTTATGAAGGCGGCTGAACAGCGCTTATAATACACCTATTTTAATCTGGTACATGTCGCATGTTTATTATTTTTGTGCATGTGTTTACACCGGAATCCTAGATCTGCCCCTGATATTGACTTCATCTAATATTCGGATCCGCACTCTAGACATAAGGCTGTAAAATATAAAACCTTTATGCTAAATACTTTGACGGCGGCGCCTCTATTAAATTTATACGTAAAAATCGATATTATGTGTACGCCATTTGCTTCCCTGCGTATATCTAAGTGAGACATTATCAGCTACAATTAAAATTACTGATATACTTGGTTACAAATCTATCACAGCGATAATAAAATATCACCTTATTTTGGTCCGTTTCTAATGACATTATTATTAATTTCTCAAATTTTCCGGTTCATTTAGTTTTCCTTAACGTACGAGTATTATAAGTTTAAAAAAAATGTGTGCTAATCGTTGGGTAGACTTCGATGACGATAAAATAAATAAAACAATCACTAAATCGGTTCCAAACAAGTATTGTAACAAAAAAATAATGTTTGTTTCTTAAATGTTCTAATTCATTATATCCTCTCATCAAATGTAAACTATTATTAATATTATTATTAATCGAGGATATCACTCGTGGCTCATCCTTCGGATTTGTTGAATCTGCAGTTCGCTTTGAATTCGGAGACATCATCGACGATATTCATAGCACTTGTACAAGCTGTAATAAACTACATACAAAATTATAACAGGACAAAAAAAAAGAGAAAGGAGTAAGCAGCTCTGGGAAACTGTAATTCTTTGTCTATATTGTTACGTGTTTGCTATCCACACAAACACCTATACTCGTAGATTCGTTGATTGAAAGTCCAGGTAACACTTACATTTATACATCCATTCTCCCGGTCTAGAGCACTCCAGAATATTCCCGGCCGTTCGTGTACAATTCCAGCCTAATCTAACCAGTCTGCACAGTCCAGTGGCGTAACACTGCCCCCTCCTTAAGCCTGAACGTCCCGATCAGGCAATTCATTATTTCCTGAATACTTGGCTAGTCTCTCTATGTGCACCACCTTCATCTTGGATTTTGGACATTTTGCTGACTTCTATATACAACGTCGTTTAATCTGGTGACAACAGTGTAAGGACCTTCCCAGGGCGGGTGAAGCTTCGGGGACCTGCCCTTCTTTCGTTGTGGGTTATATAGCCAAACCAACTCTCCCACCTGGTACCCTCCTGAATTACCCTTAAGATCATAACGAGCCTTCATACGGTCACTTGCTATGGTAATTCGCTCAAAAGGAGCCCTGGTGTTATATTGCTTATTTCTTATTTGTGGCCCCATTCTTGCCGCGCAAACTTCACATTGGCGGCACCAAGCCTCCACATCTTGACGACCGTTTACCCAGTAAAAACGTTGTCTTACTTTTGTCAGGGTTTTGTTGATGCCAAAATGTTCGCCAGACGTTCCATTATGCACTTGCTGAAGTACATCTGCTACGTGACACCTGGGGATTAACAATTTCCAAGTAACTTTCCCCCCATCTGGACTTTCCCACGCTCTCTTCAGCAGTCCATCCTCTACGATAAGGGAGTCACATTGTGCCCATAAAGCCTTCAGCCCCACTGATTTATTTGAAATGTCCTTCCAATCGGGTCGCGTCCCTCTTTCTTTCCATTTCAGAATAGGACCAGTCTCGTTATCATTTAACTGCGCTTTCCTAAACGACTCTTTTGTCCAATAATCCGGAAGATCAATCTTAATGGTCTTCATTATTTGTACATTCTGTTGTTCTTCCTTACAGTAGCAAGGCTTGCAGTCTTTCTGACACAGTCTTTTGGAAAGGCCATCTGCTATATTCCGCGAAGTACCAGCTCGCCAGTTTTCCTGCGGCTTCTCCATTACTGCGACTCTCTCAGGGATGCGCTGACGACAGTTACTCTGAATATGGCCCACTCTGCCACACTTATAACAGCGCATACGTCCTCCACTCTATCTCCCACTACTTTGTTGTTGGGTTTGTCTCGGATCTTTAATGTTGAGCTCATGATACTTCCTCTTAATATGGCCCAATTTGCCACACATATAGCAACGGATGTCTCCAGTCGGCCTCCCACTACTTCGTTGTTGGTCTTGTCTCTGTTGGGAGTTCGATTTTGTCAGTAGTTGGGTCAACATCTTGTGTAGATCAGATATCAGGTTTTGTGTTGTGTTGTGTGGCTTGTCTTCCTCCACACTCACAGCTCGTACTCTCTGATTTGGTTCTGTGGTATCCTCATAGGCAGCCTCAATCTCCAGTGCATGTACTAAAGCCTCACTACTAAGCTTATGCCTGGCCAACTTAAGAATTCGCCTAACTTCCTGGTCCCTTACTCCATCAATAAATGTACCAACTGCTAACTGTTGTTGAAATTCCATTGGTGCATCAGGATAGGCTAGATGGGCTAATCTTTCTACCGCAGCTTCGAACTCCTGGAGGCTTTCTCCACCTCGTTGTCTGCGTGATTTGAGCTGAGCCTGATATATTTGGGCGAGATGTTGGTCGCCATATCTTAATTCTAACGCTGCCTCCAAAATACTAAAGTTTTGTTGCTGTGCGACAGGAATTGTTTGGAGCAGGTCTAATGCTTGGCCCCTTAGTGCTAATACCAATGCTGTTGCTTTTTCCTCATCGTTCCAGTTATTTGAACGCGCAGCTGCCTCAAATTGTCTCTTATAAGTTGACCATGAACTTTGAACGTCGAATGAAGGTGGTTGTAACCTAGCACCAGATGACAGTACTAATTGGCCACCCTTCTCTCTTAATTGTTGCTTGAGTCGGGCTACTTCTCCTTTGACTTCGGTTATTTCCCCTTGAACTTGGCTGACTTTCTCTTTAACTCCACTGACCTCTCCTTTAACTTCATTAACTTGTCCTTCGACTTCACAGACTTTTTCGATAACATCTCCTTTAAATTTTTCAGTGAGGGAGAAAATGGCTGCCTGCTGTTCCTCTAGGCTTCTTTTTATATCTTGGTTTTCCTCCAATCGTCTTATTTCCAAGCCCTCCATCATTTTTCTTAAGTCTTCTTTTTCTTCCTGGCGTTTTCTCTCTTGAGCTTCCATAATTTTTCTCTGTTCGTCTTTCTCTTCTTGTCGTATTCTCTCTTGTTCTTCTTTTTCTTCCCGCCGTCTTCTCTCTTGTTCTTCTTTTTCTTCCTGTCGTCTTCTCTCTTGTTCTTCTTTGTCTTCCTGTCATCTTCTCTCTTGTTCATCTTTGTCTTCCTGCCGTCTTCTCTCTTGTTCTTCTTTGTCTTCCTGCCGTCTTCTTTCTTGATCTTCCATAATCTTCCTTTGTTCATCTTTTTCTTCCTGTCGTCTTCTCTCTTGATCTTCCATAATCTTTCTTAATTCTTCCTGGCGTTCTCTTTTCTGTTCTTCCATTTGTTGCACCAATGCTGCAAGTAAGTCTTGTGTTTGTTTCTCCGCCATGCTTCTTGTTGTTGGCATTAACTCACGACACGTAAATCAGTTCAAAATAAAGTTTATTACACTATAAAGTCCGTAAAATATTGATATCACGTCTATTTTAATAATGGAATGTTCCAGAAAAATCTCGAAACAGCACTAGAAAGTCTTATTTATAGTCTATACTTCTTTTGTGTTAACAAAATTCACTTATCTCCACTAACTGTCCAATGGAATGTTCGAGAATTTTCACGAAATATCACTAATAAGTCTTGTTTTGAGTCTATAACACGTTTCCGTTAACACAGTTTACGTATCTCCTGTGGTTTCCAAATCGAATGTTCTAGAACTGTTACTAAAAGTCACTTATAGTCTTGTTTTTAAGTCCACAACACGTTCCCGACGACACAATTCACGTATCTCCTGTAGTTTCCAAATAGAAGGTTCTAGAATTTTCCCGAAATTGCACTAGTAGCCCTTTTTCTCAGTCTACAACACGTTATTACAAGCGGCACTCGCGTATTTGCAACAATTTCTAAATCGAATGTTCTAGAAATTTCTCGAAAATCCACTTTAAAGTCACTATTCAGTCCAGAAATAGTCTCCAAACACTGGCCAGTAGTTTAATTCTTCGTGTCACCCCTAATTCCTGAAAAGAACACTGTAGAACCTTTTCGAATATTCCAGAAATTTCTCTTCCAATCCACTTCCGACACCAAATTGTTACGTGTTTGCTATCCACACAAACACCTATACTCGTAGATTCGTTGATTGAAAGTCCAGGTAACACTTACTCACTACTTTATTTACTAATTAACAATTAACAACAATAGATTAATCACTGTTCTAATTATAATCACAACAGACACTTATAAGTCTCTTTCGTATTTCTTCTTCACTCGTTCGCGTTCGACTTCAGACTAAATCTCGGCCCACCGTGCGTCTTATTTATACATCCATTCTCCCGGTCTAGAGCACTCCAGAATATTCCCGGCCGTTCGTGTACAATTCCAGCCTAATCTAACCAGTCTGCACAGTCCAGTGGCGTAACAATATCAATAAATAGCACTGTGCTCGCGCTGTACCGCTTAAGAGAAAACTTTTAAATCTTATTCAAACAATTCCTGCGCCACATTATTTACATTAACTCCCACCTACTATTTTGTTTTTTACTACGCCCATGTCAATTCAACATACTGAATTATATCATTCCAATTACCAATCCAGCCCTAACCATCATTGTAATATACACATATTAAGCGGTCGTAATATTGGATTTTTTATGATTATTACACCATGCGCCCAATTATTACGGAATTTATTTATGATAATGTGTGAAACTACCCACACTCTTACCGAGAAAAGTGAATTAATTAGATTAAGGTGGGATACCTACATATTATTTACTATCTCCGATTTATACAGAAATCCTTTCGAATAATTATGAAAATCAGCGTTTCCCTCAATCATTCAGCATTAATAGTAAAAAAACAACTGAACTCACGTAGACGTTGCTAACTGAAAATGCAAATTATAGACTATAAGATTCGAAAGAATTGATTTAAGTTCAAGTTTCTCCATTAACGCGAAAACAAATAAATGAAAGAGTATGCTAAAAATCGTTACTCAATCACATACCAAAATTTGTAAAAAAATGTTTTGGACGTATTTGAGTGGCCTAAAAATATATAAAAAATTGCACTATTTTTTTAGATATTTGTAAACATCCTACAAATCATTGCTCGAAACATTTGGATTTTTTTCAGAAAAATATTATGCTTATATCAATTGAGTGCTTTTTATTTTATATAAGCAAATATGCTAAATGTCGTACCATTTGAATGATTGCAAGGAGAGACCCAAAGATCATTCCTTTCCTGGAAATAACTAAATGTAAAGCGGTATTTTAGATGTTATAACGTAAATATAACACACAAGCTCATTAAATATCTCAAGATCAGGTAAAAAACTTAAGTTTTAACAACATTCTAATGATATAATAATGCTTAAGATGATTTGGTGCTTTTCACAACTTAACGATATGAAGGAAATGCCACTTATCGTTCCGACATTTTGTCCGGTAGCGATGAATATCCGGTGTGGGCATAATAGAAAAAGTCAACCTTTCATATTTGTGAAACTCAACAATATGGTCGTTAAATTTGCAATAGGAATTGTTTTTAATTTTGTCATTTGTGAAAATGTTGTTATGCCACATACCTTATGCCATTTTGCACCGCACCAGTTCTGAAAAGAAAAATCTTGATAAAATGCACAGTGGCCCAAAAGTAAACGGTCATACGACCACCACGAACAGGAAACTCAATTTTGAGCAAAAAGTGTCTACTGAACTAGTGTGTGGAAATGCTTCCGTTCAAAGATAGCCTCTGGAAACGAGTTTTTATTTTCTATGTCCGGAACCATTTAAGTTAACCATCCAAGTATGACATACGCTTAACTTTTTACATACAAGCTTATTTGTTTACAACTGTCAAAGTTAGGTACTGCGGTCTCAAGAAGATATCCATTTATTTGGTAAAAATCTTTTACTAGTAGGCAATCGCAATTAAAGCTTAATCGCTTTCTCTTTGTCTGATAATGTGATAAAAATTTATAATTCACTAAGAGGTGAATGCAGCGACTTCATTTAATATTCAATTAAATAAAGTGAGAGTATTAAGACTTTGCACTTTTTAGGCATTATTTTTTATCATTTATTACTATTCGTAAGTTAATTAATAATTAATAATTAATAATTAATAATTAATAATTAATAATTAATAATTAATAATTAATAATTAATAATTAATAATTAATAATTAATAATTAATAATTAATAATTAATAATTAATAATTAATAATTAATAATTAATAATTAATAATTAATAATTAATAGTTAATAATTAATAATTAATAATTAATAATTAATAATTAATAATTAATAATTAATAATTAATAATTAATAATTAATAATTAATTAGACCATACGTGTTACCCGACCGTCCAAATTTTAATAGCTAATTAGATTATTTACAGAATCACTTGAACCATTTCCTTGATAACATAGAAAATGACAAAATATGATATTTTAAATTGATGGAACACCAGATCACTTTGGAAAAAACGTTCACAACTGGCTCAATGACAACTATCTAGGAAGATGGATTGGGCGAGGCGATTCTTTGGCATGGTCTCGTAGATCACCGGATTTATCATGTTTCGATTTTCATCCATAGGGCTACATGAAGCAACTGGTGTACCAGCATGGCATTAATACGCAGGATGAATTGATTCAGCAGATTATAGCGGTAATTACTTACTGTAAGACAAAATCTGCAAGAAAGAAATATAACAATGTTACCAATTCAATCATTGGGCACCCAGAAGCATACATTCAAAGTAATGGAAACAATTTTGAGTAGTTCTTATGATTAAATACGTACAAGTATTTTTTCATGTTTTTTCATTTGTGTAGGTATTAATTTTTTTTAAATTTTATTATTTATCATTTATCATTTAAACCATATCAAATAGGGTACTACTAAACTTTTTTCTCGTTACTGGATTTTCTGTCTACATATTATGGTTTACTTGTGAAAATGGCTTCTGGAAACAGGTCCTAAAAATCCGTTTCTGGGGGCCATCTTTGATGGTGCTCTTATGAGTTATGAAGCATTTCCAGACAGTTGAAATCATTTGAAAAGACCAATAACTGGCCAGAAGATAAATCTGAATATATTTCCAACTCAACTCGTAAATAAGTACATTTTTTTCTAGTCATTCCTAAGAGAATGTAGGCTCTCTTGTGGAGCCCTATACACTCATACAGTCTGTCCCAAATTCGAATCTCACTATTAATATATTTGTTATTATAAGATATACAGATTCGGTTAAATAAGAAAACTTTTGAGGAATTCTATGATAAAATGAGAACCATTGACAAAAATTTTTCGTTTGCCACAGATTTTGAAAAATGTTGAAAAATTAAAATCTCGGTTTTTGATTTTTTCTCATAATATTCTGATTTTTGATTATTTTTTAAATCTGACATTTGTTACCTATTGTTTTATAAGACGTTAATGCTTATCACTTTCTGATTTCACAGCCAACTATTTTCAGCAATTAATAATTAATATTTATTTGCTAATTTTATCACAAAGGATGATACGATTGCAAACTTGTGAAAGGTAGGAGAATAAATCTGATGCAGGAGTTTTTCTGCTTAGGAAGTCGTTAATGAAACGTTTTTAAAGATTTGAAAAATAATCAAAAATAAAAAGTTATGAGAAAAATTTAAAACCGACATTTCGTTTGTTTAGTTTTTTTCAAAATCTAAAGCAGATAGAAGATGCAAATAGTTCTGATATTGTCATGAATTTCCTCACAACATTCCCCATTTAAACGAACCCTGTATCTCATATACTAACAAATATACCAGTAGTGCGCCACGAATTTGGGACAAATTTAAATGTTGAAAGGTATGTAACTCGTAGCACTTGACTGATAAATAAGCCTGGCCAAGCGATGGTAGATTCAGGGTCGGGCGCAATGCCAATGCCATCGCGCGCTTGTTTACGATGACGATGACACGATACGCTTCAGCACTTCAGTTATTATCTGTCGGTCGATGCATAGAGTACTAATAAATAATAAATAATGTTGAGCGTAAAGAGTAGAAAACGACCGTACGCTGATAAAGTGAATAAATTTATCGGTGAATTTCTGGATTTATTCTATAATGGATGTAACATAATTTGTAAAGTTTGTGATCAAGACTTAATGTGCTGGAATAAATACGGCTGCAAATTCATGTCAATAGTAATCGGCATAAAAATAAAAAAATGGCGTGTCTTTTTTGGAACCTCACTTTATGTTTGATTTACTGTTAATGCTGATTGCTCGTGACGTTCCCCTGCGCATATTGGATAAACCAGCATTTCGGGAGTTCTGGAATAAATACAATCCCCAGGTGAATTTACCAAGTCGTTTATCGTTACGTAGATATGTACCAAGTGTTCGTGAAGACATTGTAAATAGGACTAAATCTGCATTAAAAAATACACGGCTGTGGTTATGTGTTGACGAGACGACAGATTGTAAAAAAAAATCTATTTTAAATGTTATAGTACGTGTCCTCGACCCTGTTAAACCAACATTTCCACTTTTACTAGCTAGTAAAAGACTAACTGCGTGTACTGTCGAAATAATTACGCGGGTGGTGTTGGAGACTTTCGAAAAATTTGAACTGTCAACAAGTCAAGTGTTGATGTTTGTGACCGACGGTGCTGCGACAATGCGTTTGGTGGGCCGTTTTCTTCAAAGAGACGATTGTAGGTTTTTACATGTTACGTGTTAAGTGCATGCCCATCTTGTAGCAGAAACGATTCGAAAATATTTTCCAGAGGTAGATGGATTAATAGCAAATACAAAAAAAGTATTTCTCAAATCTCCTAAACGGCTTCGAGCATTTCACACACTGTGTCCTGGTATTCCGGAACCACCAGAGCCGATTCTTACACGTTGGGGAACATGGTTGAAGGCAGCTTTTTATTATGCTGAATATTTTCAACAAATAAAAGCTGTGATACTACAGTTCAACCCTAACGAGGCTGCAGCTATTAAGGAAAGCCAGACAAGCTTTCAAGATGTTTCCCTTGAAACAGATTTAAAAACTATTTATAACAATTATAGAGGACTACACGACGCAACAGAAAAATTACAAAATACTTCGTTGTCGTTAGTGAAATCGCTGCAAATAGTGGACGACGTAAATACACAGCTACAGACTATAAATGACGCAAAAAATAAGCCCATTATTGAAAAATTCGAGAGTGTATTACAGAAAGATCCTGATTTTACCAATTTAAGACAAATTTGTGATGGTGCATCTACAGCTGCGTTAAGTGAGTTCACAGAGTGTTTTACTTATGTCTGTATTACATCCGTAGATGTCGACCGGTTTTTTTCAAAATACAAACATACTTTTTACCACAGCGAACATTGCTTACTAAGACAACTGTAGAAACATATCCGATGCTACACAGTTATTACAGAAGTGCTCCAGTTTGTGATAACGAAAACCAAGCTACCTCATAAATCTGCTTAAGAAGGTGAGTTTTGTACATATTTTTATAAAGTGTACCAGTATTAATACAATTTATTTCCATTTTATTTATTTATTTATTTATTATTAGTTATCAGTTAGATATACAATGTACATGTGTGAACGTCATTTAACAGTTTAATAATAATGTGCAGCACTAAGCTTACAAAATATAGGGAAATACATAAAAAAGAATTTAAAGCGAACGAAATAGTACAAAAACATACATCACAATATATAAAATATTTTTGTTTTTATTATTGTACTTATTCAAGTATTATGATATGATGCATACCCAGTACGTCTCTGTAGGATTAATGACCTTGGCCAGGCTTAGTCATAAAAGGTAATTTATTACATAATATTTAGCAGGGAGGATTGTACCTTTGTATTTTTAATAGTTCGAAAATAAAAACAAAATCCAAGAGTTCACGAGATGCCTTTTTAGCTACGTTACGCCACTGTAAAAAAAATGCAACCAGTTGTTAGCCTCGAGTCAAAAACATGTTTTATTCTTATTGTCAATAAAGTTGTAAAACGATAAATAATACTAATGTTACAGTAATTAAATTAATTACAAATATATGTACACGAGCACATAATAAAGTGAGCCAGTGGCGGCTAATCAAAAGACATAACTTAAGCGAGTTGTAAACATATGTATCTCATATAATAAATATTTAGAGCTTACGATATCCTACAAAAATGTATGTGGACTAAATCTTTGTACCTAACGGTTTTATCACATGAAATAATATTTATTAACGAATGAGTATTGATTAATACATAATTAATTCTATAAATATATTTGCAAAACATTTTCTTTCCTTACTGAATAAGAACAAGACGTACTAAAATTCTGTTCATGGATACTAAAAAAAGGGCAAAGTGCTATTAATACCACTACTGATAAAACAGTTTTTACAAGCTCTAAAATCTTTACCTTAGTGCATAAAGGCGGATGCCCAAACAGACAAAAGGGAGTTTTTAACTACAGTCTTAATACTAAATACTTATACCTGTACTTATAAGGTTAAATATTTCACAATATTTCCACACGAAGTGCTTATGTTGTTGTTGTTGTTGACATTCGAAAGGAATGCAAAGAAAACATTTGCTGAAATGCCACAGTTAGGTTTTAAGATTTCAGAGTACTAAAAAACTATGAGATTCCGAAATAACACAATTAAAAATGCATTAAAACAATAAATATAATAATTGTAACATGCCTAATTTTCTCCTCATATAAAAAAGTCCAACAACCAGGGTTACCAGATCTGTATTCATTCTCTGTAGGAGATTTTCCTTTAAAAAAAAAAATGACCGTCAAGAGACAAATTTAATGGTTTATTGTTTTGCCTTTTGAAAAGTGATATGTTTTTGTGAAGAGGCATATTTTGATACTGCTTTCTTGCTGTCATGTTTGAAAGTAAATTATAAATTGCACAATTTGCACACAATATTGAATTTGCTTTCTTTTCGAATCCACGGAAATGTGATTTTCCATCTTTCTTGAAAAGAAATGTAATATATCTTTTTCTCTTCACAGAGGCGATGTCGATTCATCGCTGACACTAGGCTCACTATGTTTCGTTGGTTCCACACAAATCGTGTATTTTTTTATCACACGACGACGAAACGTAGTAGGTACCTATCGAATAAGTTCAAAACTTGACTGTGTCCTCTGTGTCGCATTTATTGCAAAGAAAGTCTTAACACTCGTAATGCGACTTCTGAATGCTCCCCACACCGTGTACCAAATTTGTGAATCTTTAATTCAAATCACGTGATGTGGGATTAGTACGATTTGCACAATAATTGTCGGTTGGTTGCTTTCGCAGTGTAATGTATTAATATTATTAATTTTTTCATAAATTCTTAGACAACTGGTGAAAAAAGAAATATTTTTTTTGCTTTGCGAGTTCTGCCGAAGATTAGCTTCTGCCTGCCGGAGGTCAAAGATTATGGTAAAAAACCAGAGACTCCGGCTAAGCACCGGAGATCTGACAACCCAACAACGGGTGGGCGCACTGCACAATTATAGAGAGGAAGAAGGAGAAAGAAATGATTAAGAACTATGAAAACTAGCTCTCTTCATAAAATATTATGGAAGAAAATAAATTACTGCCTAAACCAACGGTGCGAAATCAATATACGTGAAGAAAAAAGTATTCATACACACGTGTGTATGCTGCAGATCCTGTCGATCATCGTGGGGTTCTTTAATGTGTACAAAATAAGTATCGAAGAAATAATGCTCATCTGAAATTGTAGGCAATTTGTGTTATAAATCTGAAAAAAGGTAATACATTTAAATTGATTGATTCACGAAGCTACATAAATTTTCAGATCTAAATTTTCAGATCTAAATTTTCTTCAGATGTCTCGTTTTGTTATTAAAAATTCGTTTTAAAAATAACTCGGCAGAACTGAAATTGCTTAAAATATCTACTGTTCTAAAGCCTACCCACATATATACACTAATTCATTTGTTTACACAAGCCATATCAAACTTCCGTAATTATCAGACAGATATGTGCGTTTGATAGTTTGTATACACAAATGAAATGGCGATGAGACGAAATATACTAATAATATATTGTTTTTATATATTCTAAGGAATAGTATTTTATAAAATCATCCTCCTGAATAGCCCATTCGCATCATACCACCAAAAAACCACTAAGGATTGCATATAAACCGTAAGTTTTGTAAAAATATTAGCAAAATAAACATTTAAATAATGCCTGTCAATTTTAAATTACATAACAGCACATAAAATCCTAAAAGGGAGAAGAAAATTACCAATGTTTACTAACTAATTTATTTTATTGCCTATTATATATAATACTAATTAAGTTATAATTCCGCCAGAGCGACAAATCCCGTCTAGTTGCGGAAGGGCCGTTCTGGTGGCCGCTGTTGTGGCTCTCTGCCATGGATTTTCGTCTTTTCGTCTTGCCTATTGATAGGCACTTTCCTATAACAGAGATATACAGTGCATTTAAATTCATTATTTTGACAAATTTATAGCAATGAAAATAAAAATGGCTTTACAAACTTAATTAAATATATCGACAATACTAGAAAAAAACTGCTATAAACAATTGAAATTTAGAGTGTGTATGAATTGGGTGTTGAGTGGAAAAGGCGTGTGCACGTATTATTAAAAGAGATGTTTGGTTAGGGATATGATTTGTAAAGTAGGGCATGTGTGTCTGTCGTTGTGCGTATTTTGTCAGTTTTAGTCGACTTAGTAGTAAAAAGGAAGGTTCTCGTGTAATTAGTCTGTGTGTGTGAACGTAGTTGTCAGGTACGCGTATGTCTGTTATATGTCTGGTTAGATTTGAAGCGAGTCTATTTCTTTTAAAGAATTTTTGTGCAGTTTCAGTAATGTAGTCACGTATTAATTGTGTATTAGTGTTTCTGTGCAGGTTGTGTATTCGTATATATCTGTTAGCACTCGTCACGAGTCTCAGTAGTTTGTTTTGCTTCACCTGGAAGTGGTAATATTAGGTATCTGACAAGCGGCTCAAGGCGGCGCAACCGTATGTCATTGTGGGTGTCAGTATTGTCTTATATAAGAGTAATTTGGTATCAGTGTTTAGTCGGGAGCGTCTGTTAAGGAGAGAATAAAGTTTATGTAGTTGCATGTATGTCTTGTTAATTGTTTTTGTAATATTATGAAGGATAGGCGTTGGTTCAGTGTTAGTCCTAGGTATTTTACAGTCATATTTTCTTCGATGATTTTATTGTTAATTTTGAGAGGGGTGATAGTTTTAATATTTGTGAATTTTTTCGTAGAGTTAATGGTCTCTATCATTGTCTCGTTTATAGTTATCTTCCATTGTTCGTAGTATTTAGTGGGTATGTCTAGGTGGTAGGATAGTTTAGTCGTGGCAGTCTGTGGGTAAAAAGATTGTGAGTATATGGTCGGTTCGTCAGCGTACATGATCTGTGTAAGGGGGTAAGTAGGTAGGTCAGCAAGGTACAGGTTAAACAATGTGTGTGAGAGCACCGTGCACTACGGTACGCCCGCCCTTATGCTATGTGTGTTAGAGCAAGTGTTATTTATTTTAACCAGTCTGCTAAGTAAGATTTGATTATTGTAATAAAATATACAGGTAGTTTATGTGGCTGTTGAAGCTTGTGGAGGAGCCCCCATTCCGTACAGTGTCAAGTGTTTTCTCAATGTCGAGCAGTGACATTTTCGTATTGTGTTTGCGGTTAAAGCCGCTGATGACGTCGTGCACCACTCTGCACAACGACAGCGTGGTATTGTGTCCTCCCCTAAAACCAAATTGTATTTTTGGAATTAGCCCTTTTTTATTTATGATTTTATTTAACTTATTCAGTATGATTCTTTCTGCTATCTTCCCAAGAGAAGACTACTAAGAGATCGGCCTGTAGCTTGCGGGTATGGCTTGGTTTTTATCTGGTTTTAGGAAAGGCATAATATTGTCGGTTTTCCACGCTGATGGGAAATACAGCAACCGTATCGACGAGTTTATTATATGTGTCAGTTGTACTAGTGTTTTTTTAGGGAGTGTTTTATACAGGATATTTGGTATATTGTCAGAACAGGGAGGTTTCAGATTGAGTAAAGTTTTGAGAGTGTTTTATAATTTCTCAGGTGATGTTATTAGTTGGCTAATTTTCTGCGGCGGATGGGGACATGGGATTAGATGTTTTGTATATGTCTGTCAATGTCAGTTTGTTGTTGTGTAGTGTTGTCTTTGGTGCTGTACGTCTGGTGCAAATATTGCGCCAGAAAGTCGGCCTTATCTTTTTCTGTAAGTGCCGTCTGTCCGTTTGTTATAAGTACTGGTATGTCGTTGTTGTCAGGTTTTAGTAATTTAGTCAGTGTCCATAGCGAGTTTATTTTACCATACAAAGCGGTTATAAATACCTCTATACAAGCATTTCTTAGCATTTTCTTGAAATAAGCCCAATATTGTAGAGGTGTAATAAAATTACCAATATAATTTGTGTAGACAATATTCGTGAAATTATTACGTAATAGGCATGATTTGTTTCTTTACACACTAAATCAAATAAGGCGTAATACGGCACTGAACAGACAATTTTACTCAGTTGCTACGCATGGTTGCTAGGCATCAACCATGACTGACAAGGCTGTCAGCATAGCGAAGGATTGTGTTAGTTTGGTTTCTGTAAACAAATTCACGAGGGGATGTAAATGCGTCCGTTAACATGCCACAAGTGACTAAAAATTTGCAACTACTTAAGAGTATCAGTTGGCCAAATTGCACAATTTCCCAAAAAATCTTATATTCTTCAATGTTAAAAATTTAAAAATGTACTAATACTGTACAATAATTAAGGCTGCTGTAAAATGTTTATTTTGGACAACCCCTTTTGTCTTTTACCTACGCATAATTTTTTATGAACCTGGTTATATTTTGCCAATAGTAATATGGTTTTTTAGCAGTAACAGTACGAGGTAATCATAAAAATGTTACAGAAAAGGGGGAATTCTGGAGCCGAAATGGGTCTCCAATATGACTGATTCCAGCGACACAAGGATATCTTGTTTTCTCCAATCGAAATACAAAAAAGATGGTCTGGTTTCTGTCTATGCTATTTTTAATTATTGGTACTTATTAATTCAGTGGATGTGACACGGCTGTCCGTTCAATTCAGTGATCGTCTATAGCCACTACTAGCGGCCATCGTCAGCGGTCACCAGCACAAGTGTAACGAAGTAATTTTTCCGGTAACCATTTTCGGATGTAATAAGACTTAATTGAGTTTCTCTTTCACTTTGGTACAACCTGTATACTATAACTAGTTTTTGTTAAAACCGTTTTGAATCAGAGTTCAAGTTCTTTTAGAAGTCCAGTATGTGGAATAACAATTATTTATTAAACACAATTGTTTCAAACCGGTTTATTTTCAGGGTAATTTTAAGTCATTTTATTATCTTAATGATGAACCACTTGTTGTGTTTTACTAAACAGCCGCCAAATAAGACGTTGAAAATTGAATTTAGTTTAGTTTAATTCAAAACCAAGTTGAGAATAGTTGTTAATGATAAAAGAGTATGCTTCTATTTTTGTTTAAATAATTTATAGAATACATTATTGAATTTAGAGTAAAATATTAATTCATGACTGTTTTTAAACATTTCTTTTTGTAAATATAGTTTTAAAATTATGAAAAAGCGATTCCCGGCGTCGGAATATTTTATAAACGTTTGTTTATGTTAAATAAAGCAAGGAATTTGTTTATGCACAGTACGCCAAGCTTGCTTGGAATACATGCAACGCGCGCAATTTGTTCAGAATCCGTTGAAACACGTAGTCACGTGACTTTCGTGTTGAGGGATCTGTGAATAAAACCGCACGCACGATTTAAGAATATAATCTTCTGAATACTGGTCAGACCTCCAACCGTACCGTAAAAGCCACTTCCGAACTCCAGGGAGCACCGACGAATCCTCCAGTGGTAAGAATTATTTTCACTATTTTATTGCTTTATTATTGATTTTGGTACATTTCCGTCATTTCCCGTTTGTATCCGCATTTCTGCTATAATATCTTCTCCGTTAATTGTCTACAAATACTGTACGTCCCGGGATATCTGCAAAATATCGTGGTTCAACAAGTAAATCCGAGTTATCTATTTTAGGTACGAATATAGCGGGATTTCATTAGTAAATACCGCACGGGTGAGGTTTTTCTCTGGGACTAAACAGAAACCTCACCGTGCTCTGGGAAGTGATACATGAACCGTTCTGTTCAGCGCTTGTAAGGTTTCCTCTGGAACTAATAAAGGAACCGTTCCCCGCTGCGTAATTGTAAATCCATAACCACTACATCTGAGTGGTGAGACAAGAAGGCGCGCAGATAAATGTGATAAATGTGATAAGAATGAGGGGTATTCTATCGATACCTAGTGTGAAAATACGCTTTAACTCCGCCCGCATTTCTCTGGTCTGGTAATTTCAAGGGATAGCGTGCCTTAAAATGCGAATTAATACATTGAAGCCTAGTACTATATCACGAGGTCAAGCGTATCGGGAGTTCATTAGTATATTCAGCACGAGTAAGGTTTTTCTCTGGAACTAAGAAAGGAACCTCACCGTGCATAATATCGTAACCATACCGTTGGATATTTGTATTCACTAGAGACATAAACCGCTGATCTACCGATACAGCACGTCCACGAGTAGCCAGTCAAATATACCGTCTGTCCCTGGATTGACATCTTCTCGTTGTGGCACGCCTGCACTCCGTAACCACTAGCACCTGGATAGTTCTGCACCGCCCGTCTACTGTAATTATTAGACATAGAAGAAAATTTAGAAAAACGTTTATTATTAGAAATAATGTATATTGAATGTAATAAAAATTTAATTTAAGATCTGATGTGGATGGTTTAAGTAATTTTTATACATTGTTACTAAATAATTTTTAGGATGGGTGAACTTGTGGAAATGTTGTCTCTTGGTATGATAGATATGGGTAGTGAATTTGGTAATTATTTGTAATATGTAGACTTTAATAGGTATTTAAAAAATTGTAAGATAAGTTTGGTAGACAATAGTTTTAGGTACCTATATGAAGCAGGGTATATGTGAGGTAAAGGCATTCTTCTTCCTCTAAACAGGCTGAGAAACACAATGTATACCTAGGATCTGTCTTAAATGATCTATTGTTGTTCAATTTATTAGGTACTTTGGCAGTAGAAGAAGAATATGTAAAATTTAACCTCAATATCGATTGCTGGATGATCGCAATTCTGTTTTAAAATATTTGTACATTTTATAAAAAAAGACCATTTTATTATATGCATTGTTGAATTGTTTTTTAAAAATGTTATATGAATTATCTGATATTGACGAAACCGTGTTATGGTGTAAAAATATCTGGCTATATTGGTAAGTGTATTTTTGTCGCTGTCTCAAATCAATAAATAACTTGTATTACATTAATTGTAGATTCTGATGAAGGCATATATTAAATGCAGAAACCGGTCAATATAGATAAATAGTAGTTGTTATTTTATGTCCAAATTACTCACAAACTTTCTTGTAAATTATAGTGTGGACACGAAAAAATTGAGTTTAAACTAATATTTACCTTTTTTTCTACATTCCTTAAAAAAAGGTTGTAAACAGATATTATTTTCTTTTGTCTGTGTATTTGATTTTTTTTTTCTATTATTTTTCGATGAAATTAATCGTAAATAAATAGGACAAGTACAGTTTAAATTCTGACTTTTATTTAAAGACAAAGGAATAAGTAACAAATTTGTAGGTACACCGAAAATCATTTTCGGCAGGTAAGGTGAAGTTGTCCATTGTTACGACAACCACACACACTGACCGCCTGGCATTCCGTTTCTTCACCGAGTTACCCTAGCTTCTATCATACCGCTGGATAGAATAAAGTGGTGTTCCTACACTTTAAAACAGGAACTGGCGCTCGAGACAGTTACCGAAATAAAAAATTTAAAAGTACAGCTACTGTACTGAAGGGTGCCAAAGTGACACGACACCCACGCAAAATAAGCATCATTTTGTGGTGGTGGGTGAGTAGTACGTCACACAAGTTGTGTGGCAAGGACCGTTTTCGATAAGGATTTTACTGTAGCAAAAAAGCAAAATGTCAACAAAAAAATAGTATATACACCTTTTTCGATCATTTCGAAACTAGAAACAGCCACAGTATACTTGCCACAGGACACAGAACAATGTTAATTTGAATTACATTGAAAAATGTGGTGGAAACATGATTATCTGCGGATTGTCAAACAAGATTTTTTGTCCTAGATCAGTTTTCAGTCAAAATAGCTATTAGACATTAGCTGTCGCATCTTTTTGGGCTTGCTATAGGTACGTGTAGTATTCAGAGTTGGCACTTTGTGGTCTTTTGTCAGTCTTTAGATTAGTGCATACAATATATTTCAACTATCTGCTGCCCCAAACATGTTTTTTAATCATGTGGTAATTTCCAAAATAACAAGTTTATAATAAAATATTCCAGTCACTCTTTCTGTGATGGATTTAAATCGTTACTACACTATACGTTACAAAACAATCCAATACAAGCATTAGCATAATAGTTAATAATGCAATTTACATCAAATTTATTCTATAATAGACATGCTAGATAGCATGTGTATGATCTACAAAAAAAAGTTCCTTTTACCTAGAAACTCACTGACCTTGTCGGCGCCGCTACTGATGTAAGCTATCGTGTGTCAACTATAAACAAGTAAATGACGACAGACCTATCAAAAACATACGCAGTACATACACATGTACGAGGTTTTTAATAGCATGACTCAGATTAGTTGTATAACCTCGTTGCCTTGCGTTTATCGGCTTTCGGTTCCAGGATGTAAATAACATACATTGACATTTATTTTCAACTGCTAACTGCACTCAAACTGCACCCAGTTGTGATGATGTTACACACGTTTCCAGTCTCCCCCACGTCCGCGTCCGCTCTTTTCGTAGTCATCAAATTCATCAAAGCGTTGGAATTTGAATGACAAAATATGTATATCATTCACTGATTTCATTCAAACCTATACATATGCATAAACCTATTAAACCAAATTTAATTCCTTAAAAGGCCATAAAAAGCATTCAAAAGCGGATTTGGAACTAAGAAATATTTATTCTTAGAAACCACAGTTTGGGGAGTTGCTTTTTTGTACAACCATATGAATAAAATAAATGCAAGAATTACAAGGCAGAGATTTTTGTTTATTTTTAAATATGTAGGTGAAATAGTTTAAGAAATTTTGCCTTGATTTTAGGAAATTTTAATAATACAGATAACGAAGTTTAAATTCTAATCTTGAACAATACTAAATTTATATTTTCAACTACAGATTTATGGTCACCTGATGAAAATACCGCGGTGAGCATTAGACGTATTATGTAGTAACGGATATTGGTACAAGAAATGTGCCAAAAGTTTTCTGCCTTCTCTTTTTTAAACAGTTTTACTGTAGTTTCTTTTTTCGACGAAAGCAAAAATCACTTACAAGACAATGAAAAAAACGTTAGGGAACTGAATATTCCTTACAACTTAATATTGATAGTAATGAAGGACTATTATAAAAAACATGTGCAACCAATAAATTCTGAAGTCGTTGTGTGCAACTCACAATACTCCATTAACTGCAACTCACAATACTCCATTAACTGCCACGATTTGTCTTTAAGGTGGGGAGAAATAGGCATTTATTTTTGGTTTATTATAAATATTCAAAAACCAAATATGGTATGATAGTTAGAATGGTTTTTAAGACTTTGGTGATGAGTATAATAACTGGCGTTCATAAAGCTTTAGCAATCGCGGATCCAGCCATATCTGGGATTTCTTTTTTTAATACGTGTGTCATGTGCCTCACAGCTCCTGGATAGTTCTTAATTTTTGTTATAATTAAACTTTGTGCAATCAAATTAAGCCGGCTTTTCGCTGTCAGAAGGTCAGGTTACAAATTTTAATTAACAGTAAGTAATAGTTTATATTATTGTAATTGTTAGAATATCAGCAATGTTCTAAAACTATTTTAAAGATCTTACTGTTTGTTTTTTTTAAGTTTTGAGAACCCAAGAGGAAACATCTACTTCCATCATGCGAAATTCCAACCTTATAATTTAAGTAAGTATTTCGGCCAATGGAATTATAATGAAATGGTTTTCAACTCTGCAAAACATTTAGAGATGTCATTACCAGGGAGAAGAAAATGACAGAAGGACTTACGCAGACAAATAAATTAGTAATGATATACATACCGCTTTATACAATGTATTATTCAGAATAAATGAAGTCTGCCATCAGATACATGGTCACAAATAAATTTGAGCCATTTTATCTTACATATACATATGGTTGGAAAAGGAAAATGAATGTTCCACATTTATCTGGTGCAAATTCTAAATAATTCACATGAACAGGCAGTAGTGATGGGAATAATCGAAATAAGATACGATAATTAAATTAGTCGATTATTTAATATCTCGAGATAATCGATTATGACTTCTAAAAATTAGTAGTACTAATATTAGTGGTTAAGAAAATTAGTTGTACAGAATTATTGCATGATGAATACGCAGCCTGTATCTTTATTGTTTATAAATGGACCTAAGATACTACGAATGCTAAGACAGAGTACAGTAACCATATTTTTATTGTTTATAAATGGACCTAAAATACTACGAATGCTAAGAAAACGTTTGCAGGAAAAGCTATAGACCTAAAACCTAACCTACGAAAATTTGTCTACTACATTGTGTCCATTTTTATTGAAAACCACTGGCGGCTCTTCTATAGGGTCATTTGGTCAATGACCTCCCACATACAAATAAAAAAATAGAGCTATTCATTTTCTGAAGTTTAAAATTATATAATATATATATTTTTAATATTCTTAAAAAATATATTAAAGTTTCTAGTTCATTCTATGCACAATACTATTCAAATATTGAGCCTCTACATTCATATTCATTACATTATTCATTTATAGAATTGAAAAATCTTGGGTCGATCCACAACTTGTCCTCAAAGCTAGCTACGGACCGAATTTACAACGAATTAAAGTGAAATAGTCTTATGCGCGAATCGTCAGAAAGCAAAAGAGACAGAAAACACTGGCGGGGACAATGTCCCTGACACATTTTACGGAAATGGTAACGCACGAAGTTCGCTAGTAGAGCAGTCTTAATGCTGACTAGGTACGCGTTGGTCGGTAAATTCTGTCGCGTTGTTTTTATTTGTGAACATTTTATTAGTAAATCTCTACTTGTCGTGAAATTAAGTAAAACAGTGTTTTTGGTGTTTACTATTAAATATGAGTGTTGTACAAAATATATTAAAACTGAAAGATGGACATAAGTTGGGTTATGAAGACCGAGTGAAATTCAAAGGTGGTGGCCTACCAAAACCTAATATGACGATAAAGCAAACATCCCTTGATAAGAAAAAGAAGTTAATAGTTATTTTCGAAATTCAATGAACGATTTATCCGAGTAGATTTGCGGATGCGAGGTAAAAAATGCATTTTTTTGTTTCCCATGCCTGTTATTTGGTGATAATCCTGATCCTATATGGTCCAAAATAGGTGTAACTGACTTGAAACATTTAAAAATAAAAGTACAGAAACATTCGCTCGCATCAAGTCATATGAATAACTGTTGTAGTCTAGCAACACTTGGTACAGTTGATATTAGAATGCAGTTAGACAGTGCCTATAGAAAAAGTTTAAAAGCTTACAACGAAAACGTTTCTAAAAATAGATATATTTTAAATAAAATAATAGATAGTTCCAATAAAGTACAAGTAGTTTTTGTGTTTAGATACGTTTTAAACGGTGTTGTATGTGAGAGATTTTGGACATTTATTCAGCCTCAAGGAACGACATCGCAAAAGAGTTAAAATGTCTGAAAATTAATGAAAGTCCTGAAAAATTGATAGCACAAAGTTACAATGGAGCATCAGTAATGAGTGGTGCTTTTGGAGGTGTACAAGCCAAAATAAAAAAAAGTTATCCTTCAGCAAATTTTATTCATTGTTACGCTCATCAACTAAATTTAATTTTACAAAAAGCATCAAGTCAGAATAAAAGCATAAAAATTTTTTTGCTAATTTACATAGCTTTTCTTCATTCTTTGGAAAATCGCCAAAAAGAACAGCCGTGTTAGATAATGTTATTAAGGTGAGATTACCTAAAGCGGCTCGAACACGATGGAATTTTAATACAAAGTGCATAGAGACTGTTTATACCTATCGAACAGAATTATTAGATTGTTTAGAAAAAAATCACTGATAATGAATCAGAAAACAACACTCTAAACCAAGCTATTGGTTTAAAAAACTACTTACAAAATGAACATTTTCTTTACTGGTTAAATTTTTTTCATTTAGTTATGCCTCATTGTGATATATTGTTCAATCAATTACAAAAATGTAATATCGATGTCATAACAGTAAATAAGTGTATTGGCGTTTTTAATAGTAAAATTGAAGACATCAGAAATTAAATTTTGAATAACTATTTGGAGGAGACATCCATGCAGTCTGCCCAGATATGTAAAACGGAAGAATCAAAAAGGAGAATTTCATTAGAAATTTGTGATATAATTACATCTAAGATCAAAAATAGGTTTGGCTTCAGTAATCATTTAGCAGTGTCTCAGTTATTTCACGCAGATCGATTTAAAGATTAAAAAGCTTTCTTCAAGATATGTTTAAATTAGTTAAAACGGAGTATCCAGTCATAAATCATTTGAAACTTAAAACTGAATTAGAAGTATTATATAGCCGAGAAGATTTTTCCAATAGTGAAGGTGCAGTAGCTTTGTTACAGCTTTTTATTAACAATAATTTGTGCAATACTTTCTCTGAAAGTGTCAAACTGTTGAAAATCTTGTGTAGGTACTCTCCCGCTATGACTACCGTCGAAAGTGAACGTTGTTTTTCCACCTTAAAAAGAATAAAGACATTTTTAAGAAATACTATGGGTCAGGAAAGGTTATCTTCTTTAGCTATGCTTACCATAGAAAGGGCATTATTAAAGAAGATAAAAGACTTTAATGAAAAAAGTAATTGACCACTTTGCATCTCAAAAAGACCAGAGGATCAACTTGGAATTTAAATCACTTTAAAAGGTAGGTAATACAGTAAACTTTTCTAACTGACCTTCCCTATCTCTTGACCCACGAACCGCCACTGGGAATCACCCTGAAAATGACTTGCTTATATGTATTGAAATTTTTTTTCATTGAAAGATACAGTTTAATTTTATCAACGGTAAAAAGTACGATAAAAAATAAAAACCAAAAATTCAGAAATCGTAGAATTTCTTTTTCATCAAAAAAAATTGTTCAAAATCACCTCAAAAGGTCGAATCCAAAATTTGGTTAACAACAACAATATTTTTTCTATTTAAAATGAAAATTTAATCGCATTATTTGACAGTTATTACGGTAAGGGTCAAATTAAACAGCTACAATGTAGGCCACTCAATTAGAGAACTATTTCCATTGTAAATAGAGGTAATTAGAGGGAACATGTACTTCCAGCATGATGGTGCCTCTATTCAAATAGGAAGATATTGTGAAATTGGCTCACAGAGAAGTTCTTAATAGAGTGGTCTCTACGGTACCCAGATCTTACACCATTGGACCTTTTTTATGGGGTACTGTCAAAAATATTGTAAAAAAATAGACCGTAGACCAGAGAAGAGTTGGAGGAGGGAATATGATTGCTAGTTAACAAATAACGCCGCAACAATTCCGTAAAGTTGTTATGAAAAGCAAGCGAGGATTCGAAAAATATGTCGTTTGGAGGGTGATCTAATGGAGCGGGGAATTTAATATGTTTGCAATCATTGGTGTCCATTTGGTTTGCTTCTAAGTTTGTATTATTCAGGCTTTTTATTTTTAGTTTTCTCATCATTTTCAGTTTTTTTTGTTATGAAACTTCCCCATCTTAATTACTCTTCGTCTTTTTCTTTTTTGTGGACTGTATATCTCGCTGTATATTATCTGAAGAAGGTATTTTATTTCAAAGTGTATATTATGTAAGAGAGCAAGAGCTGGCGACTGACTTGGCTTATGTGTTTGATAAAAGCTGGAAATTTGCAAAATGAAATTTCTATATTACCTGAAATGCCAATTAATTACCTGGCTGGCCGGGTAGTTGCGTACTGGAAAGTTTTTGAAATTGCAGAAAATCTTATTGAGGAAAAGGTGCAATTTAAAGATTTAAATTTTAATATATATGTTAAATTTGCTACCTTTTTAAATAAATAAAAAACATTTCCTGGCGTCATGGCTAGCATATCACGTAATATAGAAAATAGCATTTTGCAAGGTTCCAGCTTTTATTAAACACCTAAACTAAATCGGTCGACAGCTCTTGGAATATAATGTAGTTTAGATGATTTAAGGCAGGGGTGTTCAACCCGCAGCCCGCGGGCCTCTTGCGGCCCTTTTCATTGTTTAATGCGGCCCGCAAAATTTAAGCGATTTTTAGAAATTCGAAATTTCCCGCTAATATAGCGCCTCGCGCACAGTCACTCAAATGATTAATGACACGTTGTTTTATCTACCACTGCATCGAGCGATTCCCTCACTCCTTACTGGTAAAAATACAGTCGTGTTCTTGTGTTATCTAGCTTGTTACTTATTCTTATTATTGGTTTATTATTTTGTTATTTCCATTTGTTTGCTCATATGGAAGGTAAGTTAAATTCTAGTTGAATATTTATTCAATTATTAAGTTTTTCATAATTATCTAGATCGGAAACTCATGGCGTCCACAGCAACATCTTTAAGAAAACGAAAAATATCGGATGAACGCCGAGTTTTTCAACTGAATTGGACTAATGTCCATTTAATAATCTAATAATCAAATAATCTAATGATTATTTCTTTGTTGAGGTAAAAAAGAAACCTATTTGTTTAATATACAATGAAGTTGAATCGGTGTTGAAAGAATTTAATAATCGAAAGGCATTATCAGACCAAACATGCAGAAAAATTTGGAAAACTTGAGGGTCAGTTCCGAAAGGACAAGTTGAAAGAATTACAAGGAAACTTATGTTATCAGCAGAATGTGTTGAAACAGATGGACTTTTGCCACTTTTGCCAGGGTTAGTTACGAATTAGCATATATTATCGCAAAGTAATCAAAACCGTATTCTGACGGTGAATTTATTAAGGAGTGTTTTGAGAAGATTTCAAATATTATTTGTCCCGAAAAAGCTTCAGACTTTGCAAAAATTTATTCTGGCAAACCATTTGTAGGCGAATACATGATTTGTCTCATTCAATCGAAAACGATTTAATATCGTTATGTGCCAATTTTAGTTCCTCATCCCTCAAAGTGAGGTTATGTATTCGTGAAAAACATTTTTGAAAATTTTTATTGCATTTCTGGACGAATCTCGACGAATTATGACGATACACAAAAATTTCTGTGTCTGTCTGGTCCGCAATAGCAGCTACCGTTTTTGAGACAAAGCTTTCAAATTTGGTACACATATTGTTTATAAGCAAACCATCAGTAAATTGCGGCACATTATCATATACACGAAATATCATTAAATACCCAAAAATAAGCGGAGTTGGACATTCCCGCTTCCCAATTCAGTATTGTTTAGAGGCGAGCTTTTTACTGTGACAGTTTGGCTCGTCGTAGCATCGTCAAAATTCAAAATTATTATACACAAATTTATACAATTTTATATATTCTTTTTGCATTATTTTAAAGTCTTATATCAACGGCGCATGCTTTTGCATGCGTCTTTCTTTTCTCGTTTTTGGAGTTATTATACAATTTAAAAACGTTTTTTTTTAAGGTGTTGTATTTGTTGTTAATGTTTTAGTTTTAAGTCCGGACTTGCCCCGCTCCGCCCTACCTAACAATTGCTCCGTCGCCACCTTACGCGGGGATGCTAGGTTGGTAATGGACCGGGTGTCGAGCGAGGACCATATACATTGTTTTCTTTAACTATTAATAAAATTGTTTTGATTTGATTTGATACACATATTGTAGTGGTCAAGGAAGAGATTGAGTTCATTGATGAGCAAAATCGGTCCCAATGTCTAAAAAAATATTAATGACATTCCACCAATGTGACTTTTTTCAAACGTCAAAATGTAACTTTTTTGAAACGTCAAAAATTACTTTTCTTATAAACTCCACCACACGTCGAGTTTTACTACGGTGAGGAAGTTCTGATCCGCAAGTAATTGGCAACGGTTTTTCTTATTATTCGCTAGCCGTAGGTAAAGCACTGACGTGCAGGATACAGCTCAAGTTGCAATTTTTATACGCGGAATAGATGAGAATTTTTTTGAGACAGAAGAAACTGCTGCGCTAGTGCCTCTTAAAGATACAACAAAATCGAACGATTTGTATGATGCAGTAAAAAATACACTAATGTGGTTTCAGTTAAGATTTGAAAACCTATCTGGCATTACAACAGATGGAGCTCCAGCTATGATAGGAAAGCGTGGAGGGCTGGTCAAACTACTTGACAACGAAGCCAGAGCAATCAACAATAATAAACTTATGAAGTACCACTGCATTGTTCATCAAGAAAACCTGTGTGCACAATCTCTAAAAATGGAAAATGTCATGATATTGTTGTTGAAACAATAAATTTTATCAGATTAAGAGGACAACCACCGGCAGTTTCAAACTTTTTTTTAGGTGATATGGATACAGAATTTGGCGATATTATTTATTTTTCCGATTTTTTTCGTGTAAGATGGTAGGAGAAATAGGCTCAAGCGATTCTTTTAATTAAAAACGAAAATTGCCGAATTTATGGAAATCAAAGGTAAACCCGTGTTGCAATTTCAGAACCCAAATTGGATGGCCGATTTGGCGTGTTTAGTCGACATGACAAATCATCTCGACGATCTCAATGTGAAGTTGCAAGGTAAAGATCAACTTGCACCCACAATGTTTGACTTAATAATCGCATTTGATAAGAAATTTTCTGTCTGGGAAACACAAGTTAGAAACAATAATTTCGCACATTTCGAATGTTTGGCTACTGCAGTGGAAGTTGTCGTTGACCTGATAAATATTATGCAGATCTTATTTCGGCATTGCGAAAAGAATTCCAAGGTCGATTTTGTGATTTCAGGGAAAAGAAAAAACCGCTGCCAATTACTTGGGGATCAGAACTTTATCACCGTAGTAAAACTCGACCTGTGGTGGAGTTTATAATGAAGTAATTTTTGACGTTTCCAAAAAATCACATTTTATGACGTTTCAAAAGTCACATTTTGACATTTCAAAAGTCACTTTGACGTTTCAAAAGTCACATTTTTTGACGTTTCAAAAAATCACATTTTGACGTTTTAAAAAAGTCACATTGGTGGAATGTCACTAATATTTTTTTTTGACATTGGGACCGACTTTGCTCATCAACGAATTCAATCTCATCCTTGACCTCTAGAATGTGTGTACCAAATTTGAAAGCTTTATCTCAAAAACTGTAGCTGCTATCGCGAACCACATAGACAGAAAATTTTTCCTGTCTGAAATTTTGTGTATCGTCATAATTCGTCGAGATTCGTCCAGAAATGCAATAAAAATTTTCAAAATTTTTTTCAGGAATACACAACTTCTTCACTTTGAGCGGTGAGGAAGTAATTTATTTCGATTTGTTCGCACGCCCATTTTCATTGGATGTAGAGACCATTCCGGATGAATGGCAAATGGAAGTGTCTGATTTCCAGAGATACTGGATTAAAAGAAAAGTTTTTGCATTGTAATATTTTGAATTTTTACAAACTATATGTGGCTGCCGAAAAATATCCTAAAATTAAAGAAAATGCAATTTTCAATGTCTGTCCGGAAGTACATATATTTGCGATCAGTTATTTTCGCGCATGAAACACACAAAAGGTAAATTATTAAGAACCAGAATTCTGGATGAACACTTGGAAAATTCACTGTGAATTTCTACCTCAAAAATTTCACCCAATATAACTAAAATAGTAAATGAAAAACGGTGTCAAGTTTCTCACTAATAACAAACCATTTACTAATTTATAGTTATAGCTTATAATAATTATTTTTATTTTGTAACCATTTTACTCTTTTTGCACGAGTTTTCAATAAATAAAATGATAAGGTTCAAATAACGATAATTTATCATTTTTGGAGTGCCGAATTTGATAGTGAACTTTTCCTAACTTTTATTTATTTAATTAAAATTAAAGCAAATTAAGGCCTTTGACCTTGAACAGCACTTTATTGCGGACCGCGTTCATTTTGTTAGTAGAAGTTTTGGCCCCCCCGTCTAAAAGGTTGGACAGTGGACACCCCTGCAAAGGTATTGACCGCAATAATAAAAAACACACATATTTTTAAAATATTTAATATATTGAATGTATGGGGCATCACAATATACTAATTACATGTAAACATATTACATAATATATTAAATATCAACAATATTGGAAGACTTCATAGATCTTGCTGTTTATAAGGCACATATATCTAAATATAATAATATTAATATGTACAACTTTCAAAAAAATAGATATATACATTTGTCAAAATCACAATAAATTCTAATAAATAATACAATTTTAAGTATATTCGCTCGGAATGTCTCCAAGCGTTTAAATATATGTCGACAATATCAAAATCTAAACATAACATATGCATGTTTTACAAAAAGTTTAGTTGTTTCACTGCTAACTGCCAAAGTAGATATAACTCAATACTGAACTTTTTTTTTATTTTTTTATTACGTTTTGACATTACCAAGTAGATATCACATATTTTATTACACTGATCACAAACCAGAATATTTCCGATTTTGTTCACCACGGCCTCCATGGTTTTTCCTCCGTTGGCTCAACCGATTTTCTTACAACCAACGACAAAGGTTTTGGTTGATAATACACCGTGTCAATAGGCTCAGGACTGTGACTGGGTGAATAATTAGAAGAGGAGCTTGTTGCAGAAGCTGTTGAAGGAGATCTCTCAGGAACAATTGGAACCAACAGTGGCACTGGCGAACTCATATTAGGTTGTTGCTGCGTCGCCGAAGTAGGTAAAACTAAAGCGATATCACCATTTGGGAGTCTAGTTGGTACTAATTGAACTCCGGTACCATTCCCATTACTTAAAATGATACCGCTACTCTGAGGCACTTGTTGTTCCATACATTTTGAGTTATTAGGCAAAATATGGACTTGAACTTGGGGAACTTCCTGAGGCTTTGAACCCTGGCTAAGACAGTTTGCTAAATGTTGCAAAAGACGACGTTTTACAATTGGATCCAATCCAGGAAACCTGCCAACTTCCGTGGCACACTCGCTGAAACCTGCACGAAATTTGTTGATGACTGTTGGGTCCGCAACTGCTGACATTGCCAGTTGCTGTCGCTGCAGGTTTTGGAGATGTTTTACGGTCATTTCTAGAATATCAGCTTTCTCCAATTTTGAATGTCTGGCTGGCTGTAAGAGAAGAAACAAATATAGTACAGAGTTGGCTTAAATATTTATTTATGCATCATGGGAGTAATGTCAATGTTTTAGTCCCGGCATGAATAGTGTTTCCCGAAACATTCATGCAAGGGAGTAAAACACACTTTACTCCCGAGGTGCATACAATATTTTTTGTACGAACGGGCACAATATTTATTACAAAAAAATTTAATGTAAAAAGTAACGAACAATAATTAGCCACGAAGATTTTGTATTTTATTCCAAATTTATCTAGGTATCCTTGTATTAAATTGTTTTTTTTTACATTATTTTTTATTTATTTCTGTTTGACGTTTAGATTACTAAATATTATTAATTACCAAAAATTATGAACTGCGAAAATTACCATATTAATATTATTTTTAATTTGAAATAAGTTACTTTTTATGGTTTATATGTTTGATTTTTTGTTCTTTCTACAATTGAAGGTTTGACATAATAAAAATGTTAATGTTACGTTATGTTTGTATTGTTCATTGGTTTCCATGGTGATTTGAAATCCCTCTGGGATTAACGCTCGTTTTACTTCTTGTTTTGAGGCAGTAAAATACTGTGTTATTTTCGTTCGTACAAAAATATATTTAAATTAATTAAAATAGTTTTCACGAGTATTTTCATTAACTATATGTTCGAAATTTAATGAATTACTTACTTACTAAATTAATACTGACGATATATGTAAATAATACTAATAATAAAAATTTATGTGCATTATATTTAAAATAAATTCACAATAATTGTTAATCAAAGGAAAGGAAAAAAATTTGTTAAATTTACTTAAAGATACGCTCTTGCTTAAATCAGATGATTAAATTTTCTTTTTTGTAACTATATATAAATTTGTTAAATTGTCGTACCAAACAATAAACGACCCAGGGTGTGCGTGTGCTCTAATTAATAACTATTTTATGCAATGAACATTTTAATATAGGTCAAAATTCATACACATATAAGTAGTACTAATACGAGTACATACATATTATATATGAACCCTAACTAAATACAGAATTTTTAATTTTGTGGTATTTTTTAAAAGGGAAAGACGACAAATAAAAGAGAACATTATTTTTTAATTAATTGTATTGAAAAATGGCGTTTTTTGGTTAGAATATCTGGACAAAAAGATCACCATTTTATAACATGTATACTTTTTGTTGTGGTTGCTAGGCGACTACTTTTCCCGGCCGTGAAGTACTTTTCGGAGGGTACCTACCAACAAAATAATGAATACCATGAACACATGAAACAAACTGTCATGATATTCTTATTAGATTGTTTCAAAGCGACGACGTGAAGTCGATTACGATCAGATTTTTCAATTAGTATAAATATAATGAATAAAAATTATTTTATTCTCACAATTGAATAAAAAATAGTGTATACTACACGGACGAAAATGTTTTTTTATACGAAAAATTGCATTTTTCGTCCTTATGTTTATAAATATCTATTTCAAACAGATTTTTTTAATGTTAATTCATTTTTTTGATTTTTGATATGATTTTGCGAGTTATATTTTTTACTTTTTTTTTTTCTAAATCATTTATTTGTAATACAGGCAAATTATATATGATACCTAACTTAGTAGAAATAAGTCAATTAATTAATCGAAGGTAATTTTTTCTGTTTTAATTGACCTATTTCCACTAAGTTCTAATATTAATGTCACTTCGCAGGTCACTAAATATTCAAGACAGGCAAATTAAGTTATACAATAAGCGAGATAATAAGCTTTAAATAAGCATGAATAAACATAAATTATTTGAGGACAAAGAAAGTGATATGAAAATGAAATCAAGTTAATATTTGAACAAGAGCAGTAAATTAATTAGCAAGTACTTACGTCTTTTTTCATCGCGTCCAGGATGAGAGTTTTTAATTCATTCAAACAATTGTTTATTCTAGCCCTACGCCGTTTTTCCATGATAGGTTTATTGCTCTGCAAGAGAAGAAAGGAAATCAGCAAATGTAACCGTGGGAAAATTGTTGCTTAACATTTAGGCACGTGCCATGATTGGCAACAACCCAATAACGACGTTCTTTTGTTTTAAAATTAGCTCAAGACTACCGTGCTCAAATGTCAAACAGATAAAGCTTAACTTAAAAATGTTTATTAAGTTTTAGTACCTACAAATTTTTTTTACTTACTCTTCGATTATCACTGACTCTTCTTGTAGATGAAGCAGTTTCTACAACACTTGTCGCATTTGGACTAGGAGATATATTATTGGCTTGAATCATAGTAGTAGTTGCTGTAGTCGTAACCATTTTAAAATAAATCACAAAACTTATTAAATGTCACTAGGTACACAGTCCAAAACTAAAAATCCTCGTGCATCACACGACGGTCGACTTATACTGACTCACTTATTCGACGCACTTATAGAAGTCCATTGATTAGTGCTCGCGTGTAACCACAACACAGAAGTTTGGCGAAGTTATGCGAGATTGGAATGATCCTCGGACTTACTCTACCCAGCATCCAAGTCGTGGTGGGGATTTTATTGTATGAGATGAACGATTCGGCGCGTTCCCAGGCTCGTTCGTGCAACCTCGTCCACGACAGAGCAGGATTTAATAGTGATAGTGGCTGTAATTATAATTTTAGCTACCTGTTGATGCTTCCCCATACTAAATATCAAAGGATTATTGTTATTTCTATGCACTTGTTGATTTACGGGGTTTTAATTTAATTGATTCGGTGAGATCAAAAACAGTCTGTCAAAAAACCTTATTTTGAGTAAATCAATGAAAACTGTTGAACTTCAAAACTCTTTTAAATACAGCTTTGACATGTAGAGGATAATTATAGATCTTATTGTTAACCGTTATTTCGGGTCAACACACTTTGAAAATAAACATCAGTTTTTGCTCTATACAAAAAAATAAGTCGTGGACTGTTATCGACTCAACTATGAGAAGTGGGGTAAAAAAGTCAATAGTCAGCGAAGTTACTGGACGTACCTATGCGTAAGAAGATGTAACGTTATGTTATTTTGTTTTGTAATATAAAAAAATATTACATTACGTCACGTTACATATTACGTTACGTTAAATTACGTCATAAAATGTTTTCAAAACCACTGGATAAGTGGTTTTGAAAACATTTCAATATTTTTTCGAGGGAAAACAAAACTTAAAGGATAATAAATATCCTTAGGCAGCAAAAACATAAAAGGAAGCACAACCTACATTTTGTTTAAATGTCTTTCTCAGTTTCTTCACTGGTTGTATTTCATGACTTGACGTGATAATAGAACACCAGCTCTTCCCCAGTATTGTATGACAACCTTTTCTATGTCTATATATTTTTTGGAATTTAATGGAACCGGTTCATTATAAAAACCTTTTCTACATGGAGAGGGGTACTTTCCTTATTTTACCTTAAAAATTTGAAAGAAAAATTGTCAGTAGTTTGATATATTATAGTTTTCTGTTCTCGGGTTGCTACTATGTACCATGTACCATGGACCATATAGAACAAGTTTTTTTTATAATCGAGAGGGCCACTAGTTTTTAAAGTCAAGAATGCACTACAAATAAACAAATGAGGAATCACAGAATCAACCTTACGATAAGATTAAAAACATCACATGTGACGGACTTGTACTGTTTTTCTGCTCACCGCTGGTAAGACCTTACTCCCACATCGCAGCGGCAATGTTTAGGGTACGGTCTTTAGTCTTATTCGATAGAGGAAAGAAATTTAAAGCCATTGGCTATATTAACTCAAAATATCAAATTTTGGACTTAGTACTGTTTTTCATTTCACCGATTCAATTTCTTGGAAGTTCAAACACTAATATTTTCTCTTTCAAGGTCATGATTACCACCAAATATTTGTAATAACCTGATGATAATAACATCGGTATACATTTTTTTGCCTTGAATTCTAGATTAATTTTATTGTTTATTAGTATTAATTAGTACCTGCTTGTTATCATTTTTTTCTCACTTACTGAAATACCTCAATAATTCTAAAGAATATATTATTACTGTTTTTTTCTTTTAATATACCAGTTAAATATTTGCCAACTTTTATACTTTTTTTAATCATATGATGATAAATAATCTATAGTAAGTATATTATATTTGCTTATTATTAAATATCTATTATTTATGTTTGTATTTTGTAAATATTGCATATAACAGTAAAACGCAAATTAAACACAAATTAAAAATGTAAAGATTCATATATGTGAACTAAATTAATATTAACGACTGCATTTAATAAAATGTATTTAAATATTTGAACCAACTTCACATTTGTAACTCAAAAAGACATATTTTAGGATTGGTTTAAAAGAAATTACTAAATTCTTTGGCAGATATTATTAAAGTTCTAAAAGAAACAAATGCTGATGTATTTCTGACGCTTCTTAAATAATCTTTGCATAAATCGTGGATCTAATATGATTTTTAAATTATGATTTTAATTATACTCAGGGTAGGCTTATCTGGAATGCAGGGGGCCCAAATTTGTGAATGAATTAATACTGTAATTAAATAATAAATTAACAAAATTACAATGCTTTTTGTCTAAAAAAAAGAAATGGGAAAATAATCAAATATAATGCAGTTAGTTTTATTTGTATCTGTTATTATCAATAAAAACTAGTATCAGAATTAGAAGTAAAAAAACATGGGGTCATTAATGACCCCTTTTCGTCCTTTATGAATATCAAAGTATTTACGTCGTCTGAAGCTTAATCTCTATCCAAAATCATTACTTACTTAATGAAAAATATAATTCCCTTAAATTGTTGGGCACACACTTGTCTTAGTCACGTACCGCCCCTGCCAATACTAACAAAAAATTAGTAAATGCAATGCTAAAATTACTGTTTTGTTAGTAATTGTCTAATTGCAGCAAAGTTTAAGTTTTGCAATCAAAATTATATCCAATTGAATTTATTTAGGGGACGACATAGTCGATCATTTTAGAACACGCCGTACTTAATTAAATGATATGTAAATAATAATTAACAGATCTCATCGTTTCTACAATAAAAAACAACAAATGCGAGATTTCTTTCAATTGTAAAATACATAATAACAATAATGACATGTTTAATCATTTTTCTTATTTAGGAAAATAGATTGCTACGTATTTTACGAGAAAAGCCGGTTCAAATAAAGCATTAATATAAAGTTGGCTAAAATTAGATCATGCTGTTAACCAAGTTATAGTTGTATTAACTTAAAATATATCTTCAAACAAAGAAGTTCATTGTGACCCTGCGAGTCCGATCCTGTTATCTTGTGGTATGCAGCTCACAGCGGCAAAATAACCACCGTTCTACGTTCTCCTCCGTACTCGTACCTGTGTCTGTAATACAGGTGGGTGGTGTGACCGTGTGTCTGGCGATGAGAGAGAGCGGCGGCCACACGTGCCCGTGTGCGTCGCGCTCGCGCTCGTGGGAAAGCTCCGCCCATGACCGCGGGTGGCTGCCGTCCGCTGCTTGTTCAAAGTGCCGACCGCGTGCCTGCGTGCCCTCTCTACGTCCTCGTAGGATATGCTGATTCATGGATGTACGTCCGCGACTCGCTGCCGCGGCCCTGTCGCTTATCTCGACATGGCGAGGTCGCTCGGCATGCGGCGGAGTGGTTCTCAGGACGAGGTGAATCACGACTGCATTACAGCGAGAATGGTCCATGTGGGTGTAGAAGGATAAACTACCACGCGCTCTCCACGAAGTGTTCTTGTCGTTTTGTTTGATTTGTACCACCTAGAAAGGTGACTGCAGTTATGGGATGGGAAATAATCGACGACACTACACCAAGTCGTGAAGTAATTCGAATACTAGATATTTTTTGCACTCTATGACCTCACACTTATTTAAATATTCGTTCATGAAATAAACATAATACTGAAATCGAAAACAAGAAACACTTAATCTTTAAATTATCCTTATTTGATCTCCTTGTCATAAATTAAAGGAAAGCCAGATTTATTTCATTAATGACTTTATAATTGAAACAAAATAATATGGTATACACAAGTATGAAAAACCATATTGGACATTCAAATAACCAATCGACGATAGAAGGAACTTATTATAATATAATTTATAATAAATTAAATTACAGGTAAGTAATTGGTTCATTTTTTATATCTGCAATTAGTATCAATATTAGGTATGCAGTAATCTAATTACTGGTCCAAAAATTAATAATTGTGATTTTGTGACCTCAGAATATTTTGCCATATTTTTTTAACATGTTTTTTAAAGGCTTGTTTGTTTTCATTGTCGTTGTTTGTTTTCATTGTCGTTGTCATTGATGAGTCTTGACCCAAATTGATCATATTCAAACGATCTTTTTAAATATCTATAAAAAGGTCAAAATAAGAGTAAAATTTACATAGGGTGCCTTAAAAATACATATATCTCCGACATTGAAAAACGAAAATTTGTAAATATTTATGAAGATTATAATAATGTAAGCGATAAAAAACTGAGAACAATTAAATTTGCCGCCAAGTTATCATTATTTATCTTTCATTAATGTTTGACTATTCCTTTGTTGATGTATTGCTATCTCTGAAATTAAATATAATCTGTTATAGTTATAAATAACATAACAAATCTAATAACATAATATAACGTAGTAATAACAACTTCTTACAAAATATTTGCTAATGAAATGAATAATGATATTCCAGGCTTATTGATCAGGATCACATAAACAAGTGTAAAGGATACTTTAATATGACTACAAAAATCAGTAATACTGTTTATTTTTTTCCGTGTAAATTGATCCTAGATTCTTTACTTACCTTAAATTTTAACTAATTTTTTTTTTCAAATTGTATTAAAGCATACTTCTCTCACCTCCCATGAATCAATAAAAAGATCTACGCAAAGGAAAGGCTACAGTAAGATGCAGATGGATATTTTCATCATTATCGTCTTTTATTTCTTGTGATATTGTTAAAGATTTATCTGTAGCGATTGTTATAAAATCTAAATACGATAAATGACATATTGCCGTAAAGTAATAATAATAAGTAATGTTACCAATTCTCGACTTTTCTTTGTTTAACTTACCTGACCGATAGGGTGAAAATAATCAAAATATGAAAAAATTTTGACGGCCACGTAACAGCTAAACTCACATTCAGTTTATACTCTTATCGTCTCTGTCACTCATAGTTTATGATGTGGTTAATATACTACAAAGACAAGATTCACAGTATAAAAGGAAAAATCTTTTTTAACTTTTAACTTCTTAGGGTCAAGATGCGGCAGATAAGCTGGAAACTGGCCGAGATGGGCGCGGCGGGAGACCGGTAATGTTTAAAGAGGCTTGAGACTAGCCTGCGTGTCATCTCTATCAGATTAACAGCATGGTCCATGGTCCAGTGGCTGACACACGTGCATTCCACGCTGCGCTTACGTGAGAGGATAATCATTTATTAGACTGGTTTCTATAACAATTAACTGAAAAAATCGTTATTTCAAACACAATCTTTTCTTAATTGTTTTTCTTAACACACAATCTTAATTGTACAGGGTATCTCTAAAAGATCTACACAAAAGGCGACCGAGACAAAAATAAGAAAATTGAACCCAATTTATCTCTAGAATTGGCACAATGGGATTAATATCAGTGTCGATACCTCGAAAATATTAAATAAGTGGAGGAGTTAGATATAATTAACTGCACTTACTTTTTACTTCGTCCAAATCTATGGTTCAGTATAGGCCCGAGCAAACACCTGCATTATTAATATGGTTTCTATAGTACTCTCATTTAAACGCCTTTGCTTCGCTGTGAATATCGAACTGTATTTTGAAAAGGAATGTTCTATATCCAAAGATGTTATATTCGCAATAGCAAAGTACTGCTGGAGGTCATTTTCATAATTTCCGTCATTTAGACACCGCTTAATGTGGCGTAATTGCACAAAATCTCGATTTTTTTTAAACATCATTAAATTTTGTTCCATCGGTTATATATATTAAAATATTATTTATTTATTTATTTATTTATTTATTTCAGATACACCATCCAACAGTATTTGCATACTAATTATAGGATGGGAATACAGCATAATTAACAAAAAAAATAAAATAAAAGTAATAATAATAATTACAAACAAAAAATAAAAAATAAGAATATTAATTACAAAAAAAAAGAAAAATAAATTGGCAATTGAAAATTGACAGTTATTACAATGCATTTGCAGCAGCAAAAACAGAATTACATTAAACAGCACTTATATTACTTCTTACAAATAACTTTTTGATCGAGTTAATGCTACAGATAAAAATATCCAAATTATCTTGAACGGAATGATAATTGTTGCATAAACAAAATAAAGGTGAAAATTTAAGTAAATTGGTCCTTGGTGTTGGTAAATAGAAAGTGGCAGTGTGCCTAGTTGCAATTAAGGTAATATTAAAATTAAGTTGACTTAAAATAGGAGGGCAGTCAATTTTATTATGAATAATATTACGTAAGAATATAAGAGAATGCATTTGTCTTCTATCTTTTAGACTCAACATATTATGCCTAGTTAATAGTTGTTTATGTGGCGCTCCAATAACTGGGTAAACGCCATCAATCTTAAAGGATACGTACTTTAAATGCCTATATATTCGAAAATTTTCAAGATATTCTATTACCAGCCGTTAACCTGCTTCAGTATTCGCAGTTCCTAATATTTTACTTGCGATTTGGTTTTAAAATAAGTACTAAAACATTTCCCACCTTGTTATTTCTTGCGTCCATCATTTTATCAACAGCTATCCACAATTTTTTGTTCAATAATTCAGACATTATAGAATTTTCATGTATTTAACACGTGGAACGTGACGGCATCGTAATTGTTCTCTTGTTGGTAATGATCGTTTAGGAACATACCTTTTCAAAAACAAACGAAAATGTTCTTTGTCAAAGAGAGACGAGGCCCTACAGTATATTGTGGAGTCCGAACCAAATCTAGGACATCGACAGTTCTCACTCATCTTAATCCGAAAAAAATTACAAATAAAATTTCTAACTCCGGGATGGATTTGAACCATCGAAATTCGGTACCGAGTAAATAACTATAAGCCAGTCAATATGAAAAAAGGTTAGACAAAATCAAGTTCAAAATCATCGACATAAAGTAGAGTTCCACTTTGAAGGTCCATGGTGATGTAATTCACGAATATAACAAATTGCAGAGGCCCAAGCACAGAGCCCTGAGGGACACCAGAAGTATCCGCAATATTAGTAGATATGAAACCGGGGTACTCTATATACTGTTTTCTTTTATTTAAATAAGGGCATAAAATTTATGAAATCATTAATAAGTCCTTGCTCGGCTAATTTTTGTAATAATGTACCATATCAAGTCTGTCAAATCAAAATCTGTGTAAATGCCATATCCAAGTGGGCAACAATATATTGTGTAATGCATACTAAGTTGCTACAAGTTGATCGACCCGGTATAAACCCGGTCTAATCAATGGTTAAACTACAATTTGCGGTTACTTCTTTTTTTAAAAAAGACTATAAGTTGCTAAATAGGTATGATTCAATTCGTCCGTCGATTATTGTCTTCCAATTAGCATTGTTGTTTAAAGAATTACCTATAAAATGCATGGATAAGCCTAGTTAACGTTACACATGTACCGGAGTACTGGTTCCTGTTATTTTTAGACTTCTCCACAGTGACGGCGATTCCTTTGTTCTCAGAAGGATTGTAATACATTCATTATGTTGAGAAGGTATATTTTATATAATACATGCATACGTTTCATCAACTAAGTAAGCATTATCTAGATATGATTAACAATTTTAGTGAAACAGATTTGTTGTCTTATAATTATGAATGAATAAATTAAAATTTTTTGTGCTCGACAATTTTGTAACGTGTTTTAAATTTTTGTACGTTATGTCTAATTATATGGTCGTTTATATTTAAGGTCGTTATTTAAAAAAACTGCTAAGATAATATCTGACGAACGAATTACCTTCTTTCAAGTATCTCAGGAAAGAAAGTTTTCGAAATGCCTCTGACCTGATGGCACTCCAACATGTTTATAGATCTAATATTCCGTGCCGCAGAGCAACATGGGCAATGGATTTCCAGAAAACAAATTTCATAATGCAGCACTAAACATTGTGTTACTTCATATTAAATGATCGTTCAGGTTGCTGGCGCACTGATTAATATAAAACTGTGTTGGAAACTAAAGATTACATAAACGTGGATTTTTGGGTCAAACGTTCTTCGTGAACTGAAATGAGATACACACCTATTCAAAATTTGTTTCTAAATTATTTTTAGTATTTCAACTAACCTCATAACTTTTCACAATTTTAAAATTGACCAAGAAACTGGAAACGAAGAAACATAAATAGCTCAATCTTCATACAAGACATTCAATTTTTTTATTAATTTCATAGGTGCTACAGTTTTCGTACTCTTAACAGCTTTATCTTTCAAGAAGGGAATTTACAAAATGATCTATAAATACTGTATCTGAAGTATATTGGACAAATACGATAATCAGTTCTGACTAGTTCTAAGAAGCACGTCTCAAATATTGAAAACTGATAAGTCGAGAGTATCCAGCATGCCTTTGTGAACAACCATAAGATATTTTAGCAACTTATTACAATTAGAAACATAACAGGCGTTAGATAAGACAGTTAATTTAACAGCTTAGAAATTGCAAAATGTAGAATATGATATAAAGCCCACCCCAAATATTAAGTTCTACTGGTTAGTCCGCCATGAATCTTCTAATGACATAAATATAATACATCTTTGATTTACATTTCATTTTAATTATTTGCAGATGATGCCAACTTGGTTTGTGGAATTTCTGTTAGTGTTATATCAAAAGTATAATTTCTCTTCAGGAAACATTTAAAATAAAGGACAAATCACCCATTAGAAATAGTTATAATAATATTCGTCTAGTAAAAGAATCACCTCAAATATTGTTTTTAAATGTGACGATAATTATCGTGCACCAAATATAAATGCTTGAAATTTCGTTATTGTTTGAAAATATGTTTATTCTTTAATTTGAACCACTATTGCCACGCTACTGTTTCAGTCTCAACCTTGCAAACATTTTTAAAATAACAAAATGCACGTGTTGATATTTTACTTATTTATTGATATTTAATGCCAGGTTATTATAAATAATATAACACAAATCGGTTATTATCAAGTAATGAAATGATATAATGTTCAAGGTCCCAGACGTACCCAAACGTAGATTAAAAGTATTTTTTTACATTTTATAAAGCAGCAATAAAACAGACAGTTTTATGAGATAAGCTTTTCAGAGAGACGACTTGATTCCAACATTTCCAACCTAAGGATCCTCTAACAACTATGAGAAATAATTTAGTACATAAAGTACTCCAGATTTATTAATCAGGGTTAAGTATAAACTGAACTAAATAATGAATAAAGATAATTGAATTAAAAAATATTTCTGGTTACTTAAAATCGAGTTTAAAATACTGTTTTGCCAACCATTTCCTGGAAATAACTGAAAAATTACTGCTACGAAAATATTATATACTAACCCAGTCGCCGAGGAAACAAAGGGCCGAGTGCTCTTTCGTATATGAAAAACACACAGAGTATATTTTTTAAATAGTTAATTATCAGCGTCATTCGATACTGTCAATAATAATTCAGGTCATACATTTTAAAATTTCTTCTATTGACATTAACATTTTTGTAACTAAATTAGACATTTCAAATGTCAAACTGTTAAATTTATCCTAACCCCATTTTATGAGGCCAAATGTACAAAAAATTTAAGTTTACATCAGCTTTATTTAAGTAATTGGAACAAATATTTTATTGGCTTGATATAGTAGACATGATTTATAATCTTTCATCAAAAATATATTTTTTTGTAAAGGCAAATACAAAAAATTTGGATCCCGTGGACCTCCTTTCAGCTGGACAATTTTGTTCATCATCGAATTTATCATTATCTTTGGCCTTTAGAACATGTGTACCAAATTTGAAAGCCTTGTCTCAAAAACTGTGGCTGCTATCGCGATACTACAGACATGCAGACAGATTTTTTTGCCATAAAGTTATTTCTTTTTCATTATAATTCGTCGAGATTTGTCCAGAAATGTAATAAAAATTTTAAATTTTTTCCCGAAATTATACCTTTTTTCTTTTTTCATTCATTGTGTCTCCTCTGGTGGTACCACATACAACAAATTTAATGTGTCACTTAAAATGTGACAATCTTAACTGTCAAATTAGTATTTTTTGAGTTATCGCGGATAAACACACACACACACGCACACACGCACCCACGCACCCACGCACGCACCGACAGACATCATTCGGAAAATAATCAGAATGGATTCAGGACGGTCAAAACGTATAAATTAATCTCGACGTCGAAAAAAAATCACGATTACTATACTTCCTTATATAACAAAGCAAAAAATGTGAAATGAAAAACAACTCTCTAATACTTTTAATATTTACTCAGCAACTATGATGCCTAGAACAACCCATGTAGTAGCATTTTATTTATAATTCAACAAACTTTTATTTTGATAACTACCTTTTAATCGATAAATTTAATATTAACCGATTTATGTATTTATGAAAAACTGCGAAAAGAGGGCCATTTTCCTAGATGGCGGCCGGTACCCGATAGTCCCCACTATTTTTTATAGAAAGAACACCCTCGAAAACCCCTATCCACAAAGTTTTGTTTCTATATTATCGATTGATTCGATTTTTTAGAGGCGACTGGGTTATACTTAATAGTCGTAATTAATTTGACAAAAGTTGCTTTTCACTAATAGAAGATTTAAAAATACTATGCTGATATTTCTGATGCAGTGGGTTGCTGGCAGAGGCGTTCTTCCAAATAAACAGTGAGGTGATATACTCGTGAATTATGTTTTGGAACAAAATCAAAATCATGTATATTTCCAGGCCTCGTCTAGATTGAATTCACATCGAAAAAGAATACACGCTAGTCATACATGCGCAAACACCTTAAGTTCGGAGAGTAAGTGCAGTTGCGTAGATATGGTCAGTTAGCCAGCTGCCTTATGATTCTTATTTGAAAACTACTTGGAATTTTTACACAGTATAGAATATTGATGCATTATAATAGATTTTTCATTCAGCTTCTTATTTTATGAGCAGGAGTTAGGTGTTGAACGGAAATAACATACATGGAATCATGTATATGTGAAATTAAATATATACCAGGAAGTCCTCGATAATTATGATAATTTTAGAAAAATAGTATCTGTTTTTCAAAAACAATTTAATCCTCAGTTGCCCCAACGTGAGCAATTTGCTCAATGGCCTTTCAAAATTATTTTTTTTACTAAAGTTTTGAACATTTTGCCACTGTTACCAATATGGATCAACTTGCATCGAGAAACAAACATTCAATAGCTGACGTGAGATTTATTTTACAATAACTGAGAAAAACTGTTTGTTCTGGTATCATTAATATTCAATATTACGTAGCGATTTAATCGAATGTTGATAGCTATTGGTCAAGCTAAAAGTGTCTCATAATTAGATTTCAGAGATCGAATATAAGTTCAATTATGAGTAACTCTAAGCTAGAGTACCTAATATGTGGTCTCTGAAATCTGAACATGAGACAATTTTAGTTGCTAATTATCTCTAAAAAAGTTTAGTTACGAGAAGCTCTAATCTAGAATTCAATTAAGTTATAAAATGTAAATGTTGTTTGTCATAAGATATTAAATTTTTACATTATTTTACTTTACTTCTTAACGAAAAGATCGATACATTCTTCGAAAATAACGATGCAGAAATACAATCAAGTGTTGATTATCAACTAATTTTGTTCTGTTAATTAATACCGTTTCAGATTAAATACGTGCAATAAATACGTACATTACAAATTCATTGTTAGGCACATTTATTAGAATTTCAATATTTACAAGACGTATATGTTTGAAAAAACCGATTACTTACTTAATTAATTTATCACTGACTACAGGAACATTTCCAGAGTGCCTTAAACACGCGATAATTAAACCATTGTATAAAAAAGGCGAAAAAACGGAAATCGCTAATTACAGACCAATATCTCTTTTATCGGTAATTTCAAAAATTCTAGAGGCGGTTGTTAAAGACCAAATTACTAAATATTTAGAAAAAAATCATATATTTTCAGAATCACAACTTGGCTTTCGAAATGGAAAAAATACAACAGCTGCGACTTTTAATCTAATCAGTAACATAAATAAAATATTGGAAGATAAAGACATACCAATTACAGTGTTTTGGGATTTATCCAAGGCATTTGATTGCGTCGATCACAAAACATTACTCGACAAAATGGAATATTATGGATTTAGAGGTATTGTTAATGAGTGGTTTAAATCATATTTAAGCAACCGTACTATGTCCGTGGAAATAACATCTAGTGATGGGGAACAAATAAACAGAATAAGATCAAACCCTGATTATATTAAATGTGGTGTCCCTCAGGGGTCCATTCTTGGGCCAACCCTTTTTTAAATATATGTATATGACATAGTACCAAATTTTCCATTAGCGAAATTTTCTCAGTTCGCTGACGATACAAGCATAACTTTAAAACATAGTGACCTGGGTGAATTAGTAAATATAACAAATATAGTACTAGAAGATCTGTTTAATTGGTTTGCAGCTAATAAGTTAGCGCTAAATTTTAACAAAACATACAGTATCATATTTCAACCAAATAAAAAATTACCTGATGCAGTTATATCAACAAATAATGGAGAAGTCATTCCCACGACATGCACAAAATTTCTTGGCATTCATTTAGATCAACAATTAGACTGGAAAATGCACATTATTGAGTTAAATAAAAAATTAAGTCATGGCGTTTTTACTATAAACACAATTAAGCAAAACATCGGTTTTAGTGTAGGTAAAACAGTATATTATTCTAATTTTTATTCTGTTATGCAATATGGAATAGAATTCTGGGGAACATCAACTAATGCCAAAAGTACCTTCTTAATACAAAAAAAGCCATAAGAGCACTCTATGGTCTAAAAGCACGGGAGTCGTGTAGAGAGTATTTCAAGAGAGATCATATATTTACGTTAACTAATTTGTATATATATAAAATTAGTATAATTATACATAAAGAACAAAATAAACTGCCCACACATTCAGAAATTCATGATCATGATACACGATGCAAAAATAAACTCTTGACACCCTTATATAAATTAGATGTAAATAGAAAGGGACCTATATATGCAGGTATTAAAATATTTAACCATTTGCCAGAATCGGTCAAGCAGATTCCTCTTAATGCATTTAAGAAGGAAATCAAAAATATAGTAAAAGCCAAAGTCTTCTATGACTTAAATGAATTTTTTAATGAAGATTTTAGTTAAAAGTCAGATTGTCTATATGTGCGTGAGAGTGTATATGTATGTACATATATGTAGGTATGCGTATATACATGTGTCCGAACGTATTTATTGTTTATTTTATTTATATATCTTTTTCTTTTGTTTCAAAATTCTATTATAATATGAAAATAAAATGTTTTATTATTTTTTAGTGTTTGCTAAGCATTTTCTCTAAAGCTTTAATAGCTGTTAGTGTGCATCATAAATATGTGAATATTTGTTATAATGTAAAATTTATTTCATTTTGGTTATTGTACATTATATATGTATGTGCATACTGTGGGGAAATAAAATGTTTCTATCTATCTATCTATAAACGTGATTATTAGTATTTAACTCCAAAAATCAATCTAGGTATAGAAAATATTGTTAGATAATTTATGGTTGCAATTACATTTTTGGTCAGATAAATCCAAATAAGTGCATTTTCAATGTACTAGGGGTCAATATTCGTTTTTTTCTATAGTCTTGGCTGTATAGTTCAACAATGATCATAAATAACTACAATTTGCCTATGCTGTAAAAATCGAAAGTTTATTACTTTACAACCTATAGAATACTGACTGTACTAAAAAATATTGGCATGGACATCGTCGTAATATTGGTTGTACAAGTTTAAGACCAGTTGACAATTGAAGACCTTCAGTAAGAAAGGGGCTAAGTGCCAAAAAATATTTTCAATATTTTGCGGTAGAAAGATGTTATGTACCATCCAGAATAACATATGAAATGGGCTAAGTACCAAATAGATTAAGAAGGTTGGAATCGCGGAATACAGATGTAGCGTCTGGTAAGTAGCATCTTTGTTACGTTAGATGTGCCATCTCTGATGTTAGTGTTTGTCAAATGTGTTGTGAAATGTGAACGTGCTGATTGTTTATTAGTTTATAAAGAAGTCTTTTCGTGAATCTTTATTATTTATAGGTTAATACGTACTGCTAATATAATAATGATAGCAAACACGTAACAATAATATATAATGGAAACCAGTAATAAATCTAACAAAAGAAGGGATAGAGGAACCGGTCGATATTCTGATGAACAGAAAAAGTTAAAGTTGGCGGGAAAGGAATATAAAACCCATAAAAATGTAACGCGGCCAGAAAAAATGAAACCAAATGAAATGGTAAGTTTAACATGTTTTCGTGTTGTTCGATTACACTAATTGTAAGAGATACAACTAATATTTTTAGGTTACGTGCAAATGTAAATTCCAATGCAAAATGGTGTTACCGATTTTTACCATCAAACAAAAGAATGTCAAGGAACCTACCTCATGGGGTTAATTCATATAAGTGATGTAAAACGCCAAAGACATGGTACATATGTAGAAGCAGAACATAGTCGTAGACAACGTAGTGTGTGGTTCAGTGTTCCCAACAGAAAAGACAACATTGTACAAGTTAGCAAAATTACATTTATGGACATATTTGCGGTAACCCGTAAAATTCTTGAAATATTGATTTATAAAAAGAAAGGACAAAAGGATCAGATCTGCACCATCAAAATTTGGTAAAAGTGATACAGATCTAATCAGAAGTCATATCCTGTCAATACCAAAAGATATCAGCCATTACTCAAGAAACAAGACATCTAAAGTGTACTTAAGTCCAGACTTAAATATAAATCGACTATACAAAGCCTTTAAAAAGAAATATCCAGCAAGTCGTATCCAGCAAAGTTTTTATTGACGTGTGTTTAAAAGAGACTTCCCTATGTGGTCATTTAAGAGACCCAGAACCGACACTTGCAAAACTTGCGACTAATCTAATAAGATTGCAAGATTAAACTTAACAATAAAGAAAGTGCAATGGCGAAACAGCAGTTAGACCTACACCATCGCAAAACTGAGAAGGCTCGAAATTTATTAAATGAAGATATCTGCCAGTCCCAAAGACACGGAATTAATACTTGCTGTATATCAATGGATCTACAATAGGTACTTTTTGTACCTACTCATACTCATTCAGAGATATTTTGTCTAAGGCAATTGTCATGTTTTAATTTTGAATTGAGAGTGGAAGATATAGGTCAACCCATTATGTCAAAGCATTGGCAATCGTGGTGGCAATGAAATAAGTTCGTATTTGGTAAAGGTTCTGAATAAAGGTATTACTGAGAAGAAACATCTTGTTATATGGAGTGATAACTGTTGCGGGCGAAATAAAAACCGCATGATGGTGTTCACATTACTTTTTTGGTATCTTTAAATGTCTTTGAAAGTATTGAACAAAAATTTTTGATAAGCAACCACAATTTTTTGAGCTGTGACCGTGACTTTGCCCATGTCGAAAAAAGGAAAAGAGTTATGAAGTCGTTCGTTTCGGAAGATCTAATTGCTGTTGTACAATCGGCTAGAGTTATAACACCCTTCGAAGTCGCTGAGATGGAAAAAAATTACTTTCACGATATTCAAGCTGCTGCAGATGAGGTTATAAATATTTCTAAATTAAATATCACTAATGTGGTGATCTTAAGATATGATGCTAAAGATCCAACTGTCGTTTTAACAAAAGAGGCATATTCAGCAGAATTTTGGAAAAAAAAAATTAAAAAAAGAAAGACTATCAAAGACATTCGAATGGCAGTTTTGGGACCCGCAGTCAATAAAGAGATTAGTGAAGGGAAGAAGCAAAACTTGCATGCGATGGTTCCTTATTTAAATGACCAAAGGCATACAAATTTTTACTTAAGCATTATTTAAGTGGCACTTAGCCCATATGATAACATAAGTGGCACTTAACACGTTTCTAAACTTTAATAAACGGAATTTGTTTTTTTTTCAATAATTTACACTTTTAAGATGTTTTTTCTTAATAAGGTGTTCCAGCGTAATAATTTACGTCAAATTCGTTGACGTAAATTATTTAGTTTTTTCTTTATTTGAAAATAAATTTCTAATAAAGTGTTTTTCTTTAATATATCAGTTTCTTATTTTTGGCACTTAGCTCCTTTCTTACTTAAGGTCTTCAATTATTAAAATAAACCATATTATAATGAAATATTAAAATATGAATAAAAGTAAAGATACAGGCTCGTTAGTTACAGCTATTGGCATAATTATTACTATGGCATACCTTTAATTACACATACCAATAGTTATGTGTAATAATTTTGTCTATTATTCATAGTTCATCGCAAAATCATCTTAAAATACATTATAAATATGTGCAGTATAAATCCTGTTGACATTAAAATACCATGCAGATGTATCGATTATTAATAACATTATAATTATTTACTGTTTATTAAATACAAAAAAAAATCAAGAAAGGACCACTTTTCGGCCAATATACGAGTTCATAAATCATATTGTTACGGAACCATCGAAAATGATCACCACATTTGCATCAAAACAGACTCTCGACCACTCAGCACTATTATGCGACCATGTTTGTTATATTTACTTCGGCCCCTGAAAATACAAAGAACCGTTAATCTATGATTTTTTATATAACGACAATCATTTTTGATGGGTCTTTTTGTATTTATATTTACTTTCAGCACATTGTAAATATTATACTTATTTCCTCTGTAACGAAGTGATTTTATTTTATAGAATTAAGTTAGGTAACTGGGTGCTATTTGTCTGTTTCGAAAAATATTTTAACCATTGTAGTACTGCGCTTTTAATAAGTGGTATTGTCAGCTGATCATTAATAACAGTTTAATTGTTAATTATAGATAGGTAGTATTGATATGTTTTTATGAACATTCCACATAGGCCGAGTGGCCGGCAGTACGTGAATCGCGAAACGCGAAGCGCGCATTGTGTCCCCGGCACCCTTGTGCCCGCGCTACCGTGAAGGAGCCCGAGACTGGAAACAATCAAGTTAGTCTCCGTCTGACCGCCACCCGAAGCACCACGCCGACTTGGATAGTAAGTAAATTCGTGAGTATAAGGATTTATAGGTATTTAAATTTCATGCGGAATTATTCTAAGTCAATAAACGGGTGACGTAGTTGTAATATACCGCGCATGACTACCGTGTCTCATCCTACTTCTGCTTTTGGCAGTGATTAGTAGCATGAGGATTTTACAATCAAGTTAGTTCCCGTCTGACCGCCAGCCGAAGCACCACGCCGACTTGGACAGTAAGTAAGCTCGTGAGTATAAAGATATTGGTATTTAAATTTCATGCGGAATTATTCTAAGTCCGTAAACTGGTGACGTAGTTGTAATATACCGCGCATGACTACCGCGTCTCATTCTACTTCTGCTTTTGGCAGTGTTTAGTAGCACGAGGATTTTGCAGACAAGTTAGTCCCCGTTTGACCGCCAACCGAAGCACCACGCCGACTAGGACCGTAAGTAAACTTGTGAGTATAGAGGTACATAGGTATACAAATGTAATTGCGAATTTTTCTAAGTCGAAAAAGGTGACGTAGTTGCAATATTCCGCGCATGACCACCGCGCTCATCCTACTTCTGCCTTTGGCAGAGTTTAGTAGCTTGAGGATTTTTCGAACAAGTCAGTTACCGTTTAGCTGCTGACCGAAGAACCACGCCGACCAGCATAGTAAGTAATCTTGTTGTGAGTATCAAGGTATAGGTTTGTTTCAAATTGAATTCGGGTGACGTATTACTATATCCCGCGCCTGACTACCGCGTCTCATCCTACTTCTGCTTTTTGGCAGAGTTTAGTAGCTTGAGGATTTTTCAAAGCATCCGAGCACAGTCCGTTGCTGCCGCTCGTATCGACCAGACGTGCCGACCCCGACCGCTCTAGAGAGGAAGCAGCCTAGGATCCGGAAGTAGGTAGCAAGGTTTGATAGAGGTTTGGTAAATAAAGGTATAGTTATAGTGTGCTTGTATTAACGCTTGCTTCCCCTCCTGGTATCCGTCCGCCGTCTGCTATGACCGATTAATTATTGCTGGTTACCTTTTCACCGCACCGCTTGACCGCCCGCTTACTGCCCCGCTCGCCCGTAGTTAAGACCGTTGTAGTATAAGTTGTAAATAATCTAGTAATGTAAGAACCGTTAGCCGTAGGATAGTTACTAAGGTGTATATATAGTATAAATAATAATTAGTGTGTAGAATAAATGTAAATATATTGAATAAGAGCCGTTTCATTAACTGTAGTGTGTAAGTTGCCTTTTTCCCGACCCCTGGCTTATCCGTTTCTTCACTGTAGTTGCCCGGCCTCTATCGTCCCGCCGATAGAGTAAAGTGGTGTTTCTGCACTCGAAACAGAAACTGGCGCCCGAGATATCCGTACCGTGAGCACCGCCGTAGTGTCGGGCGTCAAAGTGACACTTCCGCTCTTGTGTAGTGCAGCGAAGTACGTCACACCTCTCACCTTCTTTGGGTATTAAGCCACTGTCGTGTAAATTATTAAAAAAAATTGGTAAATAAACCCTGCGCCAAAAGAATCAATAACAGGTTGGTGTTTGAAAAAAAAACTTTTTTCCTATCGAAAAAATGTCTCACACTTAAAAAAAATATATTAATAGAGATTTATTTATCAATTTGTATAAAATAATATATAGGATAGTGGTTAATATCCAAAGAAGATGAGAAGAAACATAGCATGCCACAAATAAATAACTATAGACAATACCTGTTATACTTATTAATTCCTAGACTTATTTTTATTACTGTCTCTTCCTTCGTTGATATTACTTACATTTTCTTCATAAATTTTAACTTTTGAACTTCTTCATCAATCATAGTATCTAGTCATGACTGTTTCATGTACTTTGGTTATCTGTGGAGACTATGTTAATTATTCATAAGTTAAACATTAGCCAAAATCTTTCAGTACGTTAATTTCAGTCTTAAATTTGTGTCCTTTAAACAGCTTTTGTATAATGCAGATTCAGAATTTAGCACCAAAGTTAAGCAAATGTCATTTAATTTTTTGAAATTTTATGTTTTCCGTTTGTCATCCGAAAGTAATAATACTAATAGTTAAATAGGAAGAAACAAATATAAGACTTAAAAAAATGACCTGTATTATTTTATAGTTTATACTTTTATTATTACACGATGATGTACTCCAGTGTCCAGTACTCATATTATACGAGTACAAAAGGACTCGAACAATTCAAGTACTTTGAAGCAATGTACTCTTACTAAATGTAATTGAACTGCTTTTCAAATGTAATCGTACTCGAAACTTGAGGTCCTCAGCCCAGCTCTGTGCACCAATGTCTACTAAATTTCTCATAATGAGCATGACTCCTAATTTGCTCATAATGAGATCAAATATTTTTATTTAGATATATTTTAATGGTGTAGCTACATTATAAAATCTATTAGCTAAGTTCGAATTTGCTACACAAGTCTTGAATATTGAAATAACTCCTACGAAACTGTAGGCTACATAAGGTAACGGAAGTTTTAGCATACACCAAAGAAAATGGTGAGTATGTAAGACATGAGTAGACATATTCAGAACCCACTAAAAAAATCCTTTTTATATGTTTTCCAAATAAAACTGTTTTACTAAAAAGTATATTTGATATTGCCACATGTCCTACGTTTCTTCTGAAATTGTAAACCTCATAACCTCTAAATTTGGTATCAGTAGTTAAGATAAAACCTACGAGCTAATTTACATATGAAACATAGCCATTACAATAATGTTTTGGTTAAGAGGATAATAATAACAATAACATTTTAGTATTTTATAAATAAAGCAACACGGTTATCAGCACGCAGAGCGTGAGCGATAAGTGGTGGTGTGACAAGGCAAGGTCCACAGTCCACTAGTCTTCTATTGAAAGCCGCAAAAGTCTATGCCACAACCTCTCCTTGATATAAAAAGGATATACTGGATGTCTCTACCACCAATGATCATATTTTTCATATTATAAATACATATACTGAATTTAAATTAAATTTATGAAGGAAAAATCTTGTTTTACAATAAAGTAATATTTTGTCATTTATAAAAAAAGAAACCATTTGAAACTGTATTTCCATCAACCAATTTCTTTGTATAGTAGGTCCAAATACGGCTTGCCATTAAATACTAAAGAGGCTGAGCTGAAAGCCATGCGGCAATCGCTGAAATGGCGGAGAGAGAAATTTCCACTTCCGTCTATCAGGTGACGGAAGCGAGAGACCAGCTAAGGTTGGAAAGTAGAGAAACGTTTTCACTCTTCCCTATTCGGAAAATAACCTTCCCCCCGGATTCTATCGTGTGCTACACAGATGGTTCTCGTATAGCTGCCAGATCGTCTTCATGGGCGGGAATATACCTGGAGGGTAGAGGAGTACTAGAGAGCTTTGCTCCGGATGTCTTATATCACAGTCTTTTACACAGAGACTTTTGTCATTCTAGCAGTGATAAGCACGGAAGAAGTTAAAGATGGTATAGAGTGAAGTGCATATATTTGCTCCGACAGCCAAGAGGCTTCTGAAGGCTATCTGTTCTCCTAAAACAAGGTCGGCTCTTGTTCAGGAGTGTGCAGATGCTTTGGATGAGCTATCTAAGCACAAATAGGTAAATCTTGCGTGGGTCCTGGAACGTAGTGGGATCCCAGAAAACGGGAAAGCCTACGAATTGGGACTCGGAGCGGAGAAGCTCTCTTTTAGACTGAACAAGGAGACAGGGCACACCGACCCTCAATGAATGGGGTCACAGGATATTGAGAGAGCAGTAGGCATTGGAGGGTAACAAGGGCTGCAGATAATCTTGGGACTTTATGACTGGACCGAACAAATCTCAGTCGACCCGGCTACTTGGCCAGAAGAAGAAGGCTTCAAACATATTGATCGGGGACTTGACATCACCTGTTGTTAATAGGTGTGGAGGAAAATCCTACCTACCATAGATTCGGGAGGGACGAAGAAACGTTCTACCACTACGACACACTATTTGTCAGGACAACATTGTTTTGACAAATAGTGTGAAGTATACTCGGTAGCACAGTGGGCCAGAGCGTTGAGTGACAAACGTAGCTGGTTTACTGCCTATCGACTCCCCGGTTCAAATTCCGAGATTAGTTGTGCGTGTGCCCGCGTTTTTTCAACTGTGTAACCCTCCCCCCTCTGCAGCTCCGGCTTTGGTTTAGGGGTTGTCTAATTTATGTGGGGTGTTTTTTTATGTTATATATTTAGAGAGTCGCGTTCTTAAACAATTGTAATTTGTGTAATGTGTAAATATTGTGTAAATATGAAAATTATTTACTATTTACAATATCGACTTTGCCTACTGGCTGTGTTTAATTGAATCTGGATATCAATATAAGTGATCGAAATTGGTCAATTATAAATACAACGTAGATGGATGGTTCGATTCCGTCCTGGAGCAAGTTAGAAATTTTATTTGTAACTTGTTTCAGACTAAGATATGAGAGCGAATTGTCGATGCTCTAGATGTGGTTCAGACTCCACAATAAACTGTAGGGCCTCGTCTCTCTCAACCCAACACAAAATACTATGATTTTCGGGGATTTGCTTCGGTGACTTGAGAGGCGGTTAAGAAAACATTTTAAGAAAAACATATGTATGTATCTATATACATCTGTTTTTGTCCAAATTATTATCCACTGATTTTGTCGTCATAAAAACAAAACATACTGATTTACTCTCAAGAGGAGAAAAACATTTTTATTTTCACTTTAATAGTGAGAGCTTGTTTCCTAAAGATTACCTCCTATTACATAAATTGTAAGAATTACCATTGGCGGAATAGTTTGTTCTCCCATGAACTCGGTTTATCTCTTTGGCTTTGGAACACATGACCACACAGTGAGTGTTGTTTACCGGTCTCGGGGCAGTCTGGGTGATCCCGAGGTCGCCTTTGATGTGTAGGCCAGGCAAATGTGACGTCAGTGGCTGGTCCACGGTCACTGGGATCATGTGTGCCGTTCTCAGAAAACCACGTCGCACCCACTGAGCCACCGCCAACAGAACACATGAATTATTTATATTTATATGTATCTCTGGTTTTACCTACCACCGCCGCACTTTCATGTCATGTCATTCCGCGTAAATACGTTTAGTGTTCGCACGCTCGTCTCGCAGGATCCGGCTGAGAACGAGTTAATCATTGTTATTGTTGGGTGTAACAATTTTTATATTTAGGATTTTCACACTGCGTATATTCAGTATATAAAACTATTGTTCAGAAATAACTGACTGGTAGGCGAAGATCTAAAAAAAAATAAGCTGATAAAAAACTTAGTACTTACTGAATTTTGCAATATATTATTATAATTTATGATTATATAATTAGTAAATGATTGAATGTTTAAATTATTTATTATTTTAAAACTTATTATTCCACAATCGTGAATGACTGAAAATTTAAAAAGGATATGATATGGAAATTTCAAATTAAAGCGTTTTTTTAAACACCCTACATTATATCGAAGGACAATATTATCCTGTATTATTATTATTAAAAAGTTTGAAAATACCTCGAACATGTAGATTTTTTTAATAAAATATCACTAACCAACTTAACCTATTTATCGAGTAGCCTGGTGTCAAAATTCTGTAATGTATCAACATTTAGACGCTGCATTTTAATTTAATTTAATTTTTGTTAGAAATGCAGACATTTTATAGTAATCGTGGGTATGTGGACATGTTGAAAGAAAATGGACTAAGTACATCCATTTAGGATACACAAAGTTTTATATGATGATGACAGAATATGTTAATTTTTATAGATGGTTGATACAATGTGTGATGCAAGGCCCGAAATTCTCGAAAATTGATTTTGGACCAATGAAGCTATTCAAGAAGGTATCATAAATACTCACTTTTGCCAGTGCAGTGGTCTGATTCAATTCGAAAATAATCGAGGTCTGTTAACATTTTCAGACTAAATTACTAAATAATCACGTAATTGACACGATACTTCGTTATCACATTTGGTATATTTTAGAGACTGTTTAACACAATTAGTGGAAGATGACGGTCTGACTATAATTTGGTGTGGAAATTAGAAATTTTTTTAACAACAATTTCCCATTTGATTGGAATGTGGGCCAATTGCATGGCCTCCACGATCACTCGGTTTCAACCCACCTGATTTATTTTTCTAGATTCACGCTGAACCAGATGACGAACATATTGACATAGATTCTCACATTTAAGCATGTATGACTGTAATAATTGCACTTATGTGCCACACAGTCGTTTGTATCGAATGTGAATTTGACTCGAACCATTCTTATAAATTTTGTTTCCGTTTTGGCTAAATTCTTAATAAGTGGTGTTATTCAATTTTTCACCTCAATAGTAGTATTGCTAATTATTTAACCATTTGGAGACTCCCTGTGTATTGATGCATACGACATATTAATAAACAAAATAAATACAGAATCTAACAAAAATGTATGTTATACATTTAAAGGCGATTCTGACAGTAAATAATTGCGAAATTTTTCTCTGATCAAAAATTCTTTATTATAATTAATAAAAATAGGGTATAAATAACCTGATCTCTCAAATCTTATGGCTTAGTTACCAATTGACGCCCACTTCGTAAAATAGAGAAAAAAGTGACAAGCAATTTGGGCAAAAATTTATTATCAACATTAATTTTTAATTACAGATCGACGTTTCAGTTGATGGTTCCCACCATCTTCAGGGCTGCAGGGACCAAATTGTGTTTTAAAATTCCCTTTTTATAATAAGAACTTTCAGATTCTAATATATAAATGATAGAATTATATAAAAAAAATATATTTTTTGAACCTTTGTTTGATATTTTATTTTTATGTTATAATGTAAAATTTAGAACTGAATTTTAGATACTATTTAATTTAAATACTGGAATAAATAAATCATCGTTTTACTATTTACTTTTTCTTTTTTTACAAAATAACTTTTCTTTTAACAAAAGTATTTTTTTTAAATATATCGTTATTTAAAATCGGTACGTTAAAGGCGCAATTTGCAAATGTTCCTAAAATGATATGTTAGGCAATTCCTTTAACCGTATTGAATTTCTCATTCGTAAAACATTACTTTGACCAGAGACTATAGTCTCTGCTTTGACTTAATAAACAGGCCTAATCAAAAACAGGAAATTCGTTATATGTATGTACGTTGATTATCTGATAAAATCATAAATCATAATAAAATGTTTACCACATTTTCCACGGGATGTGTCGTTATTATTATAAACATTTAAATTATAGGTAATCTGATATAAAAATTATCTTATTTGTGGAATATTCTGTAATTTTCTTTATAACAAATTGATGACTGTTTTACATACATATAATATTCTTACACGTATACAGGATTTTGGAAAATTATTCAATAAGTGGGATTATTGAAAACCTAAATGTGAATGGATGAGAAAATTTTTGAAAAATAATTTTATCAGATAATCCTTATGTATTCCACAAATGATAAAATAAAATATATAAAAAATTGTAGGGAAAATAAATTCGGCACCTCTTTACACATGCACTGTGTTCCAGGATAGATGTCACAAGCTGGCTATTGTAATCAAATAGTTCGGTAATTATCGATTGGGTAATAGACTGTTGGCCAATATTCTACGGATCGCAGACTATTTAATGAAAGTGAAGAAATAAAAGGAAGAAATTACTATAATTGTAGGATGTATTAGAGGTAACTTTTATTTATAAATTAAGTTTAGCTGTTCATTGCAAATGATTTTCTTATACATTTGGATACCTCTGTTCTATTAATGTTCTCAATGTACTACTATACGGTAGTTGATGGGTAGACCGGTGTCATGTTCTTGCCTGGGCTCAAAGTTTGTGTTTACGGACACTGCCTTCCTACATAAAGATTCATGGTGAATCTAGAGCTGGGTTTCTAATGGTGTTGTTTTCTGCACAGAACTCTTCCTAGATTTGAAACGAAGAGGGATGATGGGGTGGTTATTCATCGAATGTCTCTCATCTGTCATCTGCTTCTTTCTCTCTATTTCACCAGCTGGTGGAGCTATATCAGCTAGAGAATAGACTAAGAAAATTATGCAAACAGGCAATAGAAAAAAAGGAATTAAATATTTTTACTACACGGCAGATATTAGAGTATGCTACATCTTTTCTTCTCTCTGTATGCCGAAGAATGATGAGAGCTTTTGTTGAAGCGATTGTAACCGCACACCCCATGGTTTCTTCAACTTGCGGAATATATAATTAGTTGCATACTATTATTTTTTATAAAAAGGATATGGCATGGCCAGTGCGTTGTACAGACTTACCTCCATATGATGTTTTTTCTTGGAAGAGTTAATACAGCTTAAGTATAGTTCTAAAATGACTATAGAACTAAAGAATGAGATTCAAGACGAAATTTTTCCTATAAATTAGTTACATATGTTCAGTTATTGCTGGGATTGTTAAAATAATGTTTGTTAATAGTTTTAATCAATGTCTAACAAATAATGGTTATTATAGATTTTATCAATAGCCTCAAATAGGAGTGCTTCACATCAAAATTTTAGAAAATTTTATTCTAATGCTCAGAAATATCTACTTACTGAGTAAAAATAATTTTAAAATGAACTTCTTTAACTCGAACCTCCTAAATACCCCCCCCCCCCCCGAAACTATTCGAGTTAGAGAAAATTTAAGTTAAAGAAAATGCTTCTAAAACGAGGTATACGTTACAGAGAATTTGAAGACAGAAGTTCGAGTTATAGAAGTTCGACTGTGATTTTATTTTCAGTTGAGGCAAAGGATGCTGTAGTTTTAAGTTTTTACAACGGTAAAAAAAATGTTTATGTTTAGCAAATGGGTTCTTTGTTTATCTGGTGCACTTTTATCTGGTTTACTCTCAAATCGGCAGACCTTTGTTCTCAGTTTATTTTAACCGATTTCATCACTGACTGCGCCTAAACAAATAAACAAATTTATAGCAGAATTTGCAGCAACCGCTTTACAGAAGTTGCATATTTTATAAACAAACAAATATGGGCCATAATTATTTTGGCTCGGTAAACTAAATATTTTCACCAAAGTTAAGTGGTTGTTGGAAGGTTAATTGTGCTTGTAAGCAAGGGTTGGTATATTATTTCACCTGCTCTACCTGGAGGTATGTTTCGATTAGGTAAAATACAAAAACCAATATATTTTAAAGCTGTGAAAACACCAATTATGTTAATCATACAGTCAATAGCTTTCAACGAGGCTTACCAGATTATTATAGCGAAAGCTGTTTATATAACGTATTTATTAGTTTTTATGAAAAGAAAAAGAGAGCAAGGATTGACAGGTTTTGGACAGTTTGATGGGCAGAATGTGTGTACAATTTAAAGGGAATGAATTACTTGATATTTTAAATTTTTATATACAGTGTTCCGTAAAGTATGGAATAAATTCATATTTCTTAAACTAAAAATATTTAGAAAAAAATCTCGGACACGTCAATTTTTAATTTCAATTGCGCACCTTATACTTTATTTGTTTAAATGGAACACCCTGTATATTTCTCTATTTTTGGATTCTGTTTCAACAGCTGATTCCATATTTGTCACACTTAGGGTCTAAAATTGATGTTGTAAGATACGGCCATTAAAAAAAAAAAACAGTAAAAAAAAGTAAAATAAACACGGTTTTTATTAATTTTTGAAGCAGGCTAGTTTTTGTTTGTTTTTTGTTTTATCATTATCGTCTTTGACAATGAATCACTTAATAATACTTTACCCCAGTCGTGGTTTCTCAATAATTGTTGACGATTTATTTTAATTTATAACATGAGTGTATCTGTAAAGCAGAGAATTGAAATTTTTACGATGATTGGGTATGGTGATAGGATGTGAACTCAACAAGAAGTATGTAATTTATTTAATACTAAATATCCAGAACGACCCATAACTCAATAGACAGCGAGTAAATTTGAAAAAAAAAATAGAGAGATTGGTACGGTGGAAGATTTACCCAAAAGAGATCGCTCAGGTTATTGACGAGGATACAAAATTAAATGTTTTACTGGCTGTTGAAAAAAATCTACATACCAGCGTTTACCAAGTTACTCGCGATTATGTTACTAAAACGTTAGTACATACAGTATTAAAATTAAAAAATGACATTCCTTAAGATTCAGCTTGTGCAAGAACTAAGTGATGATGATTCAGATCGGAGGATACAATTCTGTGGAACAATGATGAATATGTGCAATGGTGATCCTCATCTGATAAAAAAATATTATTTTCTCCGATGAATGCACTTACAAATTAAATAGTGAAGTGAATCATCAGAATTGTAGATACTGGGCAAGGGAAAACCCTTGGTGGATGCGGGAACAGCACACACAGTATCCACCAAAGGTAAATGTGTGGGCGGGAATTGTAAGAAATAGAATCATTGGACCATATTTTTTCGATGGAACTGTAAACGGACCGGCATACCTCCAATTTTTAATGGGCTATCTTATTCCAATGTTATTAAATGTATTCCTCAGTAGAATTAATCCTTGAAATGTTGAAGAAAGCCTGTGGTATCAACAGGATGGTGCGCATCCCCATTATGCAGCAGACGTTCGAAGGCATCTTAACCAAATATTTCTGAACAGATGGATTGGTAGACGTGGACCCATCGAATGACCAGCAAGTTCACCGGACCTAAATCCATTAGATTATTTTCTGTGGGGCCATCTAAAAACTTAGTTTATAAAACCAAACTGGAAAACATTGTTGAATTAAAAGTGAGAATTAGAACAGAAATAAACAATATTTCATAGAAAACTATAAACAAGGTTCAACAACACTTTATTCATCGTTTAGGGTACTGTCAACTACAACAAGGAGTACAGTTCGAACATTTACTATACATTGTTTTTATTATTAACTAACCGTTAGTTCTAGTGACTATTATTTGTTCAAACAAAACATGAAAAATTAGTAAGTTCTTATATTTAATTAAAATGGCCGTGTCTCCCAACTTATCAATTTTAGACCCAAAGTGTGATACATTTTTTGGAATCAACTGTTGATTCAAAATCTAAAAATGGACAAACACACAGTGTTTCATTTAAAAAAAATATATCGATGACGTCATAACGGAAACAGTGGTGATGCCAGAAACAAAAAAAAAATAAAGAATAAGGTGCGCAATTGAAATTAAAAATCGACATATCCGTAACAATTTTTTTACCAAACAATGCAACTAATTGTATCGATTGTTATGGATTCATTTATACAGTGAGCGGTTAAAGTATGGAACGAATTCATTAAAATTGAAACAATTTTTTTTTTGGAAAAAACCCTATGTCTGGTCGATCTTATTTTATAAAAAAAAGCTTTTTTATATAAAATTCAATTTCCGACCATCATTGGTTTTCGAGGAATGACGTCATTGAAATTTTTTAAGAGGCAACCCCCTAGTTTTTCTTGATTTTGATAGATCTTTTATTTGTCAAAATTACAGCATACAAATTTTGACACAGAAGAAAATTTTCGAGCAAAAGACAATCGCAAATTAAAAATTATATGTTTTTTTATATTGGCAAAAAATAAATCATAAACCATGCATAAGCAAATAAAATTCTTAAATTAAATGTTCGATTAGCCCTATGTGCCCATCAAGTAAATGTCAGTTTTATACCAAATACTATTCAACATATTAGTTCTACAAAATGATCGACACAATCAAAAGCCTTGGAGAAATCTACAAAGAGCCCCAACGCAATTTCAGATTTGTCCAGTGCATTAACTATACCATTTACAAAATCGCTGAGACCAGAATCAACACTTTTTTGTTTTGTAAAACCATGTTGGCTTTGAGAGAGCATATTATTAACTGTGAGTAGACTAGTAGTAGATCTATTAATTATTATTGGATGTGGGGATAAATCTAGAACTCAGCAGGAAATATGCAATATATTTAATGCAAAATATCCAGAGCGACCTATAAGCTGATTAATAGTCAGTAAGACTGAGTTTAGGGAAAATGGACATGTTGAAGACATTCCCTAACCTTGCCAAAGATTGACATTTTGTTAAGTAGGGAAGAGAATCCTCATAGTACATCTCGGCTAGTTTCAATGGAATATGAACTTAGTCAGCCAACAGTACTATGTGTACTGAAGAATGAAAAATATCATCCTTACAAAATTCAACTCATGCGGGAGCTCAACGAGGGTAACCCCTAATACCGAATTCGAAACTGTGATGGATTGGTGCCACGTTAATCCACGTTTCCACCGCCAAATAGGTTACTTTTTTCGGGTGAGTCAGGTTTATCTAAATGATTCAATGAACCGACAAAATAACAGGTTAGAGTAGAGAAAATTCTCATTGGATGGTTGACACACATAGTCGAAACCCACAGAAATTAAATGTGTGGGAAGGAATAGTCGACAATAAAATATTATGTCCTTTCTTCTTTGAAGAAACCCTTACAGGGGAAAGATATTTTGAGCCTTTCCGAAATGACCTTGTCTTCGCACTTGCAAAAATGTTCCCAAACGAGAATTATTCTGGACCTCCGAGTAATCTTTCTGGTATCAGCAGGACGGCATACTCCTGTAATTTGCGCATCTTGTTCGCAATTTCCTGAACTGTCTTCCTAGTAGGTAGATTGGCAGACAAGAATCATTAGAATGTCCCCTAAAATCCCCAGATCTTGCACCTATTGATTATTTTCATGGGGTTATTTAAAGTCAAAGGTTTATGTCAGCAGACCACAAAATTTAAAAGATTTAAAGAAGAGAAATAGAGATTAACTGCGCAAAATTAGCCAAGAAATCATTCAAAATTTACAATAAAATGTAAAAATGCTTGCCTATTGTCGAAAGATCGATTCGAACACTTAATAAAACGATTTTATTTGCTTAGCAACAGAATTTTTGATTTATTTTTTGTTAATAATGAAATTTAGGTATTCTAATTTTCACTTGTCTTTTGAACCAAATTTTTTTAATGTAAGGTTTCGAAATTTTTATACTGTCATTTTGAAAACAAAGGATTTCTCAAAATCCATTAAAAAAAAAGTCGATGACATTACTCGAAAATAAGTAATCGGTTGGAAATTGAATTTGATATAAAAATGTATATTTTTTTAAAATACAGTTGTCATGTCCGAGGATATTTTACAACAAAAATTTTAATGAATTTGTTCCATACTTTAACCGCTCACTGTATAAATAAATCCATAACAATCGATACATTTAGTTATATTGTTTGGCATCTGATTTAAAATAGCTTTTAAATAGACCTAAATTTATTCATTAGAAATTATATTTACATAATTGAGGTTTACGAAAATGAGTTATTGATTATATTAATTTACTATTATGTAATATGCCGAATTAGACAAGTGCGAACAAGAATACTTTTCAACAAAATAAATCAATTAAAGAAGTCTGCTAGTTGTATATTCGTCTTATTAGTTAATACAGAATTTATTTTTTACATGGTAAACCAAGATCAGTGATATTTGGTAACTTCGTACAACAGCGTGCAAAATTCTGGTTATTTACTAGCCGACACGCATATAAAGTCAAAGCCATAAAGGCAATTCGGAGTACCCCATAGTGTTAGCAAGCTTCTCCGCCTCTTCATCCGGTCTCACTTTACCATTTGCTATATAGTAACTACTAACAATCATTTGTTTATGTTATGGTATGTTTATCTTGTTTAAAGTATGCATAATATGCTGTATATATTTTACCGACTCATGTGAGGGTCACAGAGCATTAGTTTACCTAAAAAATACCTTGAATATCTGTTTTTATTGTGTATCAAGAGATTAACAAAAAAACACGATCAAGGGCACCTATGAATATTCGAACGCACGACATGACTAAACTATTATAATAATAATAATAATATACGAGTTAGGAAAGAGATGTGTAATGAACATAAAATGAATATTATTATGTTTATTGAATAATCTAAATAAGTTATTTAATCCTCGAAATGTTGCCCCCAATTCTGCAGATAAAGGAACTCGTTTCCTCAAATTTCCAGATATTATGCAATACAATAGCTCTGGAGTCATTATAACGAATTCTTCATATTGGAAATGGGCAAAGGTAAATAAAACACAGTGATTAAGTTTTTCAGTTTAATTATGAACTGTTCTTTGAGCGGTCTTATAAACAACTCAGTTAAAATATTCATAAGTGGTTCCTTCATACACATGCTGTACAAATCAGCAGTTTTAAAAGAAAAATTATAAACAACTGAGCAAGATCTATCATGATTTGAAGGTATAATCCAAAGCAGGTCGGGGTATTTGCCCGCTGTGTAGTTGTTTCGTTCAAATCATATTTAATAACAGTAGTTTAGTCCACCTGGGCTAGAGGTCGCCATTCTCGGTACTTGCTTCGCAAGTCGCTATCCGCCACAAAGACATCTATAATGTTGGTCGGATAGTAGCATTTGGACCATATGAGAAGTTTCACATATCTCTCACCACTACTCAATTTACTTTAGTCAGTATATGACTAGCAGGTTGGCCACTATCATTTGTGTGTTCCATAACCTATGGCATACTGAGGAGAACTAATAAGTTCGAAACCGGTATATGTCTGGTTAGGAATTGATAAATGATATTGACTACCGATCTATCATGATTTGAAGGTATAATCTAATGCAGGTCGGGGTATTTGCCCGCTGAGTAGTTGTTTCGTTCAAATCATATTTAATAACAGTAGTTTAGTCCACCTGGGCTAGAGGTCGCCGCTTTCGGTACTTGCTACACAAGTCGCTATCCGCCACAGAGACATCTATGATGTCGGTCGGATAGTAGCATTTGGACCATATGAGAAGTTTCACATATCTCTCATCACTACTCAACTGAGTAAGAGATTAAGATATTAGAAAATATAAATATTTAAATACGCCGTTTGGTATTTTCTTGATATTTCTAACACTTCAGAAATTGCATTACGCAGTTCTTCGAGATATTGTGAATTACTAAACCCTGTTTTTCATATGATGAAAGTAATAAATTTTGAGTTTTGTCTCTATTTGAACATAATTTATTAGTAGAGAATCATATTTCAACAGTATTGTCATCTAAAGCAGTCTTTTGAGTAAGATCCCGTACATTTTTATCATAACATAGCAGGGTTGTTTCATCCGGTAACAAAATACCTTTACCATTTCTTAGTCAATTTAGAAAGCCATTAATGATATTAAAAAAAATCGTAGTCTTAACACAGATCCCTGAAGGACTCCATGATTAATGTTTGTATAGCTTGAATTGATATTATTTGCAGACGCACAGACCTGTGTTTAATAAGTAATATCTAAAAAAAAATTCAAGTGAGATACCTCTTACTCCATAGAATTCGAGCTTTGTCTTCAATATCGAGTACGACACAGTCAAAAGCTATGCTAAGCTAAGGTAATGGGAGTTATTAAACCTTCCTCAAAGCCATCGACTATCCCAGTAAATACAGATACGTTAGAAAGGCGTTTATAATGTCCAAACACTATTTAAAAAACGTTTATTTTTTCGTACAAACAACTTAAAAATGTCGCTGTTTTACATATTTCAGATAACGAAATTATTAACGTTTAATATTAGTATATGTGATTTTCCTGAACTTTTCAGGAAGATCATTTCGAAAAAAATGCTAGTTTAATACCCAATAATAATTTCATTATTTTTTCTAGAAATGGCTAAACACTAAGCAATAATATGCCAGATTTTTTAAAATGTATTACTAGTGTACGTAACTCCAAAACCTTTTAAAAACGTTTTTTCTTTTCGGGCACAATGCACTATTCAGTTGATATGGACGTTTTATGAACGTTTAAGAGAATAGTTTTATAAACTCTTTAAATAACGTTAATTTAATGTTTCAAAAGGACTGCCAACATTTTTCGTGGAAAAATCACGTATTTCTAGCGCTACGATAGACCGTTATTTTTCCAACAATAAATGAACGGTTGATTTTCTAACGAACACGAATTTTGGGGAAACGCAACTTATTTTCAAAAAATTTTAACTACACAAAAACGCGCTGTGCGAGAAATTTGTGGTATTGGCCCAAGAGAATCCTGTAGAACAGCGTTTAAAAACTTATGTGTACCCACTGTAATCAATCTTTATATATATAAATTAGCTATACAAATTTACAGACAGCGAAACACAATATCGACACCTGCTGATATTCATGATTACGATACCAGATCTAACTTAAAACTAATTGCACCAAATTATAGATATGTCACAAATAGGAAAGGTCCTTTATACTCCGGAATAAAAATTTATAATCACTTACCAAATTCTATTACTTGCATAAACAACGAAAACTTATTCAAAATTAGGCTAAAGAAAGTTTTAAATAATTACGTGTTCTATAATCTAGAAGAATACTTTACTACAACATTTCAACCATAAAAGGTTTTCAAAGGGTTTACTTCCAAAAATATTTTTTCCATGCATTGTATACTTATAATGTTTGAACTTATTTAAGTACATATGTACCTGTATTGTATATTAATTAGGATTGAACTTATTTAAGTAAATGCTATTTCCCTTATGCTTTGATTAAGGCGCATTATGTTATGTAGATATCTATATAAGCATATTTGTATTATTATTGTTGTGTAACAGTAATTTTTTGGGAAATAAATCTAATCTAATCTAATCTAATCTATCAACCATGAGAATACGTTTTAAAAACGTATGTGTGTTTACTGGGTATGTCATTAATAATACTAGAGACAGCTTTTACTGTTTAGTGATTGATTAGTTCTGAATACAATTTAATAAAGAGGTGGATTCAAAGTATATCGTTAGCCTACATTTTAGTAGAATTTCTAAAACTTTACCGAAGATAGGAATGATATATGTAAATATAGAGCGATGGTTGCCTTCAACATAGCACTATTTATTCCAAACACATCAAGAAAACAGGTTTTTTAGAGAAAAAGAGATAAGTCTGTCTAAAGACTGAAAAATCTTTCTTGATTTTTGAATGAATAAGTTTCAAGCGAACAAATGCAGAAATGACTGATATCCTTATCGTACATGGACTTAATGGGAGTTCATTATAAGCCAGATATGGAGAAATGTCTCAGCATCGGCTTTCTAACCACCGGACTTTTGAAAGTGTCCATCATAATCTGTAAGAAACAGATGATTCTTTTGCTACAAAAAGAGTAGTCGTGGGAAGACACAGCAAGTAGCAAAATTTCTTAAATCTAATTAATTGAAGAACATCCTAAAACAAGTATTCGAAAAATTGCTGCTAAATTTAGTCAGCCGTAAGACCATCTGAACCATTTTGAAAGCAGCAGTTTTACTCTCATAATATACAAAAACTGCAGACACTGATATCACATGAATTCCTTCTACAAGCTGGTTTATGTCAATGTCTAAATCAAATGTTAGTAATTCGAGAAATTATCTCCTGAATTATTGATACTTATTTAAGAAATACTCTGTATACAATGGCATTAAAGTTCATGAATATAATAGTGACAAAATTATTTATTTTTCCTAGCACATGAGGTCTGTTTTTATTACATCAAAAAACAGAATTTGCCATAGCTTTAATAAAATGTACGCACAAATTTGTGCATTTTAAATAACCTCTAGAAATATGGAAATTTACTTTGGTACTTAAGAAGTAATCTTTTAAAAGTCTGTATATCGTACTGTATGCCGACTGACCAGTGACCACTAATCGATATCCCGCGGTGTCGAATTATAAAGTTTTGGAATTAGACTCAAGCGACGTTTATGATTACTAAGAGGGGCCCGTTTCACAGCAGTAGATATGGAAGATACAGATGGATTAGGGGTAGGTGTAGTGAAAACTTACTTTAATTCCTGGAGAGTTAGGCTATTAATGATTATATTGTTATATTGCTGTCATTTATTCTTTCTTACTGCTTTTCAATATTTTGTTTGCTTTAGGATTAATTGTCATCTCTTGTCATCTTGTTTTCGCAATTACCTAAAATTTTTTCTTATTACCATCTGACAAGGTCCCCAATCTTCAGATGGTTAGATCTAAGTGAGTATTGTGTATTTTCGTTTCTAATGTTTTTGTTTTTTTTTTTTGACATCACTACAAAATTTCCTCTGAGTAAAAATGTTGTTGTCATACCTTGTAGTCTATTAGTAAGAGACTACACGTGGCTATTTCATTTTAAAAAAGAGGAAAAATACTTAAAAATTTTATTCAAGATACAATGTATATTTTCATAATTTTCAATATCTGTATTATATTGCCACGATCATGTAAATATTTAGACCAATAGTTTACAATACACATGACAACAGCGTCATCGGCAAGGAATTAAAGCATTTCAGATCAACTGAGATTAAGCAATTCTTTCATAAATATAATGAACATAAATAGTCCTAATACAGTACCTTGTGGTATTCTATAAGTTACTGTTTCCTTAAAAAAAATGTTTTCTTATCCGCCCCTCTAGTCACCGAAGTAATTCCCAGAAAATCCTAGGATTTTGTGTTGAGTAAAGAGAGACGAGGCCCTACAGTTTATTGTGGAGTCCGAACCACATCTAAGGCATCAACAGTCTCTCCCATCTTAATCCGAAATAAATTACAAATAAAATTACTTGCTCCGGGATGGAATCGAACCATCGATATATTCTGTACCGAGTAAATAGCTAATTGATCAATACCTCAATTTACTGCTACCATTATTTGTTTTCATTTTTATTAATAGTTTTTAAACATATTACTAATTTCTCACACTAGTAATACTTCTAGACTATTTACATGTATTTAGCAGCAGGCCATACTCGATGTGTCGAAGGTTTGCCTACATTAAGGTTGTTTACGCACCAGCCGCAACTTTTTGTAGCGCAACGTTTCGCAACTTTTTGTTGCGCAACGAAATAATGCAATAAAGTCGAACTATTTTCTACATGCAACATTTTGCTATTTCGGACCAAATATTGTTGATAATATCTTGGTTGTGGTGTTCTTTTAAGTTATAATTGTATATAGCTGGTCGAGCCTCGACCAGCACTCACAGTCGATCCGCGTCAATTGATTCGTCGATATGGACAGACTTCTTTTTCTCCATTTATAATAACACTTGTTTTTGAAAATGTACTTTACCCCACGAATGTTGCGAAGAAACTGACGACTCCTCTTCGGCAGCGCAACATCGCCCTCTAATTGCGAAACGATGCGAAACGTTGCATGGCACCGTTGCACGCGGTGTGCGCCCGTTCCATCTGACTCCAAAGCAAATTTGGAGCGTACAACGTTGCGCAATGCTGCGAAACGTTGCGCTACAAAAAGTTGCGGCCGGTGCGTAACCAACCTAACAGCACCCATCCAGACCATATGTTTTTAAAGTTTGCCATTATATTTTGTTCTTACCTACGTTTTGTCATTTCCTCTTTAATTTTTTTATTTAGAATGATCTATTGTTCTTATGATATACCTACTGGCTGCTTAACCATTATTATAGGGGCAGTTATATGTAAAATTATATACTTTATGTAATATACATATTACATTTTGCTTCTCAGGCCCCTATCAACAAATCGTAAACAAACGGTTCTAATACCTTTCTCAAATTATAGTTTAGCTATATTAAAATGTGTCTGGTCTACGCCAATATTACGGTTATTTATTTAAATTTGAAGTAATAAAATTGAGTTTCGGGAAAAGCATCGGCACGCTTTGAATTTTGGCATTGAAAGTCTAGCCAATAATCACTATTGCAGGTCAAAAATGGAAATAATAAGTTGCTAAATTTATGGTAATAAGTTTACAACCTTACTAACGCTGATAATTTTCATTCTTGTCCCTATTATAAAAAATCCTGTCGTATTATCTACCTATATTTTAGGTAAATACCGTCATACAAGAGAACGTGATAATTTCACAATTTAACACTTTTAAATCAATAACGTTAATAGTGACCAAAATTTGATGAGACATTTAAAAATGAAAAAAGTATTAAACTACAGACTGAACTGAATTAACTCTGTAGCTGGATGCGCAAAAGATGATAGTCCAATTTTATCCTTTTTGAGGCTGCAACACAACAACTGGACTTCCATCTATGTTATCTTGCTGTTTACAAAAAGTCACTATTCTAATACAAATATTTTTAAAAACATATCTTAATATATGGTTGTCCTACATTAAGCATACACGAAAGATGGTGGTCCACATCACTATTCATTCATTACACATACATCCTTTGTGCCCTTGTTTGTAAGTATAACACAGTTCTAAAAGATGGTAGTCCCGCTGATGAGATGGAAGTCCACATTATAACAGTAGATGATGAAACACAATAAAGGCACAATTATCATTTTGCAATGAACTTGACCTTAAAAGAAACACTAGATTTACTGCTAAATTGCCAGTTGTTTTGACTCCCATTAGTGCAACATTGTGACCTATTAGTGAAATGAATTAATCAAATTTACAGAATCTTTTAAAATCAGCTAGTGTCAATACGTACATATCACAGAAATCTCCCTTCTGTTGCAAACGCTAATGAATTTCCATTGATTAAGGATGGCGGCGATAATGAATAGAATGGATAAAATAGTATATTATTCAACGAGCCTATAATGATGTCTATTATTCACAAGGGTAATGTTTACGACACGAGCCGCCGGCGAGTTTCATAAATCGCCCGAGTGGATAATAGCCATTATATGGGAGTAGAATACTATACTTTACCCACGACTATAATGACAATTTTTAGCTCTATTTTACAAAACAAAATTTTAGGTTTTATAGCATTATTTAACAAAATTTATTTAATATTAACAACAATTTATTTTTTAAAAAATACTACCACTAACTACTTACTTAGTTATATTAATAGTTACATTACCGTTAGAGCAATGTGCCAATTGAATGGATGGTAAAGAATTAACATCTAAATTAATGTGTTGGTTATTATTATTTTTTGGATGTAAATTCACTGTATTTGCATTGGGAACTAGTGGCAGGATTATTAACTTGTATTTCTTACAAATTTTGTAAAATTTATGGGTAATTGTAAATTTGCGTGTAATTTTTGTTTTTGTATTGGGAACAGTTATTAAAAAAGTTGATCCAAGATCTTGCAAGTGTTCAGGTTTCATGGAATACATTTCATTTGCCAGACAAGCACCCATTATGCCCATTTATTAATGCAACCTTTAAATAAATTACGGAATTATTATACTTGAACGGATTTAATTTAACTTCTTACATTTGTTGCAAGATACTTTTAGTCAAATGCATCAGTAAGAAATTTATTCATATTTTCTGGTGTAAAAGTGACTTTTGCACTTTTGCACTTTTGAAACGAAAGTTTCACACACACAGTTTACCATAATTTTCTATACTGGTCCCTTTATTTTATATAAAGCGTACTTCTCAGCATAGAGAAATGTGTCCAAAATGTAGACGATTTACATTTTGTGGATAGTTCGGAAAAGTACACCAATAGAACTGATTCTGAGAACGAATTAGCATTTTTAGCAATTCTCCAATTCATAACAGATTTGTATACTGAAATATACAGTTTTCTCGATTTTTCTGTCAATAAATTCAAAGAGGTGATTTCAGCAGCTTTGGTAATGTCTGGCGGTGTACATGACATTTCATTTTCACTATCGGTATGCATAGTTTAATTTTTTTTATTTTAAACAACTAACAAACTTAAATGAACGAGATAAATATGACGCACAAATTTTGACGTTTCAAATCAATAACAAAATTACGCTTTGACACTTTGTCATGGCTTACTAATAAAATAATATAGCTTGTTGGAGATTGCCGCGTGTTCTTAATAGATGATGCTTTGGAAAAACTTACTAATGTAGTTTTTGAGTGTTCATTCAAGTACTTCTTCGGCGTGTACCATTTGAGTGCGACCTAGAAAACTTAGAGAGACAACACTTGTCTCTTGGTTGCTACAATTTTGACATTTTAAATTTTTAGTAAAGTCACTAATGTGATTTCTTATAAACAACTCACTGTCATCATTATTCGCTGCAAGGAATAATGGATAGCATTATCCTTGAGGAAACACATACATAATGGGTACATTATTTAATAGTCGTGGACAAATATTTTTTTTGCTGATTTTCTTTGCATGCCAAACCCAAAATAAATATATGAATCACAATATGTTCTGCTTGTAAAATTACTATAAATAAGGTAGTTTTTGTTGTATTAAAACAAATTAATTACATATTATGCCTTAAACATTATATCTTCCCCTTAACATCAACATACCTTTACACCTATAATAATTTTGTTAGTTATGGTTATTTAGTCGATAAACAGAGTTTACCATTATTTTGTTTCTTTGGAAATGCATCCATCCAAATATGTATGGGTATGCAAAGAGTGGAAGTCACAGTTTAGGGACTACTATCAATTCATACGACAGTAATGAAGATTCAAATGATGGAACTCCATCACCCGTTGAAAAATAATACAGTAATGTACATCTAATAGTATATTTAAGTTTTATAAAAACTATAAACTTTATATAAATACATTAAATATCACAATTAACTCACAAAGGAAATTACCATTTTAATAAAAGCAGCCCTCAAATTTTGTTTGCCACATTCTTCATAATTATTGACTACCATCTTCTGTGCATCCAGCTACATTGGAACTATTGCCGCTGTTCGCTTTCGAATTTAATAGACAAAGGACACGGTATTACCACAGCATAAGAAGTTTTCTTATGCTGTGGTATTACTGAATACATGGAATCATATGGACCTACCGATTATTTTAATTTTTGGATATGTTATTCTACTGCTCAAGAGAAGAAACTTTTGATAAAAACATTTTTGTGTGTGTACCTGGTAAGAAAGAAAATGCACTTCAACGCATACGGGGATGCGTATAATAAATATATTTGAAATTATACGGTTTTGATGGTATACTATTTTCTTATTTTTTACCAGTGGCGTACGTGGGGTGCACATATTACAAATAATTGAATAAAATATTGTATCCCATTTGTGTTTGTCTATAATTTGAATGTTTTGGTGGTATGCTATTTTTATACTTATTTTAACTTGAAATTTAAATATCAAAAATATGCATAACAATTTTGGCTTTTCCAATAAAACCTATCGGATACTTTTTTTCTTTAATAAAACGCACTTAAATTTAGAAACTTTTATACATATATTTAATTTAACAAAAGTATGGCATATAATTACATATGAAAAACAATATCTATCGAATGGTCTCCGCTGCTTGCGAAATACCCTTATGTCTAAATTTTCAGTGACATCTGAGCTTAATTGTGGTTAAACTAACAAATTAGGCATCGAATCTCACATTTGAGCTCTTGGATCGTTGCAGATTGTTGGTGTATACCTTACTTTTCACGTAACCCCAAAGAAAATAATCTAGCTGCGTAAAATCGCACGATCTTGGCGGCCAATTGACCACTGCTTCGTGAAAGTATTCTGCATCTGAACTTTGATCGCACTGAACGTTGGCTGTATGGCATGTGGCACCGTTTTGGTGATACCGCATATCGTCCAAATCCGTATAGATTAATTGCGACTATATAGAAAGTCGTTTATCATCGTGCGGTAACGCAGTGTATAAGGGGGGGGCATCTTTAGGAGTGAAAGTAGTAGTAACCCAAGTAGCAATTTTGCGACTTACGATCACGTTTCCACAGAAATTAACGTTGTGTAGAAAATTGTCTTCCTGTCACCTACGACCTCTAGCCGACTTGACGACGTCGCTTATCAGTTGTTGTGACCAAAGTGAAATGACACGTTTTAACAACATTTGGCCGACTACAATACATGGACTGTGAACTTTGCTTGCTGTCTTAGGTTTATTATTGACGTTGCGGAAACTTTGTCATGAGACTGAATTATCAACGTATAAGTTAGAGTCATTCTTTAACGTTTTATAGACGACGCATCGTAGTATAATGGGTGCATGATAAAGACGTTAGAGGAAAAGAAAGAACTAAAAAAAAAACAACATAACCTACATTTTTGTTGTGTTATTCTATTAATCTCATGATTTTCTTTGTCGCGCTGCCTTCTCAGTATCAATGGAGAGAGACGGGTCATTGAAATAATCAACTATTTTTATAACAAAAGAGTCATATATGGTGCATATTTTAGAAGGATTCATACATAAACATGGACGAGGTTGCTTTACACAACTCATATGACAGGTATCAAAATCAATGATCGAATAGTGCTGCCATATGACAAATATTACATCCGATACGCACTACTGGAAAACCGTTTACATATATTTTATATTGGTTCTTGTATAAGTCCAATTATTTTATTATAGTTGAAAATAAATGAGCTTCATTAGTTTTGTATTATCTGTTTTTTCTACTCTTTTAATAAAATCTCAAACAGATTCCTAGTTAGAGATAAAAATGCCGGAGATATATCTCTAGTTGTAGTATTAGTAATAAAATCACATTTGTTAGTATATTTGTTGTGCAGCGTGGGTAGTAAAAAAACAGCTTGTAATGAGAATGAGCAAGAATTTAAATCAATAACTTTCTTGGTACGATTCTTTCAGCTGCAGTAATAACTAACATGTATTGCATTGTATTGCAAATCACCCAATTGCCCAATGTAAAACGGCTTTTAGGTATTTCATTCGCAGAATGGCTTGCGTTCTCCAAGTGATAAAAGCCTTATAAAAAATTGTATTAAACTTATATAGAATTTATGAAGATGGGAAAAAGAAGGCCAAACCTGTTGAAACCAAATATCGTCTACCAAAAAACAACGTCGTGTATTAACATACTTCAATTAACCCGCATTACTCATCATTTCATCGCAACTTCGCAATCGCTGTTTGATGCTTGGATAGTTATGAACACTCATGAACGTCCACAAATTAAATATTTATATAGTGATATACAAAGGTTTAACTTAAGTACGCTAAAATATTTCAAGGCTCCTTAGCTTATTAAAAAAAAAGTTCATATAAACTGATGACCTAAAATTCTTCGTTTTAGAATGTTAAAATTTCCAAAAAAATATATAGTTTTTCTGATATTGTCGTTGTTAGCACAGCTATTTAAAAGGTTAGATTTATATTGCGATACAATTCAAACTGGGCGCTTGGTCGCTTTCCTGTCTTTGGTATGACCGCAACTTTTACCTCGCTTCATGCTTGGGGAATATAACTGGTTCTAATGAATCGAACCAGGATGGGAGTCATCTCGACTCCTTGTTGTAAGAGAGCCGGGAAGATGCCATCCCCTCTGGAATATTTGTACCGCTTAATTGTGCCGATAGCCTCTTTAATATTATTGGATGTGAAGATTTTTTCAGTCTCTCTAACTTCTACTATTTTAGAGCCTGGACACTGAGTGCTGGAAACTGCGTTTGCAAAAGCAGTTTCACACTTCCTTCTCTTCTTCCGATGTAGTTGCCGTCTGAGTTTTGCAGCAATGCAATGCTATTTGAGTGTTCTTTTGAGAGAACTCTTTAAAGTCGGATAACTGGGCACATGACGTAAGTTTCATCTTAAGCAGTACTAAAAAGGTCCGTAACTTAGAAGGAATAGTAGATGTTCCGAGGACGTCGCAGAAATCTACAACGCAAGATTAAAGCAGTGCTAAATTTTATGTAACTTTTAGGTAATATAGAATTGTCGTTGTTACTTTAACGTACCAGAATAAAAAAAAAGAGGATTTATATTTTTCCATCGTCGATTCGTTGGCATGTGTTAAGTCATTTTCGTGATCAATGATCATATTATTTGAAGTAAAATTAAAAACTGTCCTCAGAAAATATTTAATCAAAATTAGTGGGAAAATACTTATTTTCTGAATTTCGCTTTTCTTGATATTCTCGAAAATGCTTTCAAATGTGTAATTATTTTGAGACATTTTTTTTATTTGTAAAATATACAAGAGTGTCAAATTTAAACACCACTCGTAACGCTTCAAATAAGCGAGATATCGCTAGTGAGGCTCAAATTTGGAATATCCTGTACAATGTACAGACATTAAAAAAATAAACGTTTTTCTAGCGAAAAGTGAACAAGCTAGGAATAATTTGTAAAAAAATAAAATAATTTCTCGTATGTAGTCAATATTAATTCGTATATTATGATTCGCCACTGTCTTCGCGTGAAGACTCATGTGGGCATGGATGTGATACGATGACACGGATAAATGTAGATTTTACTAAGGTAATTTTATGCGGTTTTTGTCGAAAACGCTTGGATGAACCTGGTAATCAAAACCATTAATACGTTAACATAGATCACTGGTTTGGATGAATTTGTAAGTTTCTTTCATAAATATTGCCTATAATTATTTAATTGAGGCATCCTGAAATGTTTCCTCGTACCTTATTTTAATAAATTTATTCAAGCTGTGTGAATAAATAATACGTTAAGATCTATTTTATCGAAAACTAAACCGGTAAATGATGTATTATCCTATGTGATTGTCGTAAATACTACATTACAACAAATAATCTTAAAAAATCCGCTATTATTTTAGTAAACGTTGATAAACGTGTATCTAATTATTCTGTAGATTTTTGTAGTAAATGATTTATAATCCTTAGAGATGAGGTAACTATACTCCATTCATTTCATATGAGCACATAATTTTTTTTTACTTGAGCTCGCAGAGCGATCCTTTGTCCATCTTCTATCGTGCATAATTCTCTAGCATAGGCATACGGTACATTATATAAATACACAAAATGTATTTATATAATACCGCACGTCTATGTTAGAATTTTTAAGTGCTTACATGAAACGATTGAGTATATATATATATATATATATATATATATATATATATATATATATATATATATATATATATATATATATATATATATATATATATATATATAGTTAAATTCGTTTTCCGGGTATACTCCCGCGTAGGTGATAGGCCCCGAGGGGGACCGTGGTTGTCTGAACGACGTTTCGGCAGAATCTCATCTGCCATCTTCAGCTTCTAACCGTTAACTGCTTACTGCGGCTTCTGGTTACTCGAACTGAGTAACCAGAAGCCGCAGTAAGCAGTTAACGGTTAGAACCTGAAGATGGCAGATGAGATTCTGCCGAAACGTCGTTCAGACAACCACGGTCCCTCTCGGGGCCTATCACCTACGCGGGAGTATACCCGGAAAACGAATTTAACATTCACCACCCGCGAAAACCTGAAAAACAACATATATATATATATATATATATATATATATATATATATATATATATATATATATATATATATATATATATATGTATATATATATATAACTCAAATAATAATTACACCGACTTAAAGGAAAATTAGTCAACAGGCCGAACAGAAAGAAACTACCATGTTAAAAAATTTACAGAGCTTCATGCTCTATTTTGATTTTTTTTTGAACATAGGATATAACTTTTTACGAACTCATCGGAAAATTTCCAATTGCGACGGAACATGCTACTTGATGAATGCTACTCTTCATTCAGCTCTGTGTACTCTATTTCTGTATCAAGCTACAAGCAGTTAACTAATAAACTATTTAAATAATGAAATGAGAATGAAAAACAAATTATTATCTTACCTGAGCGTGATAATTAAGCAGAGTTACGAAATATTAGAAAATTCCATATTATCACTAAAATTTACATTATACACTTAGACAAGCGTCTAGGCAGACCAATTCTACTTTGGCTCCAAAGCTTCCCGCATGCACGTTACGCTGTACCAAGACGCTGCTGTACAGCTGGCAAAAGTGTGAAGTGTGAAACGTCAAACAGCTGATTCTTAAATCCAATAGGATTTGGTGTTTGAATAGTAATTGAATTTGTAAACGCAAATTTCTTATAGGCTGACGTACCATATATACATATGTTTCCTATAATATGGTCAATAAATGGTCAATAAATTATTATTATAAATAAAATGGGTAATTCTTTACAACAGCCACTTCTATATTTTTCGTGTTTTTTTTTTGTACACACACGTAAAGTGTCTCTATAGAAAACATTTGCTGCAAAGGAAATGTTGCGCAAATGTATTTCGTATTTTCGCACTGTTTTGGGGCAAGGGAAATAAGTGATTGTGTCGTGTTATCATTCACATAATAGATAAATGTCAGACTTGAATAGAATAAATTAAAGGGCAAGAGAAAGATATTTGCAATATCGTATTTTCGTACTATGTATGAGGGTTATCGTAAATTCCACCAAACGCATTGAAAAATTTTATTATTTTTTTTGTGGCATTTCCCATCATAAGCGCAACATATAATTATGTGGGATGTATTCCTAACATGACGGAGCATCGTACTGTGTATTTGTTTTTTTCGTCAGGCAGAAGTGGCTGTTGTAAAGAATGACCATAAAATGTGTTGGTTTACTTTTAAAAAATAATTTTTTTTCACCTCTGCCAAATTACACTTTTGGTCAACTAAGTGATCGTATTCCTATTTGAATTTTCTACAGTAACCATGATTTTACCAAATCACCTATGTGTTGTTTGTATATGGTTATATAAGTCGGGTGCATATATTTTCGGGTTAAATAAGCAATAATTCTTGGAGTCTTTTAAAAGTTATAAATACATCCCAAATTTAAATAGTTTTCAAAGTATTAAAATAATTATAATTTGAAATAGTTCTCAAGTCTGGTTGTTCCAAATAACCTAAAACAAAATTAGTGTAACGGTCAAATCATGCAACCCTTAGACATTCTAATTTATTTGCATTTGTTTCTATACTAAAGACAGATTATGTCGCCTTAAAATTCCTAAGTTAATTTGGGTCTCGTTGAATTCACGATAAGTATTACAAAGAATTTTTTAGATAGATTCTAGTATGGTCAGGCGTCAAGTTAATAATACAGTAATAAATTACATATTCTATAAAAAAAATAATTTCCTCTCAATATTTTTATCATGGCAAGTAATTTTGAGTTTTATTTCCGAGTTTAAACACGGGCGGGAAAATGTTTCCCAACTGCGCATGCGGATTGCGGAAGCCTCGAAGCCAAAGTAGAATTGGTCTCCCTAGACGCTTGTTACACTTAGACCTTATCTGTGAAGTACCGAATGTGAAGTAGACCCTTTTCCAAATAGGTATCGTGCATGTGTCCCGTATATGTATTGTATGTATATGTACGGTACGCAACAAATGGAATACAAATATTTCCCCTGGTACTGTTTGGTTTAGTTCTTTTGTTAGATTAGATTAATAACTCTACTTCGAAACTAAAATTATGAAGTCGTTCCTTTCTATTAGTTTTAATTAAAACATTTTTATACATTCAGGTACCGCTCTGGTGTTTACGTCGCCCCGGACAAAAAACAAATTGCCGCCCCTTTTAAAATTATTTTTTCTTAATAAAAGATGGTTTTAATTTGCAATAAAAACGTATATATTTAAAAAGAGACAAGTATTAAAACTTAACATTTGGTACAAAACAGTATAAATTAAAATAAAATAGAGTTGCAGTACCTATAGATACCTAGTTGTTATATTTTAAAAATATTTACTTAGTTTTAAACATACAGGGTGAAATTTTACCGCTATTACTATTTAGATTTTTTTGTCACTTATACCTAAAACCTAAATATAAAACCAAAGGTAAATACATAGAACCACAGTAATACATTGTTTGTTTGAGTTATAATCAGAAGAATATTTTCTTCTCACTTTCAATTCTGCAAATTTTTTTATTACCTCTTTTAAGTTTATTTGATCAGCAATTTCATGTTCAATTGCTAAAACGGCCAACGTAAAAAGGTTTTGATTAATTTTAATTTGGAAAAACTTCTTTCTTCACTTGCTACTGATATTGGAATAGTCAGTACTATTCTTAAGGCAATGCTAAGATTTGGAGCAAAATTTAGCATTGTTATTATTTTAAGAACATCACTTGGACTCTTTTTTGCCCCAAAGTGCACAAACTGCAGAAATTTCCTCTACTAATTCTATACCGTTAATGTCAGCTGATTCACCATTAGTTAAAAATTTTTCCAAACCTTTGCAAATCTTTATCAGTGTCTCTTTAGGCATGGTTTTCAAATCATATATATTATATAGAGATTTAAAATGGTTACTATGGTGATTCAATTGTTCAAATCGACTATCTAGTGCGTTTAATGCTTGATCAATAGCATAGAAGAAAAATTCTATTTTGTATTTTTCTTTGGGATCTTCGATTGGTTCGTCTCTTACCTCATATGAAAATTGGCCTTTATTCTTCTTATGTGGTGTCACGGCGTTGTTGATTCAAAATTGGCTTCGATGTTAATTTCATCAGCCAATTCTCTTGCGTCAACAATAATTTCATTGAAAGACTTATCTGATCGAAGATTTTTAAAGAAATTTTTGCAGTTTGCTAGAAGATCAAACGGTTTTTTCAAATCAAAATCTTTTGTTTGCATAAGCTTGCTAATGGGATTAATACAGTTTAAATTTTTGGATTTAAATTCCTAATTCTAGATTGCACTCCTGCATTGTTGCCCCTCATGTTAGCCCCGTTATCATATCCCTGCACTCTTATATCTTGCACATCAAGTCCCATTTCGTGAAGCTCTTCAATTATAAATTCATATAGTTGTCTTCCTGTAGATCTTTCCACAGGTAAGTAACTTAAAAAAGCTTTCGTGGATTTTTATTTCGACATCGTTTGAATCAGAGTCAGACTTATTGATGGAAACATATCTAATTATCAGGGTCATTTGCTCCACCTTACTCACGTCAGGAGTGTAATCTAATATTATGGCATAGTATTTAGCTTTTTTTATTTCAGCAATAATATGCGATTTTACACTTTCGTGAAGCAAATCTATTATCTCGTTTTGAATGTTTTTTCCAAGATGGTGAGTTTTGGTTTCCTCTTTTTTTAAGCACTCTCCACACGTGTTCCTCCCTGATGGGAACAGCAATTCAAGTATTTTTAAAAAGTTGCCGTTATTATGCTCAGACAGCTTGTCGCTTGTACCTTGAAAAGCTAAAAAACTTTTACCGAGCATTTTAGTAATTGCTACAAAGCACCTCGTACCAGTGATTCGTTTCAACGTTAATAACTCTTTAGGCAACTGCATCTAGTTGTACAACACTTTGACTCAGTTCTAGCCAGGATTTTTGAGCCTGAATATAATTTTTAGAAATTTCGTGATCCTTTAAAGTTTCAACGATGTGCTTCCAGCTTTTAAAACCTGCTCTTATAACTTGCTCTCCAATTCTTAAAATTCGAGAATAGTAATTTGCGTTAAATGTTCGACCAGTGCCGCCATCATAAAGAAATTTGTAATTAAACAATGGTTTAGGTGAACTAGATCGTACTAAAAAACTTCTTTCGGCATCTCCTGAAATTCTAGGCCACAATGCTGGATCTGTATACCTAAAGTTTGTAGAGTGCATTCCGTGCGTGGTAGGGCGGGGTCAGTTTGCAGAAGTAGAGTGTTATTAGCGCTAGCCAGGGTACCTTCTGTAAGTGCCAAGGCGATGTCAGTTGGTAGGGTGCTTTCAGTTGGTGATAAAGTTGGTTTAGAAATATCGTGTATTGATTGGTCATGGTCACCAACACTCTCTGATGATTCCTTTTTATCTGAATTTTTGGAGATATTTGCTTTGGTACTAATGGTACTACCGAACCTACCTTGTAAATAATTGTGCAGAGCACCAGCTTGTTTTCGCTTTTGGGTTTCCTTCTCTAGCCTTCGCTTTTTGTAATGATGGCCGGACAATTTTCTTTGCGCGTCCAGACATTCCAAAACAACAAATTAAACAATACAAAATACGCTAGTTAAAATAAGCCACGGCGTTGCTAAAAATAAAAATTGGAAAAGTCTTCAAATCCAATCAGTGACTTTGTCTCACAGTTTTGAAAAATAAAATGCCTAGTTTTAATTACCTAATTAAACTATTTTTAAATACAAAAACGAATTTCTTCTCTTCTTTTCGAAAAAATAGTTAGTACTTTTAGTAATTAAAGCTAGGCATTTAATTGTTTTAAACTGCGGGACAGACTAAGCCACCGTCACCCACTAATCATATTTGAAGATTTTTCCTCTTTTACCTTTTTATGGAACGCATTGGCTTATTACTACACAAAATTATAATTTATTAATTAGTAGGATTTTTTTCAAAGATTTTCTTAGGTGTGGTGGACTCCCTCGAAGGATCTTCACCTTGCTCGCGGTGAGGGGGCTTGCGTGCTCTAATGAACTGAGGGCTATGCCGGCGGTAGCTTAGCTACCGGCAGGGACTCCCATGCCGGACAGGCCGAGGGGAAGAGCCAGACTAAGAGAGATCCACTCACACACACATATACACCTTACACCTACACACAAATGCTTGGTCAGAAAGACTCCTGGGTTCGCCCTCTTCCAGGTGGAGATTCGAGGCGGGGCTCCTGGATTGGGATCGTGTTGGAGAGGTAGCAGTGAAAGAAGCTGGGGATGGTACACCCAGTGCCGCCGGATAGTATAGGGGCCCACCCTTGCATAGCCAGCGTAGGGGGCTGCCCTTTCACCCGGTGTATAATCCCGGAGTTTGTAGTAGTGCCAGGTGGCGCCTGGAATAGGGCCCTGCTGCTTTCTTCGGGGGGCTTCACTAGTGGCTGCCAACCTTTCTCGCCGGGATAAAGCCTAGCCTTGTGCTTCACCTGGGGGAGGGGGAATCCGAGGAGTCAGACAGCCTAAGCATACACATACATCAACACTATACATACACACACACACCTACACTTACACACAGAAACATCTAGACACACAAATCCCCCCCCCCAAAAATGGAAGAAGAGAAAAATAAAGAAATAGTCAACGTACCCGTTGAAGCAGAGCTCCCTAGCTCAGAAGTGAAGGTGGTGGCCACCGAGCCGCTACCTCACCAGGAGGAAGATCTTCTGAGGTCTCCTAGTGACGAGTCTGAGGAGGGACCGAAAGGTTCTACCACGGACGAAGTCACCGAGGATGCCCTCAGAAAAAAGAGGGAAAAGAGGAAGGAGTACAAGAAGAAAGTCAGAAGCAGGAGGAAGGAGCAGAAGGCCAAAAGTTCAATGCCGGGCGATTCACTTCGACCCGTAGAGCTGGAGGGCTCTGTTCTAGCCTCTTCTGCTTCGGCGAGCGCCAGCCAACCGGCCCCAAGTTCTAGGCTTACCGTCAAGGATAGCCAGGAGCACCGGACTGGTAGGCAGGCGTACAGAGACCGACCCTCTAACACGAGGGGCCCTAAGGCAAGGTGGGCAAGAAGGGAGGAAAGAAGGGAAGCCAAAAGGCAACCTGTTTCACTCCCTTCTGCTCCTGCTTCGGTGAGGGGGGTAGAGGAACCTGGAAGTCGGCAAAGACTTCCAACTACTCAGCCTCCGACCAAGGGCTCCAAGCGGCAGAGGGTTGCAGAGAAGACCACCTCTCCGGAGCGGCGGAACAAGCGGGCCAAGGCGGTCCGGACACCCTTGAGACCAGCAGGTGATGCGGTTCAAGTGTCTCCCTTACTTAGGGGAAGCACAGGGGCTGCAAACCTGCGGGCCTCTGGGGCCGGGCCACAACTGGCCAGCTATAGTTCTGCTGCCAGGAGAGAAAATCAGGTCGTTATAATGTCTAGCCGCGAGGCTGGTATTATCACACCTGAAGAGGCAGAGCGTCTGAGAGGACATCTGGTGGAGGAGATGTTGCGGACCATGGCGGGCCCCGAAGGGGGTCCTCAGGGTCCGGAACTTCATTTCAGGAACTCGGGCCGGGTAGAACCGGGCTGGTTCCTGATATCTGCCGAAGATGAAACCTCCAGACGTTGGCTCCTAGAGGACTGGGCAACTCTGGTCGAGGGAGACGTCAGCTTCCGCGCTTTGCGAGCGGCTGATGCCCCATGGCCGGAGAGGGTTGGCTTCTGGCTGAGAAGCCAAGAAGTCGGCCTAAGCCGAGTCCTTAGAGTGTTGGCTCTCCAGAACCGCTCCCTCAACATTGGGGCATGGCGGCATCTGGAGACAACAGGAGGTCCTGGTGGGTGGCACCTGATCTTCATGGTTGGCCAAGACACGATCAGACACCTGGAGGACTCCGGGTGGGTGCTCTACTATGAGCTGGTAACTCTGACAGTGCGCAGGTTATCAGCTTGGGGTGGAGCCACTCGCCAGGGGCCTTCCGGGGTCGACATGTCGAGGCCGACCGAGGAGAAAAGGAAATAGGTCACCCAAACCCGCACCATGCAGATCCCCCCATGGACCTATTGCGGGTGAGTCAAATAAATCTCCAGCACAGTTAGGATGCCACTGGGGAACTGGTGAACAACTTGACAGGTAAAACTGGAGAAATTGTACTAATTCAGGAACCCTATGTTTTTAGGAATCGAGTTAGGGGACTAGGAATGTCCGGCTACCAGGTGATAGTCGGAAAGGAAGGAGGGGACGACCGACCAAGAACTTGTATAGTAGCCTCCAAGGATCTGCAGTTGGTGCCATTGCCCCAACTTGGAACCAAGGACGCTACAACAGTCGTCCTAGAATATAAGGTAAGAAATATTAAATGTAAGGTAGTAGTTAGCAGTATTTATCTTCCATATGATAACGCGCGACTACCGCCTACTCAGGAATTAGAAGATATAGTAGCATTTGCAAGGAATGAAGGTCTTCCATTAATAATTGGATGCGACGCCAATGCTCATCATATAGTGTGGGGCAGCTCCGACGTCAACACCCGGGGCGAAGCTCTACTAGAGTACCTGGCGTCGACGAACCTACAGGTTATGAACAGAGGAAAAGAGCCAACGTTTATCAACCGCATCCGCCAGGAGGTGATAGATATTACGCTGGTCTCTCAAAGTCTGATGGAAAAAATTTCTGACTGGAGGGTAACTCAGGATATCTCGATGTCCGATCACAGGATGATTAGATTCGAGATTGGGTCCGATAGGACAGAGGACACCCTCCGAAGAAATCCAAGAAAAACTGACTGGGAGAGGTATCTCCTTACTCTGGCAAGTCTTCAAGACGAACCGGAGGGGGAGGATTATCTCCCCTGAGGAATTGGACATAAAGGTAGAAAGCCTAGAAAGTCATATAGTCTCAGCATACGAGGAAGCCTGCCCACTCAAGGCCGTGGGAGTACGTAGGGCCCGATGGTGGAGTAGGTCGCTTGATGACCTGCACCGGACGGCCAGACGTGCTAATAATCGAGCCGTCAAGAGAGGGACGGATTCCTCATGGGACGACTTCAAGGAGGCTAGAAGAAATTTTAAAAAGGAACTAAGGCGTAGCAAGAGAGAAAGCTGGCGGCAGTATTGTGGGGAAATGAACTCCCTACCGGAAACCGCCAGACTGATGAAAATACTCAGCTGCGAGACAAAGGAGACAATAGGATCACTACGAAGGCAAGATGGGACTTGGACTACTTCTAGGGAGGAGTCATTAAGACACCTCTTAGAGGTTCACTTCCCGGGCGAACGCCCTGCCGCTGCAGTACCCTTGGAGCGGCCGATGCCACCAGTTGACTGGCGGCTTGCCGAGGAGATTGTAAAGGACGGAGCTGTAGTCTGGGCAGTGAATGAGTTCGAGCCCTTTAAAGCAGCGGGGCCAGACGGGATCTTCCCAGCTCTGCTTCAGAAGGGCCTGGATATTCTTCTACCGCATTTAAGAGGAATATTTGTGGCCAGTCTGGCACTGGGATATGTTCCCCTGACCTGGAGGTCAGCTAAAGTGGTCTTTATCCCCAAAGTGGGAAAAAGGACTACACAGCTGCCAAATCGTTTAGGGCGATCAGTCTCACGTCCTTCCTGCTAAAAGCATTGGAAAGGATAGTGGACAGATATCTGTTGGAAGGGGACCTAGCCAGGTACCCATTCCACAAGAATCAGCACGCATATAGGCGAGGGAGGTCCACGGAGATAGCCCTTCACGCCGTCGTGCATAAGGTAGAAAGGGCCCTCCTGCATAAGGAGGTTACCCTAGCAATATTTTTTGATATAGAGGGTGCCTTTGATAAAGCAAGGACTACTACTATCTGCGATGCCCTTCGGACTAGAGGTACTGCTCCAGTACTGGTCAGATGGGTGAAATCTGCGCTGGAAGAGAGACGAGTTAGTGCTGCTTTAGGAGACTGCCAATTGGACGTCGGGGTGAGGGGCGGCTGTCCACAAGGCAGCTGCCTATCACCCCATCTATGGTGTCTAATAATGGATGGTCTCTTGGAGCGCCTAACTTCGGAAGGATTTTATGCGCAGGCATATGCGGACGACGGGCTGGTCCTAGTGACCGGCCGCTTCTTAAATGTCGTTTGCAACAGAACGCAGGTAGCTTGTAGAATAATAGAAAGATGGTGCGGCGAAACAGGTCTCTCAGTCAATCCATCTAAGACTGAGATGATCCTATTCACCAAGAGAAGGAAAATAGAGGATTTTAGGGCACCAACCATGTACGGTAAACCTCTTGCGCTTGTGCAGAAGGTTAGGTATCTGGGAGTGACCCTGGATAGCAAACTGTCATGGGGGCCGCATATCGACAACGTCATCAAAAAAGTCGACTGCGACCTTCTGGCAATTGCGCCGAGCGGTAGGTAGGAACTGGGGCCTCAACCCACGGATCCTACACTGGCTGTACACGGCGGTCATCAGGCCTAGGCTCCAATATGGATCAGTGGTCTGGTGGCCGAGCGTGGACAGAGCGATGACGTCCCGAAAGCTGGCAAAAGTCCAGAGACTAGCCTGCCTAGGGATCACTGGCGCAATGAGGACGACACCGACAGCTGCTCTGGAGGTTCTGCTAGGCCTGCCAACGCTTCCCTCGTGGATAAAGAGGGAGGCTATGGCGGCCTATCTGAGAATGCGGGATTCTGGGAGCTGGCAGTGTTCAGGCAGAGCTGAAGGTCACGCAGCAATTGCTGGACTGACGGAGAGGGAAATCCCTCTCTCAGTCCTGAAGGTGAGAGAAGCGAAAGATCAGCTAAGGTTGGAAAGGAATTACACTCTCACTCTTCCTAGTAGGGAGCAGTGGAGTGAAGGAAGAATTGACTTCCGCCCGGACTCTCTGGTGTGTTATACAGACGGATCTCGGCAGGCCACTAGATCGTCTTCCGGGGCGGGAATATATCTGGAAGGCAAAGAAGTACAGGAGAGCTTTGCTCTAGGCTCGTACACCACGGTCTTCCAGGCAGAGGTTTACGCCATCCTAACGGTGGCAGGTAAGGCTGAGGTTAGGAATGGGGCGGAACAGATAATATATATCTGCTCCGACAGCCAGGCTGCTCTAAAGGCGGTGTGCTCCCCCAGGACGAGATCAGCTCTCGTCCAGGAGTGTGGGGATGCCCTAGAAGAGCTGGCTAGGCATAAACAAGTGAGACTGGTATGGGTCCCGGGACATATGGGAGTTCCAGGCAACGAGAAGGCCGATGAATTGGCTAGACTCGGAGCCGAGGAGCCCTGTCACGGGCCTGAGCCTATGTTAGGTATTTCAAGAAGGCAGGTCACAACGGCCCTCGATGAGTGGGCCCACGAGACACTGAGGACGCACTGGAGGACCAACAGGGCCTGCAGGCAAACCCGAGATTTTGTGACGGGGCCGAACAAATCGAGATCGGCCTGGTTGCTGGGACGGAGTCGTAAAACTCTGAATCTCTTAATCGGTGTTCTGACAGGCCACTGCAGACTTAAGAGGCATCTATCATTGATAGGTATTGAGGAAGACCCTACATGTCCAAGATGCAGGAGTGATGAAGAGACATCTTACCACTTCCTGGGACAATGTGAAGCGTTTGGGCGCCTGAGACACAGTATCTTCGGTTCTGAGGCGCTTCTAAGGGAGGAGATGAGCTCCCTCGCAATGAGTGACATCCTGACCTTCATCAGAAGGTCGGAAAGATTCGATGAGGGAGCAAGAGAAGCACATGGCTGAGGGGACAGCTGGGGGTTGGTAAAAAGGGCCCGTCTGAGGCCTACTTGCCAGGCGTCAGCCTCCCCCACCATTACCATTACCATTACCATTAGGTGTGGTGGATCCAACAAAACGAACAAATTGTGAACCACCACAACGAACATATAAAAACTAAATATTTAAAATCTAAAATGTTTGAATTTTTAAGATGGATTTTTTTGTTCCTCTTTTTTCGCGGCGAAAATCCCAAATAAATTAATAAAAATCCGTCGCAACAATCATATAGAAACTGTTTTAAAGTGTATAAGTACGTATTGTGGAAAATATTTTTGAAAATAAGTCTTTACCACTTAATATAGGTATTTGCAGAAGTACTTACCTTTAGAAATTGTCAAAACGCACAAAAGTCAGTATCCCGAACTAAACTATTAAATATTTTTAATATTTATAAACTTACTTCAAGAATATGTTATCACCGGCACCGACGCCCTTGCAATAATATAATTGCGCTTAGATGACTCTTTATATAGTAAGGCGCGAAATGTCCATGTCCATGCATGTTATGTCTTGTAGTTCCTATTTTAAACAAGTAACTATATACTTACAAGTTCATGCAGGGTCATGCGCGTCTTTTAATTATACGTCTTGTTTTATTTCAAAAATAAATATGCTTTTCTTAAAAAGGTGTTTTAATATTTTTCTAGCTTTAAAGCATAACAAACCACAAAGATCAAATGTAAATTGCATAGTACTTAGTTTTAGTTAGAGAAAAAATCAACAAGTACTGTAAAATTTATATTAATTGAGAATAATAAATATATCAATATTTGGTTCACGTTCAGAGGACGAAAATGTCGCCCTCAGGTTCGCCGCCCCGGACATGGGTCCGGGTTGTCCGCCTCTATAGCGGGCCCTGATACTGTTTTTGTTACAAGGGTAACATGTGTATATTAAAAACGGTAATCTAATATTTTAATTAAAAGCCTACATATTCCGATTTAATTATAATAAACTATACAATTTATGATCTGAAAAAAAAACTTTAGTTATTGAAGTACCTACATTTTGTTTTGTTTACAAGTGAAACAATACAAGAATGTGGGGTTATGTTTTTATTTACTCCAAGTGTCCGGCAGATTCCATAGATACAGTTCAAAAATACCAGTGTAGTTGTAAAACACGTGCACTTGATAACTGGAATGCAGTATAATGTGTAACTAAAGTAGACGGAGCTTAATTATTGGAAAGCGATCCTAGTGAACTATGAGATAGACAATACAGAAAATTATAAACATCTGCCTGGATAAACTTATGGATATAGCTCTCTAATTATCTCATGAATAATGTTGAATCCTCGTTTCAAGAGAACAATTTTTTAAGTAAATTTATGTTTTGTTGAGTTTGTTGTTGTTAATCGAAAAAGAGTACATTTGGGCTTAAAACGGTAACTCCAAAGGAGGACATGTACTCTTTAAAAAATACGGTTGGTAACCCTATCACTGCTGATCAGTATAACATAATATTTCACGTGTCTGCGGAACTATATAAAAAAAAACTGTCATGTCATAAGAAGAGTAGGTAGAGAAAAAATTTATCGTGATATATCTTGTAACGAGGCACTCAACTAACACATAAAAATGAACTCTACGAGAATTTCTCGACATAACAATATCAGCCTAACAAAAGTTGACCCATACTGATTTTCAACCCGTCTAACCTTAAGGTCTATTGCTATGTTGTAAATAATAATTAACGTAGATAGGTTGATCCCATATGAGTAATTATTCATGATAAAGGAAACAGAAAAATTCTCATAAAATTCCTTTATTAATGTGACCGGTTTCGTGAACAAATTAATTACTTCACATCATCAGACACAGGACTACAATAGAAAATGTGTGGTGGTTACATACATACATAAATAAATGTTAATAAGTTAGTAAAACTTAAAAAACAGGAATACAGAAGACAATTATTTCAATATTTTTTAAATTAGTAAAAACTTGTAAATAAAAAATGTTTGATAAAATTTGTACCAGAAAGATTGAAATTATTTAAATTAATCAGGATTACGTTAGTTTAAAAATTATAATATAGAAAATGTAAAATTTAAATAATTGAAATGTGTAAAAAAGGAAATTATTTTTATATAATACTTACATTTTTATAAATATAAAACCAGGGTAGTCAAATTAGAATTAAAATAGTTTTGCAACATGTCAAATTATAAGTAAATGTAAGATATAAATTTTGTTAGTATCTAATTAACCTTTTTTAATAAAATTTCTAAAATTTAACGTGCTTCTTTTAAACACATACATATACTACAATAGTTAAAATCTAATAAGGGATAAATATTTTTTTAAAAAGAAATAGATTAAAAATAGTGCCCTCTAACGGACTCTATAAGAACTAACGTACAATAAAATTAAAATTAAGTTAGAAAACTATGTGTGCACCAGGTTTCTTTTTTCACAATAGTGGAGTTAATTATATTTCGACTGCAGATGGTGATAGCGGTGAAATTATATTTGAACGTGGTGGAAAAATTAACTTCTAAGAAATTGAGGTTATAATGTCGAGCACGTGGGACAGATTTCAGTAGAAAAATTACAATAATATAAATTAAATTAGATAACCACAGAGAAAGTCAATGAAGATTGAAATTGGATCTGTGAGTTCAGAGATAATGTGTTGGGATCTCTTGAATCTTTCAGGATTTCTAAACTTTCAAGGTTATTAATCAAATTTCCTCTTTTTCCTAAATGTAATATTTTAAGAGTATTATCAAATGTATGGTTGCTATCTGCAAGATGTTTGGCAAAATGGGAGAAACCTGATGAAGAGGTAATACACCGGACGTGTTCTTTTAACCGTGTTTTAAAATTTCTATATGTGCAACCAATATATGTGCCGTTGCATGTGTTACACGAAAGTTTATAAACCCCACATCTATCTAATGGGTCTATTTGATCTTTACCATTGACAAACAACTTTTCTATAGAGTTAGTTGATTTAAAGGAGATGTGAAAAATATTTTTAAAGCAGTTAGAAATTTTATATGAAACAGGGCCTATGAATGTAAGAGAACGGTATGGAATCTCAGATGGAACTTCTCTGTATGTATTTATGTACACTGTATTTTGGACATATTTATTTAATCTTTTTGTTAGTAAGGTATCAATTAGAGTAGTGTTATAGTTATGAGTAGCTGCTATTTGTTTAATAACCGAAAGTTCCTGATTGTAATTATTTAGAGATAAAGGTACTTTTAATAATCTATTAATATAACAATTAAAAGCTGCCACCTTATGTGAAAAGGGATGCAGGGAAGTATTATCAATAACTACACCAGTGTGTGTAGGTTTTCTATAGATATTAAAATAATGTTTGTTATCTTCTAATGTTATGTTTAAATCTAAAAAATTTAGTGAACGGTTATTATTTTGTATTTCTAATGTGAATTCAATTGTTGTGTGAATAGAGTTGACGTAATTTAAAAAAATTGGTAATAGATTAGGGGGACCTGACCAAAGAATTAGGATATCATCAACATAACGGTAATAATATTTTATATACTGGGTGTATGGGTTGTTCTTTAAAATGTGAGTTGATTCCAAGTAATGCATAAAAATATCTGCTAAAATAGGAGATAAAGGACTTCCCATTGCTAGACCGGTCTTTTGTACAAAGGTGTCATTATTGAAATTAAAAAAGTTTTGTTCTAAGCAAATTGTTAATAAATAAGATATATCCTCAATATTATGAGAATTTTTCTGTTTCCTTTATCATAAATAATAATTGTTTGTTATTATCTTATCATATTTCATGTTCGTTAATATATTAGTTTTTATAACTGATTTATGGTTATCATCACGGTTATCTATCTAAAAAATAATTTAAAAAATCAGTATATATGTATATTTTATTTTTTACGACTGAAATAATATACTACACTAAGCTTCTTTATTATAGTATTTACAAGTTTCTATGTATATGATTCACCATAACCATTGATTCCTCTTGACTTCTTATATCAAGAATTATCAATCATTTTGTTGATATCACCAGAGACAAAACACATTATATCTGATTTCTTCTGGGAAGTGTCATACGCACTAGGAAGAACGGTTCCTCGTAGTGGTGAAACTATTCTGGTTTTGATTTGTCTATTTGTTTAAGTTCTTATTTAGGAGCAGATATATGAAGCGTCTAGGAGGCATATTGTACATCTGATATTTTATTACATGAAGACCATCATAATCCAGCCAGTTTAGCTCTAGAATCCAATTGCAATATTCCATCCTACGTTCGTAATTATTTTCGTACTGTAAGTGCTGGTGCAATTGGTATTTAAAAGATTTATAGGGGTATTGGTGCAAAATTTGGCTTACTGTTTGGTGACTGATTTCCAATTTACCTTAAAGAAACAGTCTTATCAACTTCTACTCGAGCCAAAACATTAATTTCCGTTCCTTTGTCAAGAATGATCATTGTTGGGCTCACTTTTCAATTGATTTTCAAGACGATTAAAATAATTTCTCGCTGGATATTGTCTATCAGGATATCGTTCGGCATAAATGTGTCTAGCCGCAACGACATTTTTTTCTACATTCCCCATAAATAATTAACATGTCAGCTTTTTCATCTCTTGTATAAATTTGCGGCATTTTGAACATAATGAACAAGAATTTTAGATAATTTTTAAAGACACAATAAAAACACCGGTAAACCAACAAATGTTTGACAAGCTAAATATTTCATTGTTTTCAAAGCCACCTTAGTTATTCCTTAACATTTAATTAGAACAGAATTATATTTTCTTATTTTCTTTTAACTGTAATTTTGTTTGTAATTATCGCACATTTTAATACGACATATGAATAAATTCCTTATTAATAGTATTAACAAATGGAACCACGGTACTAATATGGTTCCATTTGAAAAAATTGAGTTTGGCCCCAAAAACCATTTTGATGAACTTTATTTGCTCATAAATCACGTAATTTAGTATTTTTGACGAGATTTCAATTGTTTTAGCATTACACGGGTCATTTAGAATAAATCGGTCATCGTCACGGCACACTTAAATGGAAAATTAAAAATTATGTTATAAAAAATATTGACGTTTGAAATGTCATTTATGTCAATCGAATTATACAACACTCGATGCTAAATAATGAGTACCAATGCAACTTTCGTATGTTTCTACATCGGCAGCGCTCTCTGTTTCTTTGCTTATTGGGCGCATGCCATGCATTTCGCACCCTAAATTTAACGAATGGCGATTGGTGAGCATATCTCCCTCGCCTGACTTTATTTGTTTGTAATCTCTAGAGTCTCTGCTTGCATCCTAGGGGTATAATTTTTTCTTTATTTTTATTTTTAACTATAGTTGTTTTTTAATATACAAGCATTTTTTTTAAAATGTGACCTGGAGCTTAAAGAATCCTCAACTAACCAATCAGCAACTTGCATATTGTGTAAAAAAAGAGTTAAGATTTTTTTAGTAATACCACAAACTTAAAACTACATTTAATGGGGATTTATCCGATAGAGTTTTCCGAAACTCAATTGCCAAAAAAATAGTCAACCAATAAAACAAATGAACACACAGTAACACCAGGACCGTCAACTTATTTTCATTAATATCAGACACATTTCGAATAAAATCAATATATTTTTTTATCACATATTTTGATTCAATATAATTTTAGTAGACTAGCGTCGGCAAACATAACTCATGTCAATTGCCATCACTGGATTATTTTACCTATTTGAGTCACCGCGTACCGGCTACCGTTTTAATTCTCGGTGCTCGTATATTGTGCCATCCGAGATATGAAGTCTCAAATCATTCGAATGATTTACGTCTTGTAATACAGTTGAGTGTCGGTTGTTCTCGGTTGTGCTCGACATTCAACTAGTTACAATCGAGTGATGAGGAATCTGAAATCATTCGAATGATGACCACATGTTCTCGAGATATCTCGAGATATTGTAATAATCGAATGATCGATTATTTTTCAATCGATTTATCCCATCACTACATAAAACATACCACATAAATTAGACAACTCCTAAACCAAAGCCGAAGCTGCGCGGACAGAGGTTACACAGTTGAACAAAACGCGGACACACACACAACCAAACCCCTCGACTTTGTCAGAATCAAAACCGAGATTTGAACCCAGAAGTCGATAGGCATTAAACCAGGTACGTTTGTCACTTAACGCTCTGGCAAACTGCTCTCCCGAGTTCGATAAATGCTTATACTATTTATTTTTTTACTTTGCAACTTATCCTGCAGCTGGATTTTTTTACACGTTGGATGTTTTATCTAATTAAATAAAACAAATAATTTCAGCATATTTTGATTTAGCGTTTACTGAGTGAACAAGATGGAATTTCCTATATAGAAATAAATTCTCTCGATAAATAATAGTAGTGTGCCAAAATGCTGGTTATATTTTGTAATACTAACAAAAAAACAGATGATAAAAATCTGTGTAAACTCTCAATTATCCGAACAAATACTACGTTGGTGATTATCTTAGAATGATACTGAAAGCTGTCAGCGATTGCGAAAGCAGTGATTTGGCAGGTGTATCAGCCTGGAGTCTGTAATGAAGGGTGGTTAAAGCAGATGATCTGGCTATAATGAACAGGCACTGCATCTAACCAGGGTTAGCGGAGGTGATTATATTCCGCTTAGTATGGAGGATAGATGTTCTTGGCAGCGCCCTATAATTATTAGCACGGCCAGTGATGAATATCTAGCCTGTCGTGCCAACTCTGACGGGTTATCGCCTCAATTCTTCACGTATTATACCTCATATTAACCACGTTTACACTAACTACTAAGTAATTATTATCCTTGCACAAAACCTAGAAAATTTCAGGACGAGATATAACTGAAAAGGAATATTAGAACTAATTTAATGATGTGCAGTAGAATAATACGATTTCTACAAAAAATTTCATCCATTCTTTCTTACTACTCTAATCTGATAGACATGAAACTCTTATTCCTATATTCAGGAATATAAAAGTTAAATTAATACTGCGTATTAACACCTTAATATGACGGTCACTTGATAATATAATTGATAAATACTAAATGGAGTTGGGGTATAAACGTAGTTACTTATAACTATTGGTGTAATCTGCAATTATGGTGTTAGTTTTGTATATAATTTATGTCTATTAGTTATGGCAGCTAACTAGAGCTATCTATCAGTTGCCATTTGTAAAGCCGTTGTCTGATTATACGTTATCCTGACCTCCCGACAAGTGTAAACCAAGGTCTAACCAAAAACTAGACTATCAGTGTATGCCTTTGCACCTGCTATCGTTTGACCTATTATTAGTAAACACTACTACAAGTGTTTAAATAATAATATTTTAATAAAAACAACAAGTTAATAATATGTTGAGTATTTTCACAGACGCTTTGTAGAGCAAACTAAACTGGAACGAAATCTGTATTTAATTTGCCAAAAAAATAATTAGGGTAATAGCAGTTTTTTAAATTATATGTATATTGTATTTACTCTGATATTCTTTAAAGTAACCTTTAAACATAATAATTTATATGCGTATTTCATAATAAATGACCGAGCGAAAAGCATGACTTTTTAACCATGACCGCACTCCTAAACACTTTGATAATGTTTGGAGTTTAATAATTTTTTAGCACATAGACCAATTTCAATGATTTTTTTTTCATTTTGAAGTGAATTTTATCTGGATTATCACAGTTTTCCCAATTTAAAACTGTTCTATAAGATTCCGGTGTGTCAGCAATGGGTGCATATTCTAACATACAACATTCTCTTCTTAACATTTTCTTTCTTGAGTTATCTCATTATCTGTCTTATTGTGAGAGATACTAATTGAATGAACTTTAGCAAATAAATAACAAAGCATGACATAACAAAAGCAAAACGTTCCTTAATATCGAGTATATCTTTAGCTGCGATTAAAGTTTTTATTTGTTTTAGCATGCACTCAATCAAATTTGCTGCTATAATTTGAAGGATATTGTTCCACTCTTTAGTGAGAGCAACTGCTAACTGTTTCAAATGTTCATGAACCTCATCGCGAGCTTGAACAGATCTTCCTAGCTCATCGCATAATATCTGGACTTCTAGCTGACTACGCTAAGTGTTCTATACCGACTTGATTCAGATATTGAGTAACAATACTAGCTTCATGTAGCCAAGCATTGTCTTGCAAAAACAAAAATCCTCACCAATAACAGGTGCCATTGCAGTCACTTGTTCTTTAAAAAAGATTTCGAATATATCGATCTGCGTTGACAGTACAAGATGTTCAAGCGAGGGCTTCTAAAGAAATTCCGGCACACACTATTACGAATCTCCTCCAAAATTACCTTTTTCGATAAACATGCACTGGTTATATTTTTCCGATTCTTATCCAGATGCGCTGACGGCCATCAGCGGTTCTTAAGCATAATCGCGAAGACCCGAACCCAGTCATAATTAGTCCAATTTGCAACAGTTGTGCAAAATGTTAGCCTAGAAGCTGGTGTTTCATGAGCCTTCTACGGACCGTGTCGTCAATTACATGTACTCTACGCACTTCTTGGATACGTCATTTGTAGAAACTACAGTCTGAAACCAATTCCTTAATTTTGAAACAAAATCCGAAATTTTGTATCGATTCCATTCGATCCTTGATTCACCCGTGGTATCGGTAAGAATTTTAAAGATGGTTCATGGTTCACCGAACTGTGACAATAGTCTAAAATAGGGTACATTATTAGCATAAGGTTAGTTTTGATCATCTCCAGATGATGCCAACTTGGTTGGCGAAACGTGTGTCGAGTGCAGTATATGGTGATTTGGTGTTTTGTGGAAAACTATGTCAGTGTTATCTTCACATCAAAGGTTCTAACCCACTTCAGGAAGATGATAGTTTAGTCGGCAGTGTCCAGTTTCCAGGTTTACCCAGTTTCATTCTAAAACTTTATTAGCTCTTGATTTCAATGGGTATTTTATAAACGCCCCGAATTAACTAATCCTGGTGCCGTTACTGGAGAGTTTTCCTTTCAGCACGGGTTAAGATGGCCATCTTGACAGAACTTGAGGATATGCCAGGTAACGTTTCAGGTCCGATAATTCGTGAACCTTCTCCTTCTTTGAACAAGGAGTCGGCTATTTCGTTATCTTCCAGACCAGCGCCAGCGTAGCCAAAGTCACTTTTTTGTTTTGCTTAAATGACTTCTTATAGTTCTATACTGTTTTTGATTTACATAGGTAAGAGCCAAGAGTCTTTATAGTTGCTTGGCTATCTGAGAAAATGTTTATTGTTCTGTGTGCAGAAAGCATACCTTTCAGCTTTCGCACACACAGTTCAATGGCTTGAACCTCAGCCTGAAATATAGTTGCATTAATACCTAGGCTTGACATTCTCACCAGTGGATTTTAGGTAGCTATATACTCCGATTCCAGTTTCCTCGCGAGTTTTCGAGTCGCCTGCGCCTGTTGAAGGTCAGCTCGTGGTTGAACATGGTAGGCCTAGTGTCCGAAGGTATTCGCAGGATGATATTGATGATATTAATGGCAGCTTATTTCGGATCCACCTACTTTAATGATTTTTGGGTAAGTGTGGATCAAACACTAATGATTTTCGTAAAATGCAGATATAGTGGAAAAACATCAAATTTGTCAAAGTGGGCGGATCTTCTTGAAATTTTACATAGGAATATAACTTTTTAATTGAATAACTTTCCTTGCTAACGTTGTGCAATATATTTCACGGACAAGGTACTGTACCTAAGAAGAAAGTAGTTTTTGCCTAACTGCCATGGTCTACGTGGATTAAAAAAAAACGAAAGAGCACCCAAAGTTACTTTTCAGGTAAGCATGGATGAATCCCTGTGTGCAATAATAATTCTAAAATTTCCATTTCACCAATTACGAACTCAATCGGGGGATACACTGCAATATATATATATATATATATATATATATATATATATATATATATATATATATATATATATATATATAATGAAAATAACAGTTTTTTTTAAAAATAGTCATTGGTGTAGAAGTTCTGTTTAAAAAAGTGGTTGAGCACCCCCTCCACTCCACCACTGTGCAAGTTTTTGAACATTCTTATCGCTTGTTTTATGCCCCTTAATTAATAGGCATTATCCCCCAAACATGGAAAAAATCTAAGCATTCGTTTATAAGTTATAATGAAAATTCGAGAAAAAAAATTATATTCAACACCCTGTATGTCGGAAACGAAGCCTTCTATGACATATGTTTATAGGAACTTTTCTTTTTAAAAACATGTGTTCTATCTCTTGTTAAAGTTTGTCTACAAAAAACTGACTCACCCTGTATATATATATATATATATATATATATATATATATATATATATATATATATATATATATATATATATATATATATATATATATATATATATATATATATATATATATATATATATATATATATAGCAAAAAACCAATATGAATCAACGAGTACACGCCCGCATAAAAAAAATAAATTCAAGGTGGAAAATGCAAAAATTGCAAATGGCAGAAGGATCCGAACCGTGGACACGTGTTTCTGACTAGTTGGTCTTCATCAGCACGGTGTAGCTGAGTTAAAATGATGGACAAAACTCTGTTTTTTACTGTAATGTAATTAAACCCGCGTTAACTTCCTTCTCTGTACTTAAATTTATTCCTTTATTGAAAACTTGGTAAACTCAATTTTATAGACCAAAGGAATAATTCGGCCATTCCCTTGTGTATACAAGTCAATCTAAAAATTCTGACTTATTATACAGTATGAAACATACTTTAGATGGCAGGGCACAATTTAAATAATGATAAAAACAGGATATAATGGAAAAATGTATACATTGAATTAACCGATAGAGTATATTCCGATTTTCTTTACAGCTGGCCAACGTTGATGGGTTAAAACTAATTTTTTTCTTAAATTCTTGTACTAATTTGTTCCCACCAATAAAAATTTAATTATGAGCCACACTATAAAGATAAAAGAACAAATTTTATTTAAGAGGTTTCTTGTAGCGGCACTGTGCTTTCAAAAGAAAGCATGAATGGGAATGAAAGTTGACTTGTATTTTATTTAGATAGAATATGGTCGTGTGACTGACTTGAGCACCTCGTGGGACCACACATGAGTTGACTTTCCCATTAGCTGTACTTTATATTCAATTATTAGCGATGCTCTCTCTCGACGTGGTCCGCCGACACTGCCTCATTCTTGATTACATGTCGATTACGAAGACTCCATTTCGAATAAATAAAAACCATAATAGTAAGAAGATACGTGGGTGTTGAGTTGCATTCCAGTCTTGAACAGATCATTTATTGAAATTGTTTCATGTTGCTTCACCATCTAGCTTTATAAAACGGGAAACCTATAGATTATTAACTAAAGGCATAATTAATAATTTTATCAAGTAAATGTAAAGTGGGTAATTTCTTCCCAATAAAAACAAGCAATAAAAGTTACATACACATAACGAATATTTGCATGTAAACTTAATTATTATTAAACCAAAAATTATAGTTCTTATTATTTTTATTTGATTTAATCAAAAAAATACACTCAAATCCATATTTGATTTGTCTAATTAACAATGTTGACACAAGTTTTTCTAAATAAAAATAAAATATCTTCCATTAGTTTGTATTGTAACTGGGTATTACATAAAGTGATAAGTACAGCAGCGAAGAAGTTCAGAAAAACAGAAAGTGTTAAAAATTCACTAAAGACTGGAATACCAAAATCTGCGTCAGGCGGAGAAGAGGCTCCCAATGTTTTGTTATTATTGAAAAAAGTGCCTCAAATATCTACATGACAATTTTCTATGGATCACAATCTATCAGAAGAAAGAAAAATTCCGTCCTTATAGGGAGTATTTAGTCCGGAATCTAAACGAGGACGAAGATTACAATTGTTGATCTGATGATGAAATTTTTGTATTCAAATTTCATTCTCTGATGATTAGAGTTAGAAAATCGGTCTACAAGTCACGGGCGGTGCAAGGTAGAGAAATACCCAAATACGTTAGCGAGACTTGTTTACTATTTTAGCAAAGACTAACATTTGACTTTAGTCTATTGTTATGCCTCGTGTTGTGTACAACCTAATTTATTCCTCTCCGTTGTATTGTTGATAATTTTATTTGTTGTATTTTATTCTTGATATTAATTTAATAATAAAATATGTCAGACCTGCTCAATAATAAAATATGTCAGACCTGCCCAAGAGTAAAAAACTGCCATACGCTGACAAAGTGAACAAATTTATCAGTGAATTCCCAAATTTATTCTACAGTGGTGCTATAATAATTTGTAAGGTGTGCAAGACATACTTGATGTGCTGGGACAAACGTGATTGTAAACGTCACGTAAATTTTGTGCAACATAAAACTAAAAAAAAATGACGTGCCATCGACAACCCAGTTTATAGTTCAATTTACTCTAAATGCTGATTGCCTGTGATGTTCCGCTACACATACTCGATAAACAACCATTTGAGGAGTTTTGGAATAAATACAATCCCAAGGTGACGTTACCAAGCCGCACAACATTTCGTAACTATGTACCAACTGTAAGCGAAGACGTAAATAAGATCAAATGTGTATAAAAAAATACACAGCTGTGGTTATATGTTAACGAGATGACACATTATTCTATTTTAATTGTTATGGTACGTGTACTGGACCCTATTAAACTGGCATTTCCACTGTTACTAGCTAGCAAAAGACTAACTGAATGTACAAGTCAAACAATAACGCGGGTAGTGCTAGGGATATTAGAAAAATTTGACCTGTCAAAAAGTCAAGTGTTGATGTTTGTGACCGACGATGCGTTTGATAGGCCGTTTTCTTCAAGAACACGGTTGTAGGTTGGTACATGTTACGTGTAAAGTGTATGCTTTACACCTTGTGGCAGACATTATTCGATAAGGTTTCCCAGAAGGAGATGCATTAATACCAAGTACAAAAAAAGTGTTTCTTAAATCTCCTAAACGTCTTCGTACATTTCATAGCAAGTGTCTCGGTATTCCTGAACCACCACAGCCGATTCTTACGCGTTGGAGTACATGGTTGAAGGCAGTTTTTTATTATGCTGAATATTTACAACAAATAAAAGCTGTGATACTACAATTCAATCCAGACGAGGCTGCAACTATTAAGGAAAGCCAGACAAAATTCAAAGATGTTTCTGTTGAAACAGCTTTAAAACTATTCACAAGAACTATAAAGGATTACATACAAAACTTACAGAACAGTGCGTTGTCATTAGCGTTAGCTAGCAGCAAATAGTGGAAGAAGTAAATCGACTGCATCTGCAGATCTGTTAAGTCAGTTCAAAGACTGTCGAATGGTCGTTCTCAAAATATAAGCATATTTTTTTCACCACATCGAACATTACTCTCAGAGACAACCATAGAAACATACATGATGCTGCAAAGTTTTTACAGATATTTTCCACTTTGTGATAACCAAGCTAGTTAAGAGGATAAGTTGTGCATACATTGTTATAAATTGTAACACTTTATTGCTTTTATTACTAGCTAATTTCTTTTATTACACTTATTATGATGCGTACGCCTATGTCCTGCGGCGCATTTTTGCCAACTCTACGAAGCCACTTTTTACCTTAACGAAACAGTAAACTTGTCAATATCATTGAACCGTGAGGGAGAGCTATAAAGAATGGGCCATAAAGTAACTAGATATTCTCAAAATATGAAAATAACTAAACATATGCTGAAGTGAAACGTGCCTAGTTAATGAGATACAGAGTGTTCAAACAATTTTTTTAAAATGATTATGTGGGTGCAACTCAAAAACTATTTGATGGATCAAAATCGGTATAGGTGGTGAGAAATCATAAGTTCATATTAGTTTTAACTTAAGTTATACAGGGCGTCCAATGCAATAAACTAAATGAAGAGTTGAAATAAATAATGGGCTAAGTGCCAAAACTAACGTTATGTGAAAATCAAATTTTTTACATGACACATGAGTAGGCTAAAATTTACATTATATTCATTGGTAAAATATATTCATTTATCGACTAAATATTTCAAATAAAAACATTAGGTGTCGATTTAAAAAATTATTAGTTACAAAGATATTAGGTGCTAAGTGCCACATCAGGGAAAAATAAAAGTGGGGTAGGACACATCGTTATTTTATGACTGAGCAAAGTGCTAGTGGTTATACAAGTTCAATATAATAATAGAGGATTTTAATAAATGAAAAAATTAAAGATTTTTTTTCTTAGATACACTTTTTACAACAAACATAGAATAGTGGTAAGAGGTATGAAACTTCTCGTATGGTCCAAATGCTACTATCCGACAGACATCACCTTAGTTAGTATATGACTAGCAGGTTGGCCACTATCATTTGTCTGTTCCATAACCTATAACATACTGAGGAGAACAGATAAGTTCGAAACCGGTCTATGTCTGGTTAGGAATTGACAAATGATATTGGTTATCGATCTGTCATGATTTGAAGGTGTAATCCAATGCAGGTCGGGGTATTTGCCCGCTGACTAGTTGTGTCACATAGCACATTATTTACAGTTTCGAATAATGTAGATTTGATATACATTTATTTGACTACGTTACATAAAATATGTTTAGCACGTCCTAAAATAATATGTAAATACACATTAAAAATCTTAAATAATGTAAGAATACAAGTAATACTAATACAAACACTAATACGTTACAGTAATAATTAATAAAAAGATATATACCAAAACGCAAAAATGATAAAATATAAAAATCCAAAAAGATATAATAAAAACTGCAAGTATGTTCATATGAATCAAAAACCAATTTTATCAAATTAGACAAAGAAGGACAAATATATAAATATGATTACATAATACAGGGACATTCATATGTTCATTTATTGAGTAATAGCAACGTTTTAGTATATGGTTTCTTTTCTTACTTTTTTAACTTTTTTCATTATTTAAGTAATAGATTAACAAAAGATTTTTTTTCTAAATTTATCATTTGCAATCTTCTGTTTATTTAATAAACAATTTGTAATAAACAATGATCGAATGTATTAATATTTTTTTTTATAGACAAAATACTAACAACAACCATATATTTAACCAATACAAAAAAATAGTTTTTCGATTTTTTTATAGAATTTTCAATTTTGCCACTCTAGAGAAATTAAAGTGCTTCCTTCTTTTGTTAAGTTATTAACCTCTATATCTTTTAAACTATTAGAGATACGACAATAGATATTCAAGTCGTTTTTATAAAGGATTAATTAATCTGACTTAAAATGAGTTAACCACCTAGTTTGTAACTATTGTTAATCAGCTATTATACGCATTTGTTTATAAAAAATTAAGGTTTCTTTGTCATTTTCGAATCTTTTTATGACTTATAGCTTATTAAATATTGCAGATACAGTAATAGACCTTCAAGACAATTTTGTTCAGTGAATGAAAATATGATTGTTCTGAAATAAACTTTCTGTTTACTTAATGATAACATTTCATCCTTATATTATTTTGAATAATTTTTAAATAAACAAAGCATGTAGTTTAAATTAATTATTAATAGAATAAATAAAAATATAGGTACTGTATAACGGAATACGAATTTGAAGAATATTAATAAAAATACGTTTATAGTTTAAACTATAAGAGATATGGATATGATCAAAAGCTTATTCGCTCCCTTATGACATGTCAGCTCTTGATGTTTACTCATATAAAATTGTACGTATATTATTAAATGTTTGCGGCACCTATATCTCTGATTTCGACTTGTTTAAATTATTTTAGTTCTAAATAATAATTTACATAAAACCATATTGTCCAAATCGCGCAGTTTGCTCATCAATTATATAAAGAATAGTGTTAATTAATTGACCAACTACAAAAATAAAAAAAATTTCAACACCTTGCGCAGATATTAGGTGATAATGAGAAAACAATTTTAAGTCAATAACGTCTTCAGACACGCGGAGAAACAAATTTGACATTTTGTAAAATTTTCTTTCAGTTCATTAAACTCAATATATCTCTTCCGTAAATAGATAATACCACAGACTAAATCATCACAAGAAGTCATAAACCAAAAATGTTTACAGGTACTATTCATTTTAGCGACAAGGTACTTTATGACGTGCCGTCAAAGTATTTAACCAGAGACACCACAATATAACCCTTTTGACAAGGTCCACGTATTTTCTTCTGAAAAGGATTAGGCAATGCTGAATATCACCATTTTTAGGGTCCTTAAAACCAAATAAAATGAAATAAAATAGGTGTTTTTTCTTCATTATTATATGTTTTTCTTTATAGTAAAAATTAAAACTAGGACCTTACTGTTGGTAAAATTATATAATTTTAATGGAAAATAGCTTCGTTTGATCACAGTTTGTGTAAAATGGAATAACAAATTAACATTAGAAAAGGTATAAAATGCCTGTATGATAGTCAAAATTACATATTCGAGTTATGAAAAACAATTTAAAAATTTTAATTTTTTAAAGCATTAGCACAATTTTACTGTGTTAGTAAATGAGAATTTTGTTGATAAAAATTTTCAAGTAATATTGAAAGTAGAATAAATAAATATGGTACAAATACAACGACCTGAGTTTCATTCTACAGTAATTAATAATCTCATATATACGACATTTAAGACCAATAATAACATTCAGATCTATTTTATTGAGAGCTGAACCCCAAAATATTATATTTATAATATCCCATGATGTGGTAATAGTAGGAGAGCCAGTGACATTTTTCGGTGATGATTTAGTTAAGGCCTATTCTTTGAGAGGATGTTGAGAGGGGCATAACTAAGTGTCATCCGCGAGGATTAACCCGGATTCCAGTCATAAGGGGGTGGCAGAACGCCTCCAACGTGAAAAAAAAACTGCATCTTTTTATTATTTAGTTAAGGCTGAAATTTTCTCCAGTAGTCCTCTGATAGCCCACAATCATCGATATAATATTTGCAGAACGATTGGCCAGTCATAAGGGGTGGCAGATCACCCCCAACATTTCGTGTGAGCGATGAAGTTTTTTATTATTTAGTTAAGCTTCATCTTTTAGTAAGTTGTTGTGACAACTATTTCAAGTGTAAATGCCAATTTGCAGAACAAAATGGCGGCATTAACATCCTGGCAGAACGATTTGAATATGTAAAAATTTTTTACTTTCAATCGCATATATCTTTGGAAATATGCAACATACCAGAAAGTTGTATTATTGTTTTTTGTGGAAAATTTAATTCTCTACAAAAAAAGATCTTTTTGATATTTTCGTGTGTCTCCTTTAGTTTCTGAGATATACTGAAAATTAAAAACATTTGCAAAAATTTTTTACGTTCAGACGCAAATATACTTGGAACTATGCTAGATGCGAGAATATGACTTGAAACACTTTTTGTAGAAAATTTAATTGTCTATAAAAATAGTCTCTTGACATTTTCGTGTATCTCCTTTAGTTTCTGAGATATACTGAAAATAAAGAATTTTCTTTCCATTGCCGACAAACCGTTGGAGACGTACTAATGAATATTTCCCTAAAACCATGTTTATTATTCCTACAAGTTCAGAAACGTCGAAAAATGTCATTTTTAGCAATAGTGAAATTGAGTCCTATACCATTATACATTTTTCAACGCAATCATGCGATGAAATGTTAAGGACAAGTCACCTTAGCCAAATTCTTTCCGATTATTTTTAATTCATCCGATTTTTTATATATTATTTCTGTACCCATTGAAAGAAAGTTCAATGATTTTTTTTTCAGATGCTTCTATTGTTGCGTTCTCGAACTCGAAAAAATTTTTTTCGTTGCAATTGCGTTATCTGATTTTCATAATGATACTGATTTCAGAAAAATATAATCAGTGCCTATTGAGAACCCCAAAATATGATGAATATTATTGTAACTGTATTACTATAATAATTAAAAAAACCTGATTGCCAGGAAAAAAATTATTTTTTGGAAAAAATCGAAATTATTGAAGTTCCACGATCTCCATAGATAAAAAACATTGTAAATGTATGTTGAATCATTAATATCTTTTTTTGATCATATCAAAAATGTTCCAAAAAGGAAATACACGAAATAATTGGCTGGAGTAACGAAATCAAGGCGTGCATACAGGGTATTCAAATAGTTCTGCCAGGGTGTTTAAACCGCAATTTTGTTCTGTCAATTGGCATTTACACTTGAAACTTGAAATAACTACGATAATAACTATTTTGAGCACCAGAATGTCCTTCCTCGCGAATGTTCTATTCATGAGGAAAATTCCTTATTTTCAGTATATCTCAGAAACTAAAGGAGATATGCAAAAATGTCAAGAGACTATTTTTGTAGAGAATTAAATTTCCTACAAAAAGTGTTTCGAGTCGGATTCTCGCATCTAGCATAGTACCAGAGATATTTGCGTCTGAACGTAAAAAATTTTTTGCAAATTTTTTTTTACTTTCAGTGTATCTCAGAAACTAAAGGAGATTCACGAAAATATCAAAAAACCTTTTTTGTATAGAATTAAATTTCACATAAAAAACAATAATACAACTTTCTCGTATGTTGCATAGTTCCAAAGATATATGCGGCTGAAAGTAAAAATTTTTTACAAATTCAAATCGTTCTGCCAGGGTGTTAATGCCGCCATTTTGTTCTGCAAATTGGCATTTACAGTTGAAATAGTTGTCACAACGACATACTAAAAGATGAAGTTTAACTAAATAATAAAAAGTTCATCGTTCACACGACACATGTTGGGGGTGATCTGCCACCCCCTTATGACTGGCCAATCGTTCTGCAAATATTATATCGATGATTGTGAGCTATCAGAGGACTACTGGAGAAAATTTCAGCCTTAACTAAATAATAAAAAGATGCAGTTTTTTTTACACGTTAGGGGTGTTCTGCCACCCCCTTATGACTGGAATCCGGGTTAATCCTCGCGGAGGACACTTAGTTATGCCTCTCTCAACATCCTCTCAAAAAATAGGCCTTAACTAAATCATCACCGAAAAATGTCACTGGCTCTTAGACTATAAATATTATATCTGTGAATTCTCGACCTTCCAATATAAGATTTGCTTGCCAAAAGAATTATTGTGCCAAGAAAGGAAAATTTTAAAAGTCAAAGATATGTGAATACACATGGAATAACAACCATAAATGATATTTCGAAACAATTTTGGAAAAAAGAAAGTAATAACAATAACACAAGAAAGAAACTTAAATTTAATTATTTTTTAATTTTTTTAGGTGTGAGGCATTTTTCTGGATAGGCGAAAAACATTTTTTCAGCAACCAACCTCCGATCAACATTTGTTTTTTAAATAATTCATTGAACATAACAATTTTTTTAAATGATTCATTGGACAGTGGCTAAATACCCGAGGAAGTTGAGAGGAAATATAACAATAATTTGTAAAAGTTAAGGTAAATTAATTTTTTTTGTTTGCAAATTTTTATAAAAATAAAAACTAACTGTAAAATACGTCCTTGAATACAGTTTCTTTCTTATAATGCCCGCTGCTCACCCTGTATTTATAATGACGTTAGTTTTTATCTAATTACATGTGTAAATACTATTACCTAAAAAACAATGGAAAGTAGCCACGATTATTTGTAAAAGAAATTAATGATACATTGTTTTAACTATTAGAACAAATTATTATGAGCACGAGTTTAAATAAATCTGTATATGGTAATTAGGAGCTAAAAATATATTATAAATAAACAGCTACCGGACAAAATAGTGGTTTATCACTTTTACATATTATGTCAATTTTATATGTGGTTTAGTACTATTATTACATTTTTAATTTGAATTTTATACCGCCAGGTCCATTTTATTTGTGTGGTTAAACTATAGAAAACTAATGGTCAGGGACAGGAAAATAGACCGCGGTCCAGGACCGAGATCTACTTATTGCCACATATGGTTGAGAGAAGGATTTTGTATTGAATGGATTTGAATGTGTTTTTAATCAATAAAATATTTTTAAATGACTAGTTAATAATTTTTTCTACTACAGCTCTTGGAATTTTACAACTTCCTAAATTACGTGGTTTTTAATATTAATTGTATTTCCAAGTGTATTACAAAGTATCAAAAGTGTGCTGTATCAAAAGTGTGCTGTATCAAAAGTGTGCTGCATTATGTTGTAACACACTTTTCGGCAGATTGTCGCACCTTTTTTAAGCTGTTTTGCTGTCGTAGAAAATAAAAACATTTTTTCTGCAACCATCTACAAAGTTACCTGTTTTTGATAAATTTTTTGAGTGGGAAATATATATTTATTGGTCTAGCCCGATAAAGTGATATAAAAGATCGGTAAAGTCTTTACCGATCCCTTATGATTGACTGTTGATTGACAAAACAGTATCTGATTACAATTAAAAATGATTAATCCACTCTAAGTTTCCCGATTAAAATCTGGCCCACACTGTAGAATAAAATAATTTAACCATGTTAAAATTGAAAACATTTTCAACATCTAAGTTTAAACATACTTTTAACAGAAATACCAAGAAATGCCTCCCATACCAAAACAAAATTTTCATCCCTAAACAATTTTTAACGGCCGTAATTCAAGTAAAACCCTCAAATTTGTTCCAGTAAAATATTAACAAGATATTTATTGACTACTGTCCAAGCAGCTTTGTCCTGCGTGGTAGCGTTACTGACCAGTGGCAATTTCTACTATGTTGATCCTACAGTTTGTCGAATTTCACTTATACATTTCTTGGAACAATTTATGGCTGAACATAAATAAAAAATTTTAAGAAAATAACTTGGTTTATTAGCCCAATATGTTCTGGTAGGATTTCGGGTAACCACAAACTGGGTTAATAGCAAAAGTCAATGATACCATTATCGGTTATTAGCTTCTTTATCGAATGATTGTTTGGCAATTTGGGGCAATAAATTTAATACTAGAGACAGGTTACATTAAACTACACATAATTAAATTATTAATGCGATGGATAAGCGATTATCAGTATTATTATAAATAACGGAAGTTTTATCTGCAAGAGATTGTGTTCATGGATAAAATGTAAAAAAATTAAAACATTCTAATATAATAATAACAGCTTTATTACCCAATAGAAGAGCCATTTACAGGGCAATACATATTAAATACAAAATAAAAGAGCATAATACAATAATATTTCTTACAAAATTATGTGATACATATTTATACACTTTTATAAAGGAAATCTTATATTAACAAAAAACATGATATATCACATTCAGCGCCTCAAAATTTTCTATAGCCGTTTCTATAAAAGCATCCAGTAAATGAATATCACATGAATTACACAAATTGTTAAATTTTTTACACATCACGTAGGTATTCTGGTGACTTCAATAAGATGTTAGTTCTAGGTGTATTGCATTTGAAAGTTAAATTATGTATAGAATTAATCCTGGGAACATAAAAACTAATTTCATAAAGTAAATCAGAATAGTCGATGAAGTTACTTATACAAAAATGTACAGCTCCTTTTTAAATATAAGCTAATAATATTAAGGGCAGATTGAGAAGCTCGCTTGACACAAATATTAAAAAATACCTAATATGGTAATGATAAAAAAGGCGCATAATGGAAAAGATAAAGGCATTTTGAGACCTTTTTCTTTTGGTAATTTCTCTCGTTTCTATGAGTCGAAGAAGTATTAAAAGTATGTAACGAATTTCGAGTCAAAAATTCCCCCCTCGGCTATACTTTTCGAGATATTGGAGCTTAAAGTGCAAAAATGGCACATTTTTTCACTGATTGTTGCAGTATTTATTCACACGTTTTTTATTTTATTAATATCAATAGGGATTTGAATACTTTAAAACACTCCAACACATTTACATTAATATTTGCCTGTTAAATTCATAGAAAAATGCATTAAAATACGAGTAAAACCTAATTTTACATAAATATCTGTTAATTTGAACAAACAAGCTATCTATGAAATATGCAACTGTTGATAAAACGTGTTCTTTTTTCATGAAACTGTTGATCAAATTGTAGTAACTTTGGACAGTTGACAATACTGGAGAAACTAACTAAATATTCAAATTTTATTGAAATAGTTTTCGGCCCATATGCACTGCCAGAATGTGGGTCGTAAAAGAAGGAACATGCCGGTTTTAAGGCCCGTACCCACAACGGAAATACTCATTTGCCCAAGCTACCAATATATGGCGGTAAAAAATCTCTAGTGAGTGTGTTGGAGTATTTAATGCCATTTAAAGAATCCCTATTGATTTTAATAAACTAAAAAAATTGTAAATAATTTCTGTAATAGGCAGTGGGAAAATGCAACATTGTCACTTTGACAATATCTCGAAAAGTATGGCCGAACGGGGATTTTTAACTCGAAAATCATGTTTAGCAGGCAAAAATAGGTGTGATATGAAGAAAAAATTCAATAATCGGACGTTCTCTAATACAACGTTATCAAAAGTATTTATATTTTCGAAATAAAATCTACGTGAATTTTCGAAAAGTAATGTCATTTCTTCAATATTGACGGTCCATGGGGTGGGGGGGGATTGCATTTATATTTTCGAAGTAAGATCTATGTTAATTTTCGAAAAATGATGTCATATCTTCAATAAGATATTTATTGACAGCCCAAGGGGGCAATTGCACCCATTACTCCCCCATAGATCCACGCTTGAATAATATTGAATCTAGTAGTTAAGTAATTATAATGTATTCCCCTTTCAGAATAAACACTGTCCACTTTAAACGACGAATATTTTAGGAATCTTCTTTGTATGCGTTCAACTATTCACTAATGATAATTATAAAAGGGGTACGAGATTAGTACATCATACAATATTTTAATAGCACATATATTTGTAAAATTTTTGCAATTTCTTACAATGAATCCATAAACTTTCATAGCTTCTGATGTTTTTAGAGATATATGTTCATTAAAAGTAAGCTTAGAATCGAATATTACACCTAAATCCTTGCAAGATTCACATCGAGATAATGTCTCATTGCCAATGTTATATGCAGACTTAAAATGCAATTTATTATAAATACACCATGACTATGATCCAGTTCACATTGCAATTTTATACAGTCATCTATTGAAGATATATTAGAAAATATTTTTAAATGAAATGAAATGAAATATTTATTGACAAAAATTTGCTTTACAGAATTTAAATATTTAAATATTACAAATGTAAATAGATATACAAATATTCTGAAATGATGTGCATAGAAGAGTTTACAACAGTCAATAACATCATTTAAATCATTGATAAATAAGAGGACCAGCAGAGAACCATGGTTAGACCCTTCATGTCTCTTCAACAGATATGATTTAATAAACACCACAGCATGTGCATGAAAGCCAAATTTTGCCGGTTTACTGGGGAAGACCATGATCTATTGTATCGAAGACCTTTGAGAAATCTGAATCTAGCTGCCTCTGACTATCTAATACGTTTTCGACATATTGAGTAAAAACTGCTAAGTTCGTGACCGTTGATCTATTACTCATAAACCCATGCTGATAAGGCGATATGTGATTACGAATAGACAGGTAGATACGATTATACAAAATAATTTCAAAGACCTGAGAGAAATATGAAATAATAGATATAACTTTAAAATTGTCAACAAGTGCCGTATCGCAATTCTTAAATGCTGGACAAACTTTGGCCCCTTTCCACCCGTCTTGGTTTTTAATGCAAGAATAAATAGTATGTTCAACGGACCTACTAGAGCACCTGGGCAATCTTTAACCATAAATGACGATAGCATATTGTCTGGACCTGAGGTCATTTTATTTTTAAAAGTTTTATAGCATTTAAGATTTTATTTTCAGATATATTTTCAAATTAATATTGTTATAATTATCAAAATTATGGGAACCTTTATTGTCTTCAAATTCACATGCTAAGGAAACGTTTTTAAAAAACTCTCCAAAAATATTCACGATTTCTTGAGGTTCGTCATACTGCCTATTTTCATAAGATACTTTGTTAGCAATTCTAGAGATTCCATTTTTTGAATGAAGATATGACCAGAAAAATCGCGGATCATAGCTAATATATGACTGGATACTTTCAATATATTTACTAAATGCAATACTTATCTTTCCTTTAATTAGGGATCGTAGTGTTTTAAATTCTTGCAGGAAATAACCATTTTGAGTTTTCTGATATTTTTCCAGAAATCTAAATTTTCTTTTAACATTCTTAATAATATTGGAATTAAACCATGGTGGAAAGATTGGTTTATTATATGTTTTGTACAATGGGACATTATCATCAAAGATTTTATACCTGTCCATTGCTAATTTACGGAATTAAAAAAACTCGTAACGCATTCTCAATTAAGAGGCTAATTAATTTTAAAAAAATTAAAGAATGGGTCCAACCATTTTATAGAAAAAAAAACACTCTATAAATTTAGTTTTTATGGATTGTAAGCGTAGGCAAACCCGTTTTCGAGAAAATCTGTCGCGAATTATAAATTTTAGTTGTGAGCTGATACATCACTTTAGCAGCCTCTAACGCAAAATCTCTCAGATTTATCAAAAATATGATAAGGACCTTTTTTATAGAAAGTTTTATCAGCCACATTTTCTATACTTTTTTTCATATAGGACATCGTTTTGCTAAATAATTTGAAAAACCGCAAAAATTTACTTCTTTGTGAGGGGAAGGGGTGGACTTCACCCTTTAGGAGTGCGAACTTTTTAGTTTTCCATTTTTACTTACATTCTGAACATGTTACAAAAAATTAAAAAAAAAGTACTAAATTCTTCTTCTAAAATGTCCACACATTTACCAGTAGTATTGAGCATTTCCCAATATTTGGTTATTTGGTTATCCAATATTATTTCAAAATCTAAGCTCACTAAGATTTTTCTGAATATTTTGAGCCCAGTAAATTGGTAAAAAATAATAACGAAGTTTTGAATTTTAGTTCTATGACGTCATCCAACTAGGTCGCGCCAAACACAAGCAGTCAGTAAAACGAAATGTTGTGACCATACTGCTGTGTTAAATTTTTATGTTAAAAATTATGAGGCAATTTTGAATTATAACTTTAGAAATCAATAGGACAAGTAACGAATTTTAAATTGCATAAAATGAAAATCTGTGAATAAACAAACTTTCTGAATGAGCTAATTCACCGAAAACTAGAACATCATCGACATCATCAATAGATATAGTTTAAAGACAGTAAAGATATATAGTATATACCGGGTGATCCAAATAAGCCTCCCACCCCCATCTTCTCGGTTATTTGGAAAGATACGAAAAACATGAAAAATGTTTTTTGTAGGGTTTTTTAAAAAGGAATCCAGAGACATTAACAGAAAAACAACTGAACATCAAATAAAGAAGATGGAGACCTAAGTTATATTTTTTTAAATGGAAGTACCTAAATATTTTTCCATATTTGAATAGGGCGTCTTATTCTGATTTCAAATATATATACTTTTTATATAGTATCTTCAGTAAATATTCCGATAATCGATTATTTCCCAAAAGAAAATACGTTGCTTAACAGATATCAAGAAATATTTTCTAGGTGGCCGTGATAACAAAACAACAATTAATATTTTGACAGTTTTGCTCATTTAATAATTCAACAGTTTGCCAACAACTGTTACTTTTGAACGTTGCTTTGTTGGCCAAAAATAACCAATATGAATAATCATTATACTTTAGGAGAAAAATACGATATGGTAAACTTATATTTTAAAAATAATAAAAACGCTTGTGCTGCCCAGCGAGAATATGGACAAATATATCCAAATAGGAAATTACCTGACAGGAAAACTATTAAGTCGGCAGATAATTTATTAAAACATACAGGAGCAATTCAAAATAAAAAGAAACGAGAAATAGTCAACGAAGATAGAGAATTCAGTATTTTACTCTATTTTCAAGAGAATCCAAGAAATTCAATAAGAGACGCAATGAGGTATTTGAATTTCTCTTATGGAACCATACAGAGAACTTTAAAGAAACATAAACTTGAGGATTATAGTATATTGCCTGTTCAAAAATTGTTCCCTCAAGATAATAAAAAGTGGCAAAAATTTTGTAGAAATATGATCAACAGGTATGACATTGATAATAATATATTTAATAAAATATGTTGGACCGATGAGGCATCATTCAACACATCTGGTATCTTCAACAGAAGAAATTCACATTTTTGGTCTTCCGAAAATCCTCATATTTTTGAAGAGATTCAATTCCAAGGAAGGAAATCCATAAATGTTTGGTGTGGAATAATACATAAAAAAAATTATAGGGCCTATTTTTCACGAAGGCTCCCTTAGAGGACCATTTAGATATGTTAAAAAATGATGTTAATAATTTATTAGAATAAATGCAATTGCAATTCGATGTTATTTGGCAGCAGGACGGGGCACCCCCACATAGTATTAATGCTGTTACAAATTACTTAAACACAACATATCAAGAATGGATAGGAAAACGAGAAACTATTGCTTGGCCACCGCGTAGTCCGGACCTAACTCCATTAGACACGTTTCTTTGGGGCCATTTAAAAAATATTGTTTATAAAGAAAAAAGCAACAACTTGGAAGAAATAAAGGAAAAAATTAGAACAGAAATACAAAATTTGAATAATAACAACGCTGTTATGGCAAATGTAATGGGAAACTTAAGAAAACGATACGTTCTGTGTATAGAACACAATGGAGGGTACATAGAGAATTTTTTTGTGATATTTTATTATTAATTAACTAGCAATAAATTATTGTTAATTTACTACATTTCTGTAGCCGTTAAAGAATTTAAATATTTTCATTTACCACTCTTATTTTAATGGATAATATTATTTTTAATAAATTATCTACCACTTCAATAGTGTTCTTTAGTTATTTTCTATATTTGTAGTTTTTTTAGCTGGCTGGGCAGCATAAGTGTTTTTTATTTATTTATTTATTTTTTTTTCAATATAATAATTTAACTAATAATTGGGCATAGTTTCATGAGGATAATAAAAAAGAAATTAAATATAGGTAAATTAGGAAAAAAGTTAATAGTTATAATAGTCAAACTGTCAAACTAACACCTTTGTTTTACTATCACAGCCACCTAGATAGTATTTCTTGATATCTGTTAAGTAACGTATTTTATATTGAAAAAAATTGATTATCGGAATATTTACTGAAGACACTATATAAAAAGTATATATATTTGAAATTAGAATAAGACGTCCTATTCAAATATGGAAAAATATTTGGGTACTTCCGTTTAAAAAAAAGTAACTTAGGCCTCCATCTTTTTTTATTTGATGTTTAGTTGTTTTTCTGTTAATGGTTCTGGATTCCTTTTTAAAAACCCTACAAAAAGCATTTTTCATTTCATTTCGTATTTTTCCAAATAACCAAGAAAATGGGGGTGGGAGGCTTATTTGGATCATCCGGTACATTGTGTCTCAATAAGATAGATAATTTAAGCATGATGATTACCCATTCAAAAATACATAAATACTTTCTAATAGTATTTTATATAATTCGTGTCTTCATCTGAAAAGCTAGTGACAATCATCATTAAAGTCAACAACGATATTAGCGGCTACAATCCATGACTTCGATGAAAACAATACTCTCAATTTTGAATTTTTGAACGATTTCAATAGGTTTCTTTACGAAATATGTATTACAAATACAAGTACAGTCCAACACAATAGATATACTCTTATGAGAAACAAAAATATATATTATTATAATATTAATATAATGCCACAGGCCAATAATTGTCCTTCGCTGCCTACAAGCAATTTAAATCTGTAGTCCTTTTTTGGTTTTTAAATTATATGTCGGACTATACCCTGTAACATTACGCCTTATGAAACCTAAAACAGGTTTAAGTGTCGATTCTATAACTGATCATGTTAAATTTAGCCGCACATTAAAATATTTTTTTTTAACATATTGTGTTTTCTGTACCATTCGAACTAATGTCTATGTCAAATTTTAATATTTTAACGTGACCGTTAAAATGTTTGTTCAAAATCGTTTTAAGTAGGCTCAATGACTCAAAATTTGCATTAGTAGCGTTTGCTCCTTTAAAATGTAACATTTCTCTTACAGAATCAACACTATAATGTATTAAAACTAACATACATTGTGTTTAATTACCTCTAGAACCAACGGTATCCGAAGGACCAATTGTAAAGAAATAATGATGAAAATAAACAAAAAACATGAGCAACGCCTATCGTATGGTGTATATATTTATGTTAAACTGTCGGCAATAATTCTAAGCCAGAGTCAGAGGCTGCGTATTCAACCCCTGACCTCTTCTGCTTGTCCAAAGCAGTGCTCTATGTGTTTATACTGACACCGGCACGCGTTCTTCTTATCTTCACCAGACAGGCTGCTGCGAGAGACGAAGAGAAGGGGTGGCTGTATGTAACAAGCCGGATAGAAAGAGTAAAGGTTTTGACATCGACACCATTGATCTTTCACCTCATGGCATGTAGTCGATTCAACCTACACCATACCACCAGATATCCTTCAATATTGCAAACTTCTTTGTTCTGACGTTTTTGTTATCTATCACATTAATTTAAAGGTTTCTTGCTGTGACCTTAATATATTTTTTAAATATGTATAGCACATATTCAATACCAGTGAAGTTAAAACAATGTTTAACAATGGGGGTGTCTTTCTGCATTAGTTGCATTTTTTATGTATATGATTCTACTTTACACAGTGTGGTGATAATGTATAGATCAAATTCAATAAAACTTTGCAGGAAAGTTTTCGCAAATAATCCTCGGACAGGTCAATTTTATATTTCAAAAAGGTATCTTTTCTGATAAATGGCATTCTTTCATTAAGTTTTATTTTCGAGTTGTGACGTCATCAGCATTTTTTTTTAATGGCAACCCGTATATTTTTTTATGGAATTGAACAGAGGACTGATATAAAAAAGTGGCATGTTACTGAGAAAAGTTTTCGAATTTCAAAGTTTCAGTCGTGGTCAAAACTTTGTACATTTATTATAAATTTTTAAGTTCCCCTTCAGTGTAATAATTATTATTACCTAATTAATTTAATATTTCAATAGATTGTTCAATAATTTTTTACTCTCATGACAATTTTATTTTTTTTTAAAATAAATTTTTTTTTAATCGAAATTTTTTTATTTTTTTTTCAAAGTTGTGAAGTCGCTATCATTTCCTTAACTGTCAGCTGATATTTATTCGACGGATTTGATTAGAGGTTTAACTTCTAGATACGGCGATGTAGAAATCGTTGTCCAAGCTTATTTTTCCAGTTGTTAAAATGACTGAAACTTTGAAGTCAAATATCTCGAAAACTTCCCTCTTCTAGATGCCACTTTTTTATATCAGCGTATACAGAAATGCGTCGATTCGATACAAAAATATGTAGATTTTCATTTATAAAAAATTACAATGACGTCATAGCTTGAAAACAAAACACATTTGAAAAATAAAATTGACCTGTCTGAGGATTTTTTTGTGAAAATCTTCCTGGAAAGTTTATTGAGTTTGTTACATACGTTATCACTACATGTACAGGATGAACCCGCGAGAATTGCCACCCCCCTTTTCTCGTCTAGATCGTCTAAATATTGCTGTAGCGTGGTTTGGCATTGTAAGAATTTGACAGTGCCTAATATCACAGTTGTGAATTTCATCCCTAGACATCAAAAGGTAAGTAAATTATATTTATAATTATTATCCATATTTAACTAGTTTAATTGCCGAAATTTTTCTGAGTGTGTACAAATTTCCTCAGATTATTAATGAATAGACAGCAGGTGTTCTGTACTTTTTGAATGCGACTTTTGGTAGCAGAATTTAAGCATGGGTAATATCACAGCCTACTATAGAAGGCTGTAGTAATATACAATATCAGCATAAAAGAATATTGGATGTACAATTGATTTACATAATTTTTTTCTTGTTTTATCATTAAGAATTATTTGTTTATTTGCGTACAGTAGTTTTAAACTTATATAGGGCGTTCTATTTAAAAAGGATAAGTTGGGTTGGGCACACTTTTATGAAACACCGTCATCGTTAAAAAAATCATAAAATTCCCTACAATCCTTTTTGAAACGTTTTTCTAACTCCAAAACTAACTGAGGAAAGGGGGGTAGGAATTCTCGCGGGTTTACCCTGTATATAATATGTTTAGAGAACTAAATTTAATAGCGGAGAATTACTTAAATCCATTTAATCGTTTAATGTGTTAAAGTTTTTATGTTTATTTCTAAAGCTTCTAGTAAATTAAGTTAGACTTTTTTCACAAATATGTAATATTTTTAGCATACGATTATTTTGTGGTATGGTCTAAATCGTCATATCGTCTAGAAAACAGAAGAAAATGAAACAAAATTTTGTATGCTTACCTTATTTGTGTAGGGTTGTTATTTGAAGTCATATTCAATCAAATGGCGTGCAATGAGGTTACATCGGAATTATTTCAAGAAAAAGAAGTTGTGGAGTTGTTTTCTAATTTCTTTCTTAGTTTTCAAAATCGTCATTCAATTTGGAATAAGACGCGCTTTTACATATCATAGTATAAGGTGATATTTTCATAGATATAAGCTTTTTTTCAACAGCAAGCAAACCCGCTATGGAGCAGAAATTATTTTGAAATAGCTATAGACATACGTTTATAATTATATGAGATCTGCTGATGGTTTTAAGAAACTTTTTATTGTAAAATAATAAAAAAAGCCACAAGAGTTTAAAGAAGTAAAAAGTGCAATCCGCCATTCTCAACACGTTTCGAATTAACGAAATTATGGCATATGTCAGTATTTCTTGGTTTTGCCTGAGCTCATTGCAGGTATTTTCTATTCTCAGAATTAATTCGTTGCAAGTTGCAATGGATGTTCTGTAAACTTTTCCTTTAACACAGCCGCAAATGAATAAATCTAACGAATTTAGATCTGGCGAGTGAGGCGCTAGGTACTAGTCCTACACCAGACTTCAATTCAGCAAAATAGGTGTTTGCCATCCGACCTATCCAAAACACCGGATAGTTTTCATTTAACCACTCTTGATTGACCTATTTAAATCCAGTGCATTCCCAGCAGATTAAGGGGCACGTCTTCCAAGTCATTTACAAGAAACTCAAAAAGGGTGTAGAATTCAAAGATGACTCACATCCAAACATTGATGTTAAATTTGCTTTGAAAATGAAATTGACCCAAATTCGTGGGGATTTTCCTGTGCCTAGACACATAAATTATAAAAATTAACTATCCCAGGTTTCATAAAAATTTTCCTCGTCGGTCCACAGTATTTGCAGGAACTGTGCTTCACGGAATTCAAGATCAAAATGCAAAAATTCAAACATTTTCCTGCGTTTCTGGTATTAACTCTTGCACAGGTTATAGGTGAAAGGCTTTTCGGTGGTCTTTTTTCAAAGCTCAGAATATTCTTGATTGCAACACCTTAAGATTTCTAGTTGCTCATCTTGTAGACAAACGTCTGTCGGCTTTGAAGGCTCGGATGTCTGCTATTCCGACTTGCTCTTTTTTCATAAAATTGTTAAAGTTTTTGGAGTACCTGCATTTCATCTGCTTAGTGTACACGAAAATTTTAAAAATCTGCCATATATGATCGTAGAACAAATATAGCGGGTAAGATGTGTCTAATGTGGGAAATGGGGAGGAACAGATAAGATCCCCTTTCGGAAAGTAAATATTATACAAATGGGGCTAGCGCACACGATGACAAGTATGACCAGATAATCTCTCCATCGTTCGGCGGGTTCGAATCCCGCCACCGGAACTGGTAATGTCGGTGGGAATGGTTGTGTGTCTCCTTTTCTAATAAGTGTAACTCTCGCCCGTGCAGCTTTGGTTTTAGATTCGGGTGTTGTCTAATTTCTGTGGTGTTTATGTTACGTTATGTCGCAATCTTTTTTTACAAAAATTTTATACGCAGCAAAAATATCTCGGCATTTCTGCTTCGTCATTTAGAAGCACCCTATATGTACCTGTCAAAAAATGTACCAATTGTACTGATGAACTTCATGATCCCATTTCAAAAATTGTCACTAATCACTAATCAGTCATACTGTAAGTTATATTAGTATTTGATAAATGTATAATTTGCAAACTGTTTTTTATCTATCTATGTATGTTTGAACAAAATGTAATTGTTTATGGTGATATATAAAAAATCGAACTGAACAATCTAATAAAAAAAGTAAATATTTATTTCGTAAAAAAATAGGTCGCTTAGTAGCTAACAATGAGCTATAACACTAAAAATATTATTAAAGTAAATATTTTATTATGTAGTTTGTATTGACTGTAAAGTACGCAGATTTAATTTGCTCTAAAACTAGAAGGTTAGACAGAGAGAAAAATAAACTAAAAGGGGCCGCTTTCGGGTCGGTGTTTTTAAGCGATATGGTTATAGTCGAACAATAGTCTGCGACAATCGTAAAGTTTTGGGATAATTTCGTTTTTTGTTAGCTCTCTTTTTTACGACCCACAGAGGCGTGCTAAGAATTGCAATAGAACCAAAAATTTAAAATACAAATAAAGATAAAGTAACAAAACTATAATTACAGCTGCCAAGAACATTAGGCGCTATATTAATACTAATCACTTTTGTACACCACACCTTCATTGAGATATAATTCTATCTCTGGAAAGTTTAACTAGTTTTGCATGGCATATTTACATTTTTTTTATCAAAGGTCTAAAAGAGAAATAAAAATTCTTGAGAATAATATAAAGTTAAATGATTAAAATGCATTTTATGAATGCTATTGTAGGTAACATTTCGTTCTTTTTTTCTCTTTTCAGTGATCAAGATGTATTGACATTAATAAATAAATTCAAACCATCTAATTCTAGTGGTTATAATAACAAATCTAAAAACAGTAAACATCTAATTCACAAACCTTTATCGCATTTTATAAATTTGTCTTTTGAAAAAGGAGTTTTTCCAGAAAAATTAAAACTTTCAGTGGCTTGCCCGCTATATAAAAAGAGTGACTCAAATGGTTACTGTAATTACAGAGCTATTACAATATTATCTAGCTTTTCAAATTAGCATTAAATGATCAACTAGCAATATTTTCTATGCGTAATAATATAATTTCACCAGTACAACATGGTTTTATGAAAAATAGACGCGTAGATACAGCATTAAGTAATTTTCATATAAAAATTGTAAATGCACTTAAAAAAAATTGCCCATTTGGGCTATTCATTGATTTTTCTCGTGCAATTGATTGCGTGGATCATCAATTACTTCTACAAAAATTCAGTAGGTATGGAATCAGAGGACCACCATTAAACATTATTATCTCATATTTAAGTAATCGAGTTCAATTTGTTCAAGTCAAAGATGCTAAAAGTGAACCTAGGAAGGTAACCTAAGGTGTCTCGCAGGGTTCTATTTTAGGTCCTCTTTTATATATTGTTTTTGCCAATGAGTTGATCGCATTTTTGAAAGATTTATTAACTTGTATACTGTTTGTTATGCAGATGATACAATTTTTTTAATTATAAAATCTAATACGACGGCAGCAATAAATTCGGCAGAAGAGGTTTACAAAAAGTGCATAGTCTGGTCAGAAAAAAATATAAATATGGACAAGACCGCTTCAATAATTTTTAAGCAAGGTGACGCACAAGGTGATTTAAATAGCCTAAGCTCTAGTCATTTTAATATAGAAAGCTCAGGTAAAATATTAGGGGTCACTATTGACTGTACCTTAAAATGGTATATCCACATTGACAAACTTTGTGAAAAGTTGCGGATCAGTTGTTATGCATTACGGTCAGTGGTAAACCATTGTAGCCAAAATATTGTTATCAGCCTGTATTACGCAAATTTTCATTCTCAAATGCGATATGGCATCATGCACTGGGGCGCAAGTAGTCACTATAAACGAGTTTTTATTCTACAAAAGTATGCCTTAAAAATAATAGCTCAACTACCAATATGAAAATCATGCAGACCAGTATTCAAAAAGATAAAAATTTTGACATTAATTATATTTATGAACTTTGTTGTTTTGTTTTCGGAAACCTTACCATTTTTCAACTAAATCGAATTAACCATGATCACGAAACAAGATTTAAACATAACCTTTGCATTCCACTACGCGATATCAAAGGTCTTTATTATAGTCGGTGTAAAATTTAAATGCATTACCTACCGAGATCATGACGCCCAAAAACATACCTATTTTTAAAAATAGACTTAAAAAACTGCTTGTTGATAAGAACTGTTATTCTCTTGATAATTGTTTTTACAAACTAACTAATGAATTTTAACCTTCCTCCTTCCTCATTTTATTGTCTTCATAGTCATCTTATACATTTTTTTATTAATCATTTACATTTTTATGTAATGTTTTTTGTATTTGTTTGTCTATAATCTTAATTTCTGTTTTATTTACTGTATGTATACATATATTCTCTTTTTTATTATATGTTTGACGCTCTCTACAGTTATTTGTATTTATTGCACATTTTGACTGAGAAATATAGAATTATTATTATTACTATTATTATATTTCGGAATATCCGATGCCGGTCAGTCTTCCCGTGGCCTCCGACGCCTCACGGGAGTCGCGCCGGCGCGGCGCATCAATTACAGCCACTCCCCACATCCCGCAGGGTTAGTGGCTGTAGATACCAGAATCATGTGCCCTAAGCAGACGGAGAGAACCAAGAATGATCGCCTTCTGCATTTGGCCTGCCAGCCACTCGGCTGATTCTTGGCAGGCCGGTATGATCTTCAGTTCCGAGAGCAGCGTAGGCTTTATCCCTCCGAGTACACCGATTATAAGGACGACCATTTTCACCGAGTAGCCTGGGTACAGCACTTGGAGCTCATACCGGAGATCGCGATATTTGGTTCGTTTCTCCTCCTTCTTCAAGGTGATGTTTTTCTCCGCAGGTGCCGAGAACTCGATGACATACATTACCTTGAGTTGATGGTCGAGGAGGATATGTCAGGCTTGTTGGCTTGGATTAGCCTGACAGTTGGAAACGAGTAGTTCCAGTAAATCTGGCATTTCTCGTTCTCGACAACGGACTCAATATCTCCGGGGACGTAAGGCAGCACTGGTGTCTGGTCTACCCCGGATGAGTGCCTTAGATTATAGTATAACACTCGTAAAGCCGCGTTATGTCGGTGGATGTAGGCCGAAATCGCATATATGGGGCATGCAGAAAGTAAGTGCATGAGCGATTCCGGCGCCTGATGGCAGGTTCTGCAGTTGATATCAGGAACCTCTACACGCCACACGCCACCAAGGTGTTGATAACACTATCTTGACAGGCCATAATGAATCCCTCGGTCTCCGACTGAAGCACTGCTGACCTTAGAAAGGCGAAGGTCAGCCTGATCGATAAACCCAGTGTTTCTATGTTCTTATAGAAGACACCATGCTGGGGTTTATCGACGTGCTGCCGAAACAGATTTTCCTGTTCGGCAGCTCTAATTCGGGCTTTCAGACGATTTGGCTGAAGTTCGGTGATTGACTCAACATCAGCACCTCGGCTGCCTCCTCGCCTGATGTCAAATGCGAAACCGAGTTCATCTGTGTCTCTTTTTGCTGCCTTGGACAATCCTGCTCCCACTCCTACAGTTTCGTGATGTTTTACGAATCGCAAGAGGGGATCTGAGCTCCTGAGTATGTTACATGCCATCCTCAGTACTACTCTGCCATGCGTACACTCCAGGCTCAAGAGTCCTCGGCCCCCCCATTGACGTGGGAGGTACACACGAGGAACGGACGATCTAGGATGAATACTTCTGTGAATATTCATCATCTTGCGGGTATCTCTAGCTAATTGGCGCAACTTCTCTACTGTCTACTATACTACTCCAAAGGAGTGGATAGTCCCAATTTATAGTCTGCAGTCGGCTAAAAGTCTTGCCATCTTGATATCTACATTTCTATCTTAATAAATTAACTTGCAGGTAATCTGGATATCAGTAGGTTCAGAATCCATAATAACTCCTTATTGCTTTCAATATGCCTTTTTATATCCGTGTGTGATTGTTCTTATGAATCAAATGTATTTGAACTCCTCCAGTAATTTCAGAAGTGTGTAGATCAGCGACAATATATATTCTGGTTTGTTGCAGCTTCCAATGTAACCTCCATAAACTTCTTAAAAACATAATAACATTTAGGTTACCGATTCATACTGAACACAAGAATCAGTCCCTCGAGCAATGACTCTTGGAAACATAGATTAAAGAGTAACTCTTCGTCTTCATTGCTATATACTTCTGAATACGAGTTTATCTATTGCCTACTTTATTTACTTTCCATTCCTTTTTGTAATTGCAGAAAGCATTTTAAATCTTTTTATTTAACTTTTCGTACCAATTGAAGTCCTGCATCGACGATAAGATGTAGATAATATTTGAAATGTAAAATTTAAATATTTGTAAGTTGTGATTGTTGTGATACACCCATTTTGTTACGCCAGTGTGACAGAGACTGATTTAAACGTTTCATTATTTCGTTATATCAGACACGTGCTTAACACATTCTAGGTTTGTTAATATAGCAAGTGCTTTTTTATACTTAGCAAACGCTTTTGAGGTTTGAAATAGACTGTAGATCAATTGTAACATACAATACTAAAAAAAAAAAACTATACCATTGTTAGGTCATTTACATGTAATTTTCTGTTATGTCTCAATTACTATATTGTTAAATAAATGCGAAGAATAAAGAAGCGATTCAAAGAAAGTGTTATTATTTTATATCCTCCACAAATTTTGACTATTATCATTCTATTAATATATATTTATTAATTATTACTAAAGCTACAGAGTTTAACTTAAACATAAAATAATGTAAAACAAATTAGGTATCCTTTTCTTGGTAGGTAACTTTAATATTTTAACAGTCTGTTAAAATTTCGCATATAATTACAGAATACAGCTGATTAATCTGTTTGCTGACTCGAACAACATTTGAATACTTTTGTTTATATAGAATGGATAACTTGAGACTCGTGAGAGACATAAGGGCATTAAGAGGTTCTTAAATAGTATCACTGTGGGCGGTCAGATTTTAACCCATGCGTAATTTTGCGGAGAAGTTAGAAAGGAGTGCCGACAAATGCCGACAATAACGCAGCAAATTTGAAATTTGAGCTGTTTGTTTGTGAACACACTATTTCTGAAAATCGGCCAAAGATGCGCAAATATTAAGCAGCTTTTCGATCTTGCCAGTCAACCGTCTGTGTATAATATGCTTAAAAGAACACGAAATAAACAGACCATAAATATATAGCCTCCTTCCAGTATTTTAACTCGGTCCAGTAACTGATATTAAGGTTCAGTATTGATAAATCATTTTATGGTGGATGAATAAAGGTATTTAATTTCACTGAGAACAGAACTTTAAAAATTATAACGGAAATGTTAGTAAATGATGTTTTACACCAGAAATATATTTGGCATGGCTTTTATTCATGTTACCGACAGCCTTTCTATAACAAGTAAATAGCAGCTTGGATACTGCTCTTCCAGAAGCACCTTTTGCTCAATTTCTTCAGAAAGAACAACAGGACTGGAAGTGTTGGAGGTGGAGATGACAATAGAAGTAGAAACTACAGTGGTTACAATATTTCTTATATCTTTCCCTAATTAACCGATAATGCTCTTATGAAGTTCACCATCTAACTGCAGATAACTTTTAATAGAATTTACATTCCTGTACCAGTAATTTTTATTAGTTGGTGTTTTTCAACACCAGTTTGCTAAAGTTGACACTCTAGGTGATCTTATTGAGTGGTTGGATCTTTTTTAGCATCTAATCTGACTTGTTCAGCTGATTAACATATGTAACAAAAATTTCAACAAATTTTTCAAGCGTTGATAAAAAGATGTGTTATATTATTTAGGGAAATTAGTACATATAATAGCATAACATAAATATCTATACCACAGATAACGGCCCATGTGTTTCGATGGCACGCAATTTTCGGTTCATCTTCGAAAATAAGTTGGTGTTGGTGCTACAATCTAAATGAATAAGCTTATGAATAGGATAATTTCACAGGACATAAATTAGGATTCTCTTTATTTTCAATAAACCAATTGCTTGCAGAAAGTTCCTTAGCCCCTCCTTGTGCAGTTTTTCATGAATGCTCTTATATTGCTGCCAGTGGAAGAGTATTGCTAATTTCTACTCTAAAAAAGTATGATAGACAATATATTCATTCTCCAACTCGCCAAGCAAATTGCAAGAATGCTATAAAAAGATTTTTTCCTTCAGACATTCTGGGGTATCTTCGTCAAAACTATGGATAATATTTTCAAACTTGATTTCAATAATAGCTGCTACACTTTCAGTTCTTTTTCCGAACGCGCCTGTAATTCTCTTCTCTTGGCTACTCTATCCTCACACACAGATTTAAAACAACATCGCTAAAGAGGTTTTTCGCTATTTTCCACTTATTAAAATATAATTCTTGCATTAACTTCGCGGTAATATTCCAAATATACTCTACCACTCCTTCTTTTTGCTTGTACATCTTTTCTGACAAAAAGTTTGTGAATTGCCTCCAAACATAATCTCGAGTTTTTTTTTTGCTTTTGGAATATTTTTCTGAATTTCCTCATCAATTTCACTTTTCGATTTGTTACTAAACTTTTTTGACTTGCTTTCCATATCAGAAAACTATTTATTCACTATTATTCTTTAAAAATATTGCAAATACTTTGAAATGAGCCAAATTTTAAAAAAAAATTCTAAATTAACAAGTTTCTTTATGTCGCTATGAATGTCAAAACATCGACTAGTTATAGTTTTAGGAAATGAGGAAAGCCAACATTTGAAAAGTAACCACAATTATTAAACAAAAATTCGATAAATAGCCCTCCAACTACCATTAGTAGGCAAAGTATTTAAGGTAAATTATTTTTGAGGCGCTAAAATGCATGCTTTTGCTCTTGCGAAAGGTATTTATGAATATATTTTAGAAATGAACAAATATAATAAAAAATAGTGTATCCTTTACCACAATATAATAAAATTTTTACCTATTTACAGTGAATTTACATATAAACTTGAAACAAAGAAATATGTATATTATTTTAAATTTAATCAAAAATGCAGATATATTTAAACGAATGAAATTGGATTTAAATTTATAAGTAATTATAAGAAAAATATTTGTTTGTGTAAAAAAAAATTGATGCTTCATATAAAAAAATAATTCATATGAAATACATACCTTGCTTTAATTGAACATAACTTTCAAACATATTTTTTTTCCTTGATTTCAGAATAGCTTTTGATCTGTGTATGGTCTTTAGCTTACAAGAAGTAAGCATAATACATGTCGACGATGACCAGAAGTTGCTAAAAGAATTGGTTTGGACTATGTTTTTTCTCATTTAAAGTCATGATTAAAGCTGGCCGAGGTGGCTGGAGTACAGCCACGGTCTTGCGCTGATGTCACACGTGCCGATTTAGAAATGATTTACGCTGCAGTCTTATTTGAAAGGTTAATGCGTGAGGTTGTACCTATAAATTATACATAATGTCAAACGCGCCAAAGGGTAAAAAAACGACCGTACGCGGACACAGTGAATAAATTTATCGGTGAATTTCCGGATTTATTCTATGACGGATGCAAAATAATTTGTAAAGTTTGCAATCAAGACTTAATGTGCTGGCACAAAACAGATTGTCGTCGTCATATCAATACCGTGCAACATCAAAATAAAAAAAATGGCATGCCTTTGAAAACTCAGTTTATGTTTGATTTATTGTTAATGTTAATAGACTGTAATATTCCGCTACACATACTGGACAAACAACCATTTCGGGAGTTTTGGAATAAATACAATCCCCAGATGAACTTACCAAGTCGTACATTGTTACGTAGATATATTCCAGCTGTTCGTGAAGACATTGTAAATAGGATTAAATATGTATTAAAAAATACACGGCTCGGGTTATGCATTGACGAGACGACAGATTGTAAAAAAAATTCTATTTTAAATATTATAGTACGTGTACTGGACCCTCTTAAACCAACATTTCCACTTTTACTAGCTAGTAAAAGACTAACTGCGTGTACTGGCGAAATAATTACGCGTGTGGTGTTGGAGACATTCGAAAAATTTGAACTTTCAACAAGTCAAGTATTGATGTTTGTGACTGATGGTGCCGCGACAATGCGCGTGGTAGGCCGTTCTCTTCAAAGAGACAATTGTAGGTTTTTACATGTTACGTGTAAAGTGCATGCGTTACATCTTGTGGCAGAAACATTCGAAAATGTTTTCCAGAGGTAGATGCATTAATAGCAAATACAAAAAATGTATTTCTCAAATCTCCTAAACGGCTTCGAGCATTTCACAGACAGTGTCCTGGTATCCCTGAACCACCAGAGCCGATTCTTACACGTTGAAGAACGTGGTTGAAAGCGGCTTTTTATTATGCTGAATAATTTCAACAAATAAAAGCTGTGATACTAGAGTTCAACCTTAAGGAGGCTGCAGCTATTAGGGAAAGCCAGACAAGCTTTCAAGACGTTTCCCTTGAAACATATTTAAAAACTATTAATAACAATTATAGAGGACTACACGATGCAATAGAAAAATTGCAAAATACTTCGTTGTCGTTAGTGGAATCGCTGCAAATAGTGGACGACGTAAATACACAGTTACAGGCTATAAATGACGCAAAAAATAATCGAGAGTGTATTATAGAAAGATCCTGATTTTAGCAAATTAAGACAAATTTTTGATGGTGCATCTACAACTTCGTTAAGTGAGTTCACAGATTGTTTTACTTATGCCTGTATTACATCCGTAGATGTCGAACGGTCATTTTCAAAATAAAAACATATTTTTCACCAAAGCGAACATCGCTGACGGAGACAGCTGTAGAAACATACCTGATGCTATTATATTATAGATCTTCCCCACTTTGTGATGACGACAACCAAACTACTTCATAAATCTGCTTAAAAGGGTGAGTTTTATACAAATTTTTATAAAATGTAACATTATTGTTAAAATTTATTTCCATTTATTGTACTTATTCAAGTATTATGATATGATGTAAACATATGAGTCATATGACGGCTCTGTCGGCCAGGTGACCTCGGCCAGCTTTAGTCATGATTTTTATAAACTATTGGCGTAAAATAATTTACTATATGTTTAACAATAGAAATTCGTTAAATTTTTGTATGCCTTAAAGTACTTCAAAGATTTTGTACATGTTTTGAGTAATTTGTAAAATGCATGGCCAGGCATTATTTAAATAATATAACACAATAAACAAGAATATCAAAATATGCACTTAAATATTAAATACTGAATAATGTATGAATGGGAGTTAAAACATCATATTTAATTATACCTCTCATTAGTCACAGAAAAATACCTGAGGTTTTAACACTTTTTCATTTATATAATAAAAAACTAATTTAGCCATACATAAAGATGCGGTACAATACCTGTTAATAACTTTTTTTGTGGCATATAATTACCAAACCGACGACGAAAAAAGTTCTAGTCTGGTTAACATAACAATAAACTTAATTATAAGCGCGGCAGTCAGTGCCTATAAAAAACGAAATCGGTTAAAATAACTGAGAACAGGGTTAGTATAGACTCGTAGGACATACAGGCAGACAGGTACCTAATCAGAAATTGTTTTTTATACTATTTGGGAGGCAGTGAATGGGGATTGGGAATTTGGTAGTTTAATATCGGTCTGCCCGAAATATGAGGAGCTTGTCCGCCAGCGGTTGATATTTTCAAAACAAAATAGTAATAATATTTATTAAAACATTTCTGAAAAATCATTTCTTAAAAATAAAGTAATGTTTTTGTAATAGTAAAATTTCTTTCCGAGATATGTTGTTTCTTTTTTTGAAAAGTGTGGAAAGCTGTTGAAGAGAACAAATCTTATGATAATTATTAGCGAAAGAGTGAAAGTTTGCGGAGTCAAAGAATACATACAAAAAAAAGAGTTATGTCGTGTGGTCAAAAACGGAAACAAGCTGCAGACACCAGTGTTTCGAAATTATTGGTCCTCTTCAGCGCTTCGACTTCGGTCACAATTTTTATGCAGTAATATCGGCTTATTAAAAATGGTTGACGGTGACGTAGGCAATTGTCACTTCCCTCATTATTAATAATATCTCCCAACAGCTATTGTGTTTGTATTGATGAAAAATGGCGAGTGCTGAAGTTCTTTTTTAATTTCAATTTTCATTCATATTTAAAATTTAATTTTTATTTATATTATTAATAAATTTAATTTTATTCAAACTAAAACAAAATAATTATGTAATTCTTCCAATTATTAGCTAGCCCATTGTGTTATTATATTTCTTTTTGAGCACCCGATTTCCGAAACGGATTTATTTTCACTTTGATCGACGCTAAAATGCCGCTGTAATAGTTATTTATCTAGCAAAACCGGAAACTGATTCTTTACTGAGCGATCGAACAATTTTTAGGGCGAGCGGTTGTGAGCCCTGGAAGCCGGTGAGCCCAGTAAACAATTTCCGGGTGTTGCGTGCAATATTTTTTTGCAACCGCTCTTGCAACTATAAAAAAATATTTTAACTTAAAATCTTTTGCAGACAAAATCATAAAATTCAAGTGACAAATGTCGCACGCTTACTTTCAAAGAAGACTGAATTAACCACTTTTAATTGCTCCCACTGTTATCAGATACTGTTGTTAACGATAAGTAACATAAGGTATCAGTAAAGACTTTACCGATCACTAAGGTTCGTGAGTAAATAGTAGGTGACGTAAAAACCAGGGGCTAATCCACGGCACTCCACTGGCATACACATATAAAGGCATACACATATAAATGAAAAATTACCTTTTCATATTTTTCGAAAAAACTATCATTCAATCGAAAGTAATTTTGTTTCATGCAAAATTTAGTGAATTAAATATTCTTTTACTACATTTTGACTCAGATTGTTTGATTCGATTAAATCCTCAAGGAGTGTTTCAACTTCGTGGAAATACAATAGAACATATAAAAGAAAATTACAAATGACACAATGAAACGATTTTTGCTATAATTTATGTCGCAACCACAGTTTTTGCTCTCTGAAGCCAGCTTAAGTATACAGGTTTCCATCTGTCGCATATTTCTAATTTTAAAGAATAACTGTCGGTAACGAGGTACCTACATATATTAAATTTAAGAGTAATAACGAGTTTTGCATTAATTCATTGCTTTTCCTAGAGTTCCACTTAACAAAGGATATTATTATAAGCGTAAAATGTGAAACACAGCCATGACCCAAAAAAACTTATTTGACTAAATGAAGAGAGTAGTTAAAACAATGACATTTTTAATTTCTATTAAAATAGTAATTCAAGAATATTTAAAAACTAAGATGATCTGTAGTCATAGAATTCATAAAAGTAGGAAAGTAGTTAATCAGTTTAATAGCAAGCTTCTATCTATCCTATTTAAGGAACTTTTGGATCATACAGTACATATACAGGGTGTTTACGAACTTGGGAATATATTTTTAATGGGAGGTAGTACTTGGTAAAAGAAGTCGATTGCTAAAAATTTACCTTAGTAAAAGTCGCTCAGAAATGGCAGAAAAAAATATTTTAAATAATACACCAAATTGTTTGAGAACCGCTGACGAAGCTAGCCGTGTGCGAAAGCCATGGCAGTGTTGCCAAATTGTAATCTCAATGTCCATTACTTGGCGACAATTCTTTTCTTTTTCCAATAGCATTAGATAAATAGCGTCTAACTGTGCTACCGGTCAAAACTAATTTTTTTAAAATTAAATATTTTACCCGAAAATTAAACATCTTGTAACAGCCAGAAAAGTAAAACAGTAACCTATGGATTGATTGAATTGTTTTAATGAATCCAACTACAGCTTAAAACATTTTTCTCACTATTGATTGATTTACATTTTTTCACATCATTAAATTTGTTATTTTTCACAGTATCTGTATTTTTATGGAAATACTCGTGCAAATACGAAATGGGGAATTCAAAATATTTACATCTTTGTGAGTATTGTACAATTTAAAAATGGAAATATACCCAATCTATTATAATAAATTATAGTGAATAAATCCCTGATATTGAGTGATGAAAACTGATAATTGAACTTATTAATCTTACCTTTACAACAAGCTCTCTGGCGGAAAATTCCTTAAAACACTCCCTTCACTCAACCACTAACACACAATTTTTTTCTTTGTATAGACACTACACTCAAAAACCAAATAAATAACAATATTTCCATGTGTAATATTTGGAAATTCATCACTATTTGTAGTGGTCTTCTTTTTGAAGGTATAAAAGCAATTTTTCCATATCACGAGGCAATTCCGTAAAAAACAAACTCGTCTCAATTTTGAGTACACAAAATTAACGAAATAAAACAATAAGAACTGTTTTAAATATTAAATAACCATTAATATTAGTTTTTCAAACTTCATAATACACTTAAAATAACACGTTCTGTTAACTAGACCACATTTGTGCTATTCGATTACAGCTGATGGGGGCATTGAACTCCATACTTACGAATAGTATGGAGTTCAATGGATGGGAGTCGAAAGTATCTGCGTTTCCAATTCGATGCATGTTCAGTTCAAAATTATACGAACACACAGACAAACATTTTATTTTTAGTTTCTCTATGCACAAACAAAAGCAATAAGTTTAAGTACTTTGTGTGGTACATTTTTCACGCAACTTTAAAAATTACAAAATGACATAAAACAGATAGACTCCGAATTCACAGACACATCTGCACTGCAAACTGCAGACTTGTAAAACAACGATTGCCAACTATAGCATCATTTATAAATTATTATGATTTTGGCAATAAACGAATATAGCTAGCTCACTTTAACATACCTACTATCTTTAATCATTACACTTCATTGCAAAAAGTAATAGGTGCGTTCTTTCTAACTGAGATTTCAGTTACGCTACACCAAATGAAATTATCTTCGACCATGTTTTATGGTCGAAGGAAATTATCCTTTTTATTTATGCAGTGTAACCGTAAAACATCATAGATTAACTGAGATCAGTTAGAACGAAATACTCGTTTATTGCAAAAATCATAATAGTTTACTAATAATGCTATAGTTGGCGATCATGTTTGTAATTTAGGGAATTATAAGTTTGCAATGCTTGATGTAACCAGACTGATATAACCAATGAAAATATTTTACCTAACCTCGATCCGTTTTGTGTATCGATTGATATTATTGCTTTTCCTCGTTGTTTTTTGTATTTTTGTGTTTCGTTTATTGGAATTGTGTTATTGTGTTAATTACAATTCCGTTATATTAAACAAAAGTGGCCAAGGAATTTTACGTGACAACCTAGTAAAGAAGGTAAGTTTTAATATAATTGTTGATTATATTTTTTAATTTTAAAATATGGTCTCGTATTTTAGGATTTGTGTCGAAACTTCAACACTAGTGTGACAATAAGTCACTGAATTTTTTTGACAAGGTATTAAGTGATTTCACTATACCTTTTATGTTTTTGCTTTTCTTGCATTCTGTTTCTACACAGTAAACCTATTTCTAAGTAAAGTAAGAAGTATGAATCAAGCTTAATGAACAAAAATGTGTTTTTTCCTATGAGCTGTTAGAAAGTGCAGCACATATTCATTTCTAAAGAAAATTTTCTATTAATGATATTTTAAGTTAACCGAAAAATCTAGTTTTAAAAGGAAACGAGGTGGCTCAAATGATGCTGTCGAATGTCTTTCTCTTCTTTAAAACCAAATTCCCACAGTTCAGCACTATTGAAATAAGTATAATTGAGATAAAGTAACTGTAACTATGCAAATTTGGATTTAGGACATATTATAGTTGGTATAATTTTTTGAGAATAAAAAGCAAGGAATAAATTACTAAAAAAATTTTTCTACTTTGTACATACTAGACATTTTTCGTGGCATGATTTATTTTTGATGCTACATCGTTTTATTCCCCGCATACAGTAGCAATAAATAATTAGTTATCTAAAATATTGTAAAATTAGCTATAATTTAATTATTATATTTTTAACCTAGATTACAACAGAGTGTGTAGGCACGTTACGGTCAGTTATTGAACTATGCAAAGATGGACTCACTGAAACGTCTAATCAACCTCTGACAAGAAAAAGAACTAGATCTTTAATTGATGATATACTGGAGACTGTAAGGATGGAAATCAGACATTTATGCTAAAAGTAAGTATTACCTTTTTCTTAAACACTGCCTAGCTTATGAAATCACTTTTTTTGTACATTTTTATATCTGCGTAATTTCTAAATAAACTGTAACATAACACGGCAAACTGAATGTTGAAAATAATCTAATTGAAAATGAAATTTCAAACTGCTACCTATATTTGCATACAGCAGAGTTTTGTTTGGCTATTTATTTTTTTTATACATTTTTAGAAAAAAAAAATAATGAAATTATTGAGTATTACATCAGTATCCTTTCAAACCTTCAAAATATGATAACAGTAATAAATAGCTATCATTTTTTTATATTTTATACTGTCACTCTTATCTGAATACGTTAGTATAAAAGTTTTAGGTAGGTACCTAAAAAATCAAGCACAATACTTCAAATACATTTTATCATAGAAAATATTAAAACAACTAGGTACTCAAGCAAGATTGTATTGAATTAAATAATAGTATTCTTAATATTAGAAGCAAAGTAATATTGTAATTAAAAAAAATATTGACACCAAAAAGAAAAGTTACAGTTACGTTTAAAAATGTTTCTTTTTGGTTTAATTGCCATATCTTTTTGCAATGCAATCTTGTTCCTAGATTTAGTAGTTGTTTTAATAGTTTCTAAGATAAAATGTATTTGAAGTGTTCTGTTTGATTTATTATCTACCTAAAATTTTTATACTAGCGCATTCAGATGACAGTATAAAATATAAAAAATAAATAAATAAAACAGATTTATTTTTTTGTTTTCAATATTTGCAGAAATTCTTATTTCCATGTTTTCCTTGAAGATAGAGTTGGACAATCGAATGTTGTCAGCAGCATTTTCCGAATCTTAAAAAAAATAGTTTTTTTTTATAAATGATGATCCCAGAAGAGATTTAATGGAGAAACCCAATATAGTACATGTCGGATGTCGCATTCTGATGCCATATATGGAAAATGAAAAACTGGGTGTTTCAAGAAAACTATATATTTTTCTTGACAACACTTGGATTTTTACCATAAGAAATTCATGGCAAGATGACAATGTTAAATCTGCCAAAAGGGTTATAGGAAGGAGATGGATCACGGTAATTTATTAGCATTTTTTTTCATACAAAATGAAGTTGATTCCATATTTTGTAATAATCAAAATTTAATTTTTTTATTACTGTGTTTCTATATTTGCACACTACATTCGTACATTCTTCGGAGTAGAGGGGAGAACATGGATTGCATCTCTGTTCTTAATCTCAAATCAATTGCACTGCTGGCCGCTGTGCTGTGGTAAATCACAGTTACATTTTACATCTAGAGGGCTGCACAAGCTTGACCGAAAGCTTCTTATGCACTGTTTTGAAATTAAAGTACAGTATAAATTTAGTAAAAGTAAGATTAAATGAATAGTTTCTTTATATCTCTGTTTAACTAAGTTTGATATCTTGGAAAGAACAATATTGTTTTATGCTGTACTATTTTTGTCATTTACGCAAATTATTTGCGGCTTGCATAATTAATTTAGAACATTACTCATTAGGCATAACATAGCTTTTCGTTGTAGGTGTATTGTACTTCATGCTGGTTGACAGTGGTTGTAACATAATATGTTGCCTGCCTTTGATGGATGCCAATTACCACAGTGGACAAGTCAACAAATTTTCTATAAAATCTTCAGAGAAAGAGGCCATGCAAACTTATTTAAAGGAACATGATATAGAGTATCCAGAATTGGCCTCTAAAGATAACTTGATTACTCAATTGCCAGTACCCAATAAATTCTTTATAGTAGATTCATCGATACAGAGTGCCTGAGCATGAACTATTGCCTCCATGCAATTGCCAATTGAATTGCAAAACGTTTTTATGATAAAAAAGTGCTCAAAGGTAGGGATGTGTAACATACTTGAGAAAGAGCTGATAGTAGCATAATAAAAAGTCAACTATGTTAAACGCACAGTCACTATAATAAAAGCTGCATAAGAAAAAGAAAGTTATTGTCTCCGAACATATGGCACTCATTATCACTGGGAGAGAAAACACTGACATTTTTGAGGACATTGATAGTGATTGAAAACACTTTAATATGTCTATATTATAATTTATAAAGTAAACATATTTACGCAATAGTAGTTATAGTATGCATTTGCATATTTTTTAACTTTCATGCATTCATTACTTAAATTTTATATGTAAGTAAACATATTCGTGCAATAGTAGCTTAACCATTGTTTATCTAGTTCATATTTTATTTAGATTCATATGCATTTTTTATCTTTTCTAGTATGTAAGTACACGAAATTTTTTCTTTCTGTACACACATACTAATGCATCTAAAGCACATGGAAATGGTTAACATCTGTGTGCCAAATACACTTTATGTACCAAATAGTAAAGTTTAGATAGGATTAATGAATTAGATTAGGATTAATGTTAAGATTGTTCCTATCATATCAACTACTTAACTATATTGTCCATAGTCTTGTAAATCGATGTACATGTAACCATTGCTTCGAAATATTACTTTTAAAAAAGACAGCATAGTTATTGATCATAAATATAGTATTTCTGAAGATTTTAAAAAATTTACTAATATTGTGGGTCTAGGTGATTTAGTACATACAAAATCGTAAATTTTGCTGAGAAACAATTCTGATGTTTCATTGGAAAAGAAAATTTAATTAAAAAGCAACTAATAAATACAGCCATTAAATATTTTTCAAAAAGAGTTGAGGATTTTGTACTAAGCTACCTGGCCAATTCCGTTCTGAGGATTTGCGTGAAACCCAAATCATTAGAAAAGTAATGGAAATTTTCATAAAATGCCGAATACACCATCATTCGAGACTATTAAATATTGAATTACATGAAAAAATCAGCAACCATTAGGCAAACAATTTCTAAATTACTATTGTTTAAAAATTGTTAATAAAAAAAATATAAATAAGTTAAAAACATTTTTTAATATATTTTCTGTACCTGAATATTGCATTTTTTTATGTACGTATTATATTTTTTGTATAAATGTTATAAATATTATGTTTACTTTGTAGAAATAAAAAGCAAGTGTGTACAATCTAGTTTTTTTTTATTTTGACAAATTACCTCTCCTAATTCTGTTTCCAATAATTTATTTTAATCTAGTATAATCATTTATTATTTCATCTAAAAATATGTTAAAATAGATTTCAAATATTGTTTCATAAAGCATAAGTAAGTTTTAATAGATTTTTAAAGGTTATTAAATAATCAAAAAATACTAAACAGTTTCATAATTCTTTTACCTCTTAAAAGATTAAAGATCGATTAATCTACATAAATTTTAATAAAACATTTAAGATAAAGAAAATAAAAAAATAAATCCTTCAAACTCGCCATTTCTGCCATTTATTCAACGTGTTGAGAGATACTACACCCTTGCGGGTTGCATACAATTCGGTTTTGCCCATGTGTATTAGAAGAATGAGTATTTACCAGAGACATATGCTGTCTATGGTATTTACCTAGTTTTTACACAGCAAACAGTGAAACAGAGCGTCTCTTTCTTTGCCTCGACGAGTACTGCAAGGGTTCTTTGCCCAAACGCAGGTATACCTAGGTATTTTTAAATGTTTTAATCGTGTATATGAGGAATATTCAGAAAGTTGGTTATAAAATAAAGTTTTGTAGGTAAATAATAATTTTTGATATTTGACTATAAAAACTATGGTTAATAAAAAAAAAGTACGATACTTTTTTTATCAATTATGCAAATAATTTTATTAGCTTAATCCCAAATGTATTAAGTACATTTTAGAATTGTAAATATTTACACTGTCAAGATATTCGGTACCTATAAAGTTATATTTTAAGTGCCATGACAGTTACTTGTATTTAGTCTAGAATAAAACTAAAGTAACAAAATGTTTTTAATTTTTAACGCAAATCATATATTTTTTTATATTTTCAAGCGAATGTTTACAAGTGGTATCATTCCCGGTTTCTCATATTAATAAAAGAGAAATACAATGTGGACTAGTGCAGAAATAATAGTAGTAGTAGCAGTAGTAGCTACTTATTTTACAAGGCAAATAGGCCACAATGGGCCCTTTAGGAGCAGTAAATTGAAATATGATATAATGCAAATACCTAATGACTCATACAAAGTTATATGTTTTATTGCAAATCATTTTTACAGCCAAACAGTAATCTCAAATTTGCGAAGTTCATATGACTGAATTTAGTAAATAATTTTTTAGCTACCATTTAAAAAATAGTTATATGTATAAAAAAAGTATGTAAAAAAAAGCCAAACTAATAAAATGTGCTCTTAAACAATTTCAAGGTAAAGATTAAAACACCAAAAATATTAATAGTCGAACTTATCTAACTCAAACTTCCTAAATTAATAAAAACTATGATATAGCATGCTAACTAGTTGTCACTATTAAAGATGCACAAGTACTTTGTTAACAGATTTTCTCAAGTCTACGAAAGTAGTTGTAAGCTGTAGAATAGAATTCCGCAAATCGCCAGATTTCTTGAAGGTACTTTCTGTCTTCTATTCCTTGATTTTTGGGAAACCAGACCTTCTAATGTACATGGCAGGGAAGACTAAAAAGAAAATTAAATATTGTAATATACCTCATACAAGTTATAAATGAATGTTTTTCTTTGAATATTATCTAGCTTTTAGCACGAGGCATTAAAATTTTGATAATTAATTTAATTTTATTTAATATATTACACTCTCGATATTATACGTGTCATGCCAAATACCTGAAAAGGTGGTTATAACTATTACATCCACAATCTAGCAATCGACCAAGAAACCCGCTCAATATTTATATGGGACGGGATCCAGTTTTAAGAAATTTTACTGGTCATAATTATTTTACGTTATAATTAAGATACCTTTAAAAATAAAAGCACAGATTAAATTATTGTATTAAAAATATTGGTAAAATGCCCTCCACTAAGATAAAAACTGAGACAAGCTGCTTTATTCAATTTAGTTGTCGATACGCTTTGGACTGTATGTGATATAAAATTATTGTTTCAAAGGACCAATTGCATAGGATGAAAATTATCAATTTCTTTAACCTGACAAGACTCCAGATACTGCTATCTTAATAGTAAATACTGTACCTTGTGCTCTTAAAACTTCCATTGTCGTGATTGGATAGGGCACAGCTATGGATGGAAAACCTCCCTCTCTCGATTGTAATGGTTTCCCAGACTCTTGGGTTTTGGATCCATGTAGTCTTCGTTCATAAATGTTCTGACCATATGAATAGTGTATTTATGATGTCTGTACTTGAAAAACCTCATATACATATTTGTATCCATCCACACGTTGTCACTGGGAAACCTATACGATTAAATTCTTCTATTAAATACATACATATACTTAATGCCGATTGTTGGATTTAACTGACAATGTTTGAACAAAATAAAAATAAAACAATTTCTAACCTGTGAAATGTCACGTGAAATTCTGCCAGATGAGTTTGTTTTCAGTTTTTACATTAAACACAAATTCGATATACTTTTTCCATTACTGTGCCGCAAAAAAAACTGAAAAATAGAAGATAGAACACAAAAATATTCTGCTGAAAACAAAACAAAACAAAACAAAATGACAAATCTCAAAACAGAAAATTGACAGTATAAACAAGGAACGGTGATTGGTGATCCACAAATCGAGTATGCGCAGAGTACTCCTATTTTTGAGATGGAAGCACGAATTTCTTAATATTAAGAAATTCGTGGATGGGAGATATTAGGTGCATTATTTCTAGCAGATCTCAGTTAATCTATGTAGGTTTACGGAGGCTACATTAAATGAAATTATGCTTTTATTTATGCAGTGTTACCGTAAAACAACTTAGATTAACTGAAATTTTAGAGAGAGCAACTAATGTTGGCTACACTGCTTGTGGAGCAATAGTGTTAAAAAGTTACTATGTAAATATGGAGTCACAAAATTCTGTAGTAGAATTGTTATTTAATAGTGTTTGTTTTCAATCTTCGTTCGGTTCGTTTTACAGTGTTTTTTCATAGTAACAGTAATAATGAACTTGTGGATGTTAATATCTACATATGGTACATGTCAAATTACATCGGCTGTGCGTGGAACATTTTTCAAATAGGGATACACCAAATACCGCATGATTTGTAACCTTTGTGCAACGATCACACGATATTTGTGAGTTACGGCCCCGTCGAAGACATGATATGAGGTCCTGCTATGCCTTTCAACGCTGAAGGAAACATTTTAAATTTGGTAGAGGACAATCCAACTTTAAGTATGTGTGCGTTCATTCGTTAAGCAAACCGTACGTGTAATCGGATTGTATAGGAGGAAGTAAACTATACATTTTCATGTAAAAAGATTTCATTCGTGTTCAACAGCAACAAAGTTTTGTGTGATGAAGGATATGGCAACATGGAACAGTTATTGTGAAATTTGCTGTGTATTGGCACAGGACGTTCACCTTCGATTCCAGCAGTTCTCAACATGTTAGCACTTTTTTTGTTGAGAAAGGTCAGTTATTTTTTTCTAATATTTAAGGTTTTCTTATGCACCATACGATTTATTATATCAAGATGTACTTATCCTCAAAAAATAATTCCCAAGTTTGTAAACACCCTGTATATATATATATATATATATATATATATATATTAATATATTTTTTTTTCACTTTGTTTGTCCTTATTTATATTGATCCATATTGATATAGTATCCAATCATTATCATTTATCAATCTATAATCTTAATTTATATATATATATATCCTTCTCTTTATATATATAGTATATATATATATATTCTTTAGTCTCGAAATATATTGTTTTTTTTTTTGAAAACTTTGAACCATTGATTTGACATATTTTTATAGCAATTGTAATATTCGAGTTCCGAATTTTCGTTCATTAATGATCATAGAATGCAACATTTAAATTGTTTTCAGGATTTATTCTTAAACACATTTTGACAAACGTTTCAGTGGTCCTGTTTTCCACCTTTTTTATTGCATTGATTTAATCTGGACGATTTGAATCTGATGTGGCACTTTATAGTTTACCGTACAATAATAGTTACTTTATTATAATTCGTACGTATAGCAATTAACATCCTTTTTTACTGTTTTATACGGTAACCGACGATGTTTTTCGTTACAACTAAATTCTGCCAAGAACACCATTGCTATAAATATATATATATATATATATATATATATATATATATATATATATATATATATATATATATATATATATATATATATATATACATATATATATAGGAAGAAAAGGTTATGGGGGGTTAAATTGTTTCGGGTTACCCCCGGGGTGGAGGCCCCGCAAAAAGGGATGAATCCGTCGACACGTGTTTCTGAGTCATTACTCGTAATCATGACGGCTATAAGTTGTAAGGATAGGTACAACTTAGGTTCAACAACACAAAAGGAAACCACTGACAGGAAGCCAGTTACACATTTGTGGCTGCAATTGAAAGACCCCGTGTTTACAGGGCATCAGACAATATTGCCACGGAGGCAACTATAGCTACCTGCGTGGTATTCCCTACCCAGGGTTTAGAGTAACAAAGAATAGAAGGTTACTGCGGGATGAGATGTAACAGGAAGAAAAGGATAATGGGTATTGCCCGCAAAAAAAGATGAATCCGTCGACACGTGTTTCTGAGTCATTACTCGTAATCATGACGGCTATAAGTTGTAAGGATAGGTACAACTTAGGTTCAACAACACAAAAGGAAACCACTGACAGGAAGCCAGTCGCACATTTGTGGCTGCAATTGAAAGACCCCGTGTTTACATCCTTTTCTTCCTGTTACATCTCATCCCGCAGTAACCTTCTATTCTTTGTTATATATGTATATATATATATATATATATATATATATATATATATATATATATATATATATATATATATATATATATATATATATATATATATATATATATATATATATATATATATATATATATATATATATATATATATATATATATATATATATATATATATATATATATATATATATATATATATATATATATATATATATATATATATATATATATATTGCTATTATTATTTATAATAAATAATAGTTTATTACTAAGCAAACTAATTACTTTTTATGGTTATGAAAACAATGTGGCTGTAATACATCTAAAGTAAATCCGTAAAACAACTTGATTCCACCAAACCAGTGGTGGAAAAGTAGATCTTAGAACCCATAGCCTTGCAATCCTTATATTTTACCTGTTACCGCTAGTAGAGGTGATAATCAACAAAGGTGGCCGCTACCTGCTTTGGCTTTCTGCCTTTTGCATATATTCTATAACCTGCACAAGGCCTCTGGTGTTGTTTTTTATATCCAATTATCATATTTGGGGATTACTGATTCATAAGAATATAGGTAACCTTCTCAGTATGATAAATTTTTTGTTGTAAGGTTTAACTTGCTGTGGGGAACTATTCAAAGTAGAGTGTACATATTCAAACATCAGAATGTTTTGTAGGGTATTATTATGTATATATGTACAGGGTGCTCCAAATTTCGAAATCTCTAACCGTTTTCGAGATATCACAGAAAAGTTACATTTGTCAGATTTCGAAAAAGTGTCATACCTTTTTTTATTAGTGAATACATTTTTTAAGCAGTACACAGTTTCTACACGCACTTTTCAACATAGAATAAAATACATATTTCAAGAAAAGATATCAGTACTAATTAAGATATCAAATCCAACTCCCTTATTTCAAATGGGATTTTGACGTCAAAATATCAGAAAATATACATGTTGTGGTATATTATATTATCATTACGAAAGATATAAAAATGTTTCTATTGAAAATAAATATTTAGTGACATTTGCATAGTTGGGTATAGAAAATAAGAGCTTTTGATTTTAGTCAAAAATTTATAATCATGTTCCAGTCATAACCGCCAGATATTAAATTAAAATTCAAATAATTGCAACGATAATATCATTATAAACAATTAAGATATAACATATATATATATATATATAAAATCATTAAGTTACCTTGCATTTCAAAAAAGGCAATTTGACAGTTAAAAAAAAAACAAAAGTTTCATTGTCTTTCATAATTAGTTAAAAGTCGTCGCTCTCATCATGTTTGAAAACTACGAAAAATATCAGATATTTATATGTTACATTGAATGAGCCCAAAACACTGAAGCTGCAAGAGATTTATATTTTAGCCATATCCTTCACGAAAATCGAGCTCTAGTACTTTGGTTGATTTTCTCTCCCTTGGCCTAGAAATAGGAGAAACAGTCAAAATGAAGCAATTTATGTCAAAGTGTATAATCTTAAAGCATATATATCAATAAAATACTGGCATAGTCGTCCATTTGGAAATAATATTTAAACTTATATTATATTTTCCATTGTTTCTAAATAATAAATAATTAGATAGGTCGATATAGCTAAAAAAAGTATAATAAAAATCGCTATTTTCACGAAAAACGTTTAATAATATTTAACTATATTATATCTTCCTCCCTTTAGTTTAATAACATGACAAGGATGAAAATAACGCCACAATTGGTTTTATTTAAATATTATTAAAAAGTGTTTGAACTATTTGATGTTCAAATATGTTCATCTTATTTAGTATCTACGTATATAAAATACATAAAAACAGACAATAAATATATTTGTCTAATATTTCAGTTGTAAGTTCTGTTAATCTTATTGATAAATTGCTAAACAATTGATTATAAAACATTATACAGATAATAAACAGAATAAAGCATAAGACAGAGCCCTGTGGAACCCCGAGCACTACGTATCTTTAATAGCTAATTTTAAATATAAGTTTGCATTCTTATTATCTTAGTTAATGATCACATTATTATAACCGTTTTGAAATAGTTAAATAAAAAATTATAATTATTGCATATAAAATGCCAACACCTGTGTATAAGTATTCAAAGAATCTCAATTAATACTATCAGCTATTTGAAAAGTTCCTTATGGTGGTCTATTTATTACTTTAGACGCTACAAAAATTTGTATATTCCTTATTCAATAGAAAACTGTTAATTTAACTGTACGACTTAATATTTGGACTGAGTATTTATAAAAATTAATATTAACGTCATTTTATGAAATTAATTATATAATTTATTCTTAAATTTTATCTTAATATTTAGGAGCTATAGATAAAAAAATCCTGACAAAATCCATTAACTTTAAAATGTATTTTATATATTTTACCAAAATTATACTTTATTCCTTTTAGTTTTCATCACTTGACTAAAAGAAATATTATAATACTCAACAAATTAAAAATACAAATGTTATTGTATGATAGTTTTTAATACGTCAATCCATTGTCGTTGTAATTGTCGTTATCGTCATAGGCAATACAACAACACGGACAAAAATGCGTGTTTTATAAAAGTTGGTGACTGAATCTTTCAGATGTCTTGACCAAATTTAAGGAAATTGTTTAAATACAATCAAATGTCATATATCATTCATATATCAAATAATATTTTTCAACTTTGGAAAATTGACCAAAACATATTTTATATCTAGTTTTGTAACAATGAACCAAATTTGATGTTTTTGTTTTTAAAATTGGTTCTTATTATTTTTAATTCAAACAGTTATACATCTAAAACACACGGTTCTATTAGATGTCTTCATCGGAAAAGGTAAGTTCTTTTCTAATCATTATTTTCAATGTCCATTTCTGGATAACTTATAATTTATTATTAAATTACGCGTTTGCACCTCCACCCCGTGCGAGAATTATAACTAGTAAAGTAAAGATAGTTTACTGAAATTTTTTGTCTTTAATTATTAGTGCCATATTCTTTTCTCCAGTTAATTTTAGTTAATATAACAAATTTTATGTATCGTCTGCGAAACTAATTATATTTTCTTTTTTATAGGATTGTAAAAAAAGTCATTTAAATAAATTGTAAATAGCATGGACCCCAAAAAAAGTTTCCTGAGGAACACCAAAGTCTAAAACTCACTTGGAACTCGTCCTATTTTCAATTTTCATATATTGTTCTCTAGCAAACAGCCAGCTCTTAATCAGTTATTCCGTTTTACTACTAATTTTCGTCTAGCAAAAAAAAAGAATATTCAGCAAACTATATTTTAAAAAACGATGGACAAGTTTTGCCACGTCTACTGCGATTATTTCGCTCATTATAAATTTACAGGTAATTTAATTTTATCGCATAAAACGACAACGTTTTTAAATAGCTTAATAATAAATACTAAATACATACTGTTTATAACTATAAATGTGTGTGTGCATTAACAAGCAAATTTACTGAGGGGAGAAAATTAATATTCTCTAATATTTACACAAATTTCCGTACCTACATACATTTCCTGATACATTCTCAACATTCATGCATTTCCAAAATATTATTTCATCGCTCATCAGTCATCCATCACTAACCATTAATAACCATGATAAATAAAGCACCAACTAATACCCACATATGTACATATATAAGCCAGACATCAGACGGATCAATTTCCTGAACATTTCTCGGAACCCTCTCAACCAATTAAGCCTTATTAGTACATTTATTTGTAAGCGGGCTTTCGAAGGAAGTAACTGAGAACTGAGATTTCTCGTTGAAAGAACCTAACCATAAGAAGTGTGCCTTTAAGATCTGTCTCGCCCCCCCGTCATCTTAAACATTGTATGGCGTTGTCTTTACTTTTGCAATCTCTAGCTTTCTGTCAGAGGATAAAGATTATAAATTACAGAAAACGTGTAGAACAAACAGCCTCTTGCATAAACCGATGAGTGAGAAAGGTCTCTATAGGGTGCTTTACAGGCCATAGTTATTTTGTATTAGATGGTGAATCCAGTCGAGAGCAGGATGTCCAAATTATTTATTTACTATAGAAGTAAAAAAAATGTTACAAGAGTTATAGGTGTATTTCATATTTACTTTAAAATCGCAAATGAATAAAATTTTTTGATACTTTTAACTATTACAGTACAAGTACCAGTATATTTAAATTTTTTTCGCACTTTCTTTGGCTATTAAGGCACTGTCCTATATTTTGACATTGTAGCTCTATTGATGGGATTTTGCTTAAAAAAAATACAAAAAATAAAAAATAAATGCATTTGATAAAACGAACTTGACGACATTTTCAAGATTACACTGTTTAAAATTATACAGAGTGTAACATAATTGAATGTCACTCATAAGTCCTTGTCCAAATATAATTTTGTCATATAATTATTTGACCTTCGTTTCCATGATACAGGGCCGTTAAAGTTTAAAAAAAAAAAAAATATGTATATATATATTTATTCAAATATCTTTTGAGCAAATAAAGATAAATTTTGTGTGTACAACAGATGAGTAATATGGCATTCAACGTGTAAAAATTAAACCCCAACTTTAATCAGTGACGTAGATATGGGGTATGCCGGTTTCATTTTCGCCAAGAATTATCGTACGCCCCTGAGAAAATAATTTTTTTGCAACTCTTATAATGCAAATTTAATTTTTAACAAAAATGATCTCTTGATTTTTTTGTGAAGCTAGGATTATTATCAGAAAGAGGAAACTGGGCCAGAGACCAGGATAGATAGCTACTACGTAGACAAATAAAAACAAAAGTATAATATGAATTATGAAATACATACCGCTTGATGCAATGTATTATTCAGAATGATGAAGTCTGCCATCGCATTAGCATATATGGCCACAACAAATATTCGTTCTGCATTCGTGGCTGTTAAATTTTACATATTTGCACTGTACATATGTGCACCCTAGATGCAAAACTCTGTTTTGCAAACATTTAAAAACTGAGGATTTATGTCAATCAAATATAAGAATGTATTGTTTACACGACTATTTAGCCAATAAGGTTCATAAGTTAGTATTTTTCATGGTAAAATAGGTGGTAAAACTAACTCAGATGCAAAACTCGGTATTTGTTTGCTTCAGACAGATGCATAACTGGGTATTTGCTATTAACCAATCATAGTGCAGTTTTATTTATTTATTTATTTATTTATTTAGTTATTTATTTATTTATTTATTTATTTATGTACACCATTCAACGGGAAACCATTTACAGAATGTGAATTACGAAAATATAATATAATATAATATTTTAAAAAGACAGAAATAAAAAAAAAACAATATTACATATAGCATTAAGAATATAACTTTAAACTTAATTTTAAAATGTATACACACATATATGCATGCATACATATATACATATATACATATATACATATATACATATATACATATATACATACATACCCACATACACACATATCCATATACTTATCTATAATTAACAAACATATGCAATTTATTTTATACATTACATATCTATAACTAACACATACAAATTTTTGAAGAAAAAAAGAATTTTGTTTTACGATTTTTTAACTGTGGCTACATTGCAGAAGAAAATATCAAGAGTATGTTGGTGTTCATTATAATTATTGCACATTTGATATAAAGGCGAAAATTTACCAATATTTGTACGAGGTGTACTCAAAGTAAAGGTCATATGTTGCTTTGCGATTAGCTGGCGAAGAAAGAAAACGAAGTCAGAAGAGCGCCAGAAGAGGCTCTAGCCAGCAGGGTTCATCAGCCAGGACCCTGGGAGGTTGGCCGAAATCTTCGGCACCGCTCACATTTGTGAGTGGGGCAGTTCGTAAAGTAAGCTAATCCGCCCTGCACGAGGCCGGTCCAGGTCTACAGCGATGACTAGGGTAAAAAGGCAATAGTCCTGCATGGCCCTAGCATCCGAGATCGTCATCAAGCCAAATGGATATTGGCGCGCGCCTTGCGGTTACTCTGGGAACCCGAAAATTTAACATTTGTGATATATCGGGACAGTCAATGTCATTAGTTCCTATTTTGTTCAAGAAGATTAACTGAGATTTCACCCTTCTGTTTTCGAGGCTATCTAAAGAAAATCTTTGCATTTGGATATCCAATAACTGGGTATACTCCATCCTCTCTAAAACAAGCATGTTTTAAAAACTTCCGCTGTACCTTTTCAATACTGTTAACATGTGTGTGTATATAATAAGGACACCAAATAATAGCTGCATATTCAAGCTTAGATCGCACAAAAGTGTTATAAAGTAATTTCAGCATATCTGCATTATTAAACTCACGGGAGTTTCTTATAATAATGCCTAACATTTTAAAATTCTCTGATGTTATGCTTTAACATGATTTATGAAAGCGAGTTTGCTATCAAATATTATACCAGAGACTATAGTTACTTGATAGAGTAACTATAAGTAACTATACCAGAGACTATATTATTATGTACGTCTCTGATTATACCTAAGTCTCGAAAGAGAGTAGGCCTTGCAATGGCCTTGCAAACCATATTATTAAGAATATAGTCAAAATTTTGTGCTTGTACTTTATTAGAAAATATCATAACATTGCACTTTGTGATGTTTAAGGGTAATTTATTTTTAATGCACCAAATATTAAGGTTTTCCAAATCTTTCTGTAGAGTAAAACAATTTTCAATATTTTTAATAATAGAATAAATCTTTATATCATCCGCATATAATAAATATTTACAATTTAAATTAGATATAATGTCATTTATTAAGATATTAAAAAGTAAGGGTCCTATTCGAGCCTTGAGGAATTCCAGAAGTGGCATGTATTTCAACAGACTGGACTCCACAGCATTGCACAAATTGTTTCCTGTCAGATAAGCACGATGTAATAAAGTTTAACATATTTTGCGAGAATCCATAACTTTGTAATTTTATTAATAAGATACTGTGATCCAATCTGTCGAATGCTTTTGAGAAATCTGTATAAATGACATCTGTCTGAAGCCCGGCATCTAAAGAATTTGCTAAATACTGCGTGATACAAAATAGATTGGTAACAGTTGTGCTTCCTTTCATAAATCCATGCTGATAAGATAAATTCATACACCAGAATTTCATAAACTTTAGAGAAATTATTAACTATAGTAATAGGCTTGTAATTTTGTATTTTGGCACGATCTACCTTTTTGAAAACAGGGACAACTCTAGAGGTTTTCCAAGTTTCTGGAAAAACAGCAGCTTTAATAGATACATTAAAGATGATTGTTATAGGATATGCAAATACAATTATGTACCACATAGGCCAGCACATGTTTGCTGTCAGAACTGCTGTCAGTATTTTCTGAATTTAGAATCAACAAGGTTTTGATAAATTTGAATTGAATGAATTTCAATGTATTTTTAATAAATAAATTGTTTTTAAATTACTAGTAAATATTTTTTTCAATTACAGCTCTTGGAATTTTACAATTTCCTAAATTACGGTTTTTATATTAAATTATTACCATTAGCAAATCCATAAATGAATCGCATATTAACCAACTCTTTAAAAGAGTAAATCATTTTTGAACGTAAATCGACAATTCACATCAACAAAGCTAAAAAAGCGCTAATAACAGAACAAGTGACTATGATATAACTTTACAACTCTCAAATGAAAAAAGTCAAAAGTTAATTTTTCTTTCCACAAATTGCAAACAATTTTTATTTTTCAGTGGAGTGCAAAATTTTTGGCGAAAACGTACCGGCATACTCCATATCTATGTCACTGTTTAAAGTTGCGGATTAATTTTTTTCACGTTGAATGACATTTTACTCATGTGTTGTACAGAGTGGGAAAATTTCGATGTTTGTATAGGGTAACTCGGTAACTGTAAGAGATACAAAAAAAATGGAAGACACATTCTCGATCTCTTTTTTGAGACAAATTGACTGACGAAAACAAAAATTTGCTGTCGTCTTTTGTTTTCTAGTTATAAACAGAAGTTCGATTTTTCGACTTTTAGACACATGTCAATATCTCGATTGATTGTAAAGTTATGAAAAAACAACTTTTAAATTCTTGAGGCACTTTTTTCTGTATAATACAATGACTTCGAGAAAATTAAAAAAAAAAGTACAATTTCGAGTTACGGCATAAAGTTTTTTTTTTAAATGGAAATGTAGTTGACTATGGTTTAGTTAAAAAGGATTTTATTTTCTCTTTCAAACTATATATCATATGTGAGGTCGCTTTTGATGTATAAGTATTTAATGGCGAAAATAATCTTTTAGTAGATTCCTTTTTGCTCTATTTTGTATTAATTTCAAGTAGGCGTTTGTCATATATGACAGTGTTTATCCGTTTGTCAGTAAATTCCATATTGATAATTTTGTTTCCGTCATAATTACACCCCATTTAATCGTAAAAGTGAAAATGTCTCATGAAAATTGCGAGAAATATGATATGCTAGAGTGCTTTAATCAAAGTAATAACAATTGTGCTATTGTGCCCGAAATATATTTCAATGGCTATCCAGAAAGAAGACAACCTAATAAAGATATTTTGAAGAGGTTAAAAGAAAATCTCATTAACTGTGTGTCCTTCAACAAGCCAAGACCAAAAAATCAGATATTTATATCTAATTTTAAAATACATTACAATTCCAAAATAACTCAAATTAAAGTAAATGTTCAAACTGATGTCCGTTGTGTTCGATACATAAATTACACCTCTTCATAACACCCTGAACTGCATTATAAATATGAAGATTTGAAATGGAATTCACACAGTCTATACAAGTTTGTCTGAGTTCATTTATGTCGGTACTGCTTTTCTTGTCTGCTCTTCTAACCTTGGCCCCAAAAGAAAAATCCAGTGATCGTGGTGGCCACCTCACTGGTCCGTTACTTCCCATCCTCTTATTTTCAAAATTGGTATTTAATCTAGAACGGTCCTGATATTATGAGGTGGCGCACCATCTTGTTGAAAGAACAGATTTCTTGCCTCAATTAAGGTTAGGTTGTCCATAAATTCCTCAATAATTTTCTGGTTTAAGATTTACTTGATATATGTGATATGTTAAAACACGATTGCCACGTAGAGCCAGAGCTGTCACAATTACCCATTAAAAGTAATTGAAGTACCAATTACCAATTATCAATCAAAGTAGTAAATATTTCCATTACCAATTACTCCTCATTTTACACAGTACTTCAAGTATCAATTACTCGTCGAAAATAATATATTTTTTTTCAAGTAAAGGAATTCAATTACTTTACCTTATACTTCAATTACTCTATTTAATTAAATTACTTTGAATGTAATTGAATTACCAAAAATAATTGAAATATCGACTGAAAATAAAAGAAATTCAAATACCTACCAAAAAAGAGGCACAATGTACATGTATTTTTAAATAATTATTAGGTCATTCAAACACGTATGTAGGTAATATTCTACCAAGCTATTTTACATATATAGGTACTGAATTTAAAATAAAATTTTCAAGTCTAAAAGAAATTTTTGTGTTGACAAGAAATGGTCTACACACAGACATACATACAGACAGACATTTTTTATTCGATATTTGAGTTCAACATGAAACGCATTTCTGTGCAAAAATTTTGTTTCTACAATCATTATTAAAAAATTTTGTCAGTGTAACTAATATTAATAGGTATTTGATTAAATCAAATAGGTAAAATAATAGATATTGCCAATATCGAAGATATATGTATAACATATATTAATATTTAAAAAATAGTAAAGAACAAATTTATTATTTAATACTTACTTACCTTGCCGTGCAACTTTTTAAGAATTAAAAACACAAGGACACAAATAATTAAAAACATGGTTTTCTTGCAATCACAGCTACTGTATACTGTGTAGTGCACTGGATAACTGAAAAAAAACGAAAATACTGTCAAACGACAAGCTCAGACAAGTTATTAAAGCCGAGCGCGTTGCGATTTTTCGCGGAATATTTTCGATACAATTTCAATTATTTTAAAGTATAAAGTATCTGAAAGGAGTTGAATTACCCAAAAGGAATTGAATTATTTGTTCAGTACTTCAATTACCAAAAACAATAAAACAATTACCAACTACAATTACTTTTACAGAAGTAATTCAAATACCAATTATTTTAAGGCGTCCAAAAAAGTAATTGAATTAAAGTAATTTAATTACTTAAAAATAATTAAATTACTGTTTCAATTCTTTTAATTGAAGTACCTGACAGCTCTGCGTAGAGCACACCAAACACTAAAATCAAAGCGTCAACGGTACAGTGAAAGTTCATATCAGACCAATAGTGCTCGTTATGCCTGTTGAATATTTCTGCACTGCTAATGTAGGGTTCATCTGTCCAAACTACATTTCTAGAAAAGAATAGATTTTGTTGGCTTTTTTGACGATACCATATGCAAAACTCCAATGGTCCAAGATCAGTTGGTTGCAGGTGATGTTGTTTCCTTATTGTATAAGGCCTGAATTTGTGTGTCCTCAAAATACCCAAAGCTCGACGTCTTGAAATCCCAGAATCAGCTTCAATTTGACGACTTGAAATTGAAGAATTTCCTACCGCTATTCCAATTACAATTATACAAGTTTTCTCGGCATTTTCAATGTTGTAATTTTTTAATATTAGCTTGTTGAAGGACCCACAATTAACGATATTTTCTTTTAACCTCTTAAAAATAACTTTATAAGGATATCTTCTTTCGGGATAGCTGTTGAAATATATTTCGGATGCAATATCACAATTGTTATTACTTTGAATAAAGCATTGTAGCATATACAAACAACCAAGATATTGACATGTGTCTAAAAATCGAAAAATCGAACTTTTGTTTATAATTCGAAAACAAAAGACGATGGCAAATTTTTGTTTTCGCCAGTGAATTTGTCTCAAAAAAAGAGATCGAGAATGTTCCATTTTTTTGTATCTCTGACAGACACACAAAATTATGTTTCAATATCTTCATTTGTTCAAACTTTAACGCCGTATATCTTGGAAACGAAAACCTTTAGGACAAATATTTATATGAAAAGATATACCTAAATTTTGACAAGGAATATTATCCTTCTTTTATGACACTTCATTATGGAATACCCTGTGTTAGTTAGTATCTCATTAAATGTTTTTGTTGCCCACTTAGAGCAAACTTTTTTCAGGTTAAATTTTTTAATCTAAAAAAATATTCTTTGCAAATTATACCAGTGTCAAGATATTAGTGAACACAGTAATGACAAGTTATTGATTGAAACTGAAAAAACAAAAAAGTTAGGACGGTTTAGATTATAATTTCGGTTCTCAAAAGATGTGATAGAGTCTATTCAGAGAATCTTACGTCATCACTTTTTTGATTGAATGATTTTAGAGGCTTCTTCAATCAGCATCAGTTTACAATTTTGTGAGACTGATCGTGATCAGTGATCATTTTATACCTACTTACATCTATTACAAATTGAGATATGCAACTCATAATGCATTAAACACTAGTAAATCTATTACTAGATAGATGGAGACATCAGTTTGCTTCTAGATTTAAGCTTTCTTTAAATATGGTTCCACTAATGAAGTCATATAACACATATTTTCAATAGAGGGCAACATATCCAGTAATGTCTAATATTTTGCTAATGGATGTTAAAGTTATTTTTATTTTTCTGAAGATACAATATTTTCAATTATTGATGCGAACAATTCTTTAAAAAGCAGACTTTTCGAAGGTTGCATATACATAGATATAATTTTACAGAATCCTGGAGCTCTCTCTATACAATAAATTAAGTAGAATCACGAAATCAGGGGGCCATCAAATTTCTGGTAGAATCTGTAAATTCCATTCCATTCCGAAAATGTTATTGCCACAGAGTTATTTGTCAAGCCTCCTCCACTCGGTTGCTGGTAATTACACTGTCTCAAAATTACCCCAACCTTCGAGATTCCAAATGATTCTTTGCTATCAGGAAATCAGAAATTCATGGAAGCTACGAATGTGACGTAGTATATTTTATTTCCTCCTTTATGAATTTTCATAATTTTAGTTGAATGGATTTCCGAAACCATAACAAAATCTTAATTTTAAAACCTGATAACAGACTCTTCCGGTTTTATTTTAATTTCAATCTTTGATTTTTTTGTAATATTTTCAATCATACAATATTTCTAATGTTTCTTTTATCCTGATATGAATGTCAAAATTAAAAATCACTTTGTTTCTGTTTCGTTGATAAAGAATTTTTGTTCTACAGTTGAGGAAATCAATCAATTCCCCTATTGTGTCAAAGTTACCAACCTTCGAGATTCGAAATGATTCTTTAGGATCAGGATAGCAGAATATTATAAAAGATCGGTAAATAGTAAATACTTATTTTCATTTTCACACCATCACTACCATTCATATTTTTAGATTGATCGTGGAGAAATTTAAATTTAGAAATACTCAAAATGATTTCTTGTGTTTAAACAACTCTACAGTAAATAATAGTAGAAGAATAGTAGCAACCAAACTGTTTGCAGTTAGCTGAAATCGGTACTGACTGAAAGAAAGCGGAGTTAATATTTTTGGCTGTTACTCAATGAGATGACTTCATCTGCGACGAGCAAAGCAGTGTGTTATTTGGAAAATACTACGCTCATACAAACAGTTTACAAGCAGCTAATGCTGACTCAATAATTACTGATTTGATTACCGAACTGGAGCAGCCCAGTCAACTACCTGCCAAATATAATTCTGATTATTATTTTTATTTAGCTGACAGACGTTTTGTAAATATTTTGTTATAAATTATTGTGCATAATGCTTTGCAGACATTGAAGTGTACTTGAAATGTTGTCCCCGCTCTGCTTACAACTCAGTTAATATTTGCAATGAATAAAATAATCGGATAGTTATTGACAATACACCACCATTGTTGACTGCTGTTGATAAATTGGCCAGACATTTCTCTCATTTCAGATTTCAACAGTAATGGGTATGGCAAAGTTACCCCAAGTTTAGAGGACTGAAATTAACTTTACGGAATAGGAGACCAGAATAGATATGAAGGTAATGAAAACTACGAAAGGTGTATTTATATTTATATAATAATAACATTTATTGGTAATAGGTAAATATAATACATAAACAACTGTAATAGAAACACAATTTTTAAATTTATCACTATTAAATATCTACACTATTGTGTATATGACTTAACAGAGTCTTTTAAAAGTCTACAGTGTTTGACTTGTTCTTGTATATCGCACAGGTAGATTATTATACATTACCATTCCCTTACGATATAGATAATTCTGACCATAATTTGTTCTAACTGTTTGTATATACAAATCATCTCTAGTTCTAGTCATGTATTGGTGAATATCTCTTTCATAAGTGCAATATTCTAACAGGTAATATGCCATGTAAAATTTTATAAATAAAAGTCATTGTATTAAATATAATTGTTTGTTTCACACTAAGAATTCCTACGTGCTTTATCCAACATATATTTTCTGTTAGTGTTTCTATTACAATTTAATATTATTCTCAATACTTTTGTAATAAATCTATTTCCGAATTCTTTAGTAGGAATAATATTGAAGAACAATAATTTAAATGGGGACTGATAATTGATTGTTGTTTTTGTCCATTCAGTAATGATATTAGTGATATTACTTAATCGTTCTAGTAAGTTGAGTTACTAGGACGATTAATCTTTTTTATTTGTAATTATTAAGTCTATTATAGTGCTACTTTCCTTAGTTATTCTTGTAAATCTATTCATTATTTGATATAACTCAAGTGATTTAATGAGATCCTGTAATTTATCACTATAATAACTTACTTTGGCGAGATTTATATTAAAGTCTCCAAGTAATATTAATATACTATTATTGCTTGTCCGATCTAGCATCACATCTTCCAATTTTGGAAAAAAAATTTATGATTGGAGTTGGCGAATAATAGCAGTTAAATATCGCATATGCATGCTTGTTTATTTATTACAATAATTATTCCAATTATCCACATATTCAATTGTTTCATTATGATTTTTTTTTAATTTATATTATTCCTTAATATATATAATTGTACCTTCAGTATGTCTACTTGTTGAGTAACAGCAAATATTATGGCAGCCTTCAATGTCTATTTTAGCATATTGAATATCTTCTGCAGTATGAGTTTCTGTCAAACATATAATAATCGGTTTCCATTGGTATATAAGCCACTCCAATTCAGTTTTATTTTTTGATAAACTCTGAATATTAAGATATAATATGTTCTTATTTAGTTGCTACTAATTATTGCATGCAGTATTATTAAAAATTTGTAGATAATTAAATCCGTTCAAAACTTTATTATATATTCTTTTATATATAAAAAAAATTACATAAAAAAAGCTCGAGCTGATGTATGACTGTTTACGACAGTAAAATTAGAAAAGTATTTTCATTTAGATTTGATGACTTTAAAAATCGTTTTAGTTTCCCAGAACTTCACTTTTCTTCTTCATGATAACTCTTAAGACGATTTTTGTTCATTTCAGAATAAACGTAAAAAATGAACAGAAGTACCAAATGGTCATATTCATTTTTAGTATTTTGGTTTGTAAATTATGAAAATAAGTGTCGTAAATTATCATGTTGACCTCCAAAATGGTACATTTTTCTCTAGCAATATATTGTTTTTAACAATATAAGTAACCAATCCCTAAGTTGGATATTCTTGTGTCGAGTGTTATTTTTTCCCTTCTAACTAAATGGTTTTAAAAAATTTTTACTTTAGAGTTGAAAACATTACGGTGTCACGTAGCGATAACCAGCTTATTACGATCTTAAATTGTAATAAGATCCAGTATACTAAATCGGTCCCGAAAACTTACAGATCCTTCTTGATGTGTGAGAAACAAATAACCAGTCAAGAAATTAAAATATAAATAAGTTTATTAATAAAATCACAGTAGAAGAAAACTACAAAAATTCTTACAATATAGTATATTATTAGATGTTAAAAAAAAACAATGACAGCAAAAAAATTTTGTACAAAATTGTATGTGTGAACTAAGCTATAAGAATAAACATAAACATTTTTTTCTAACGTTTCGGTTTATTACACCATCATTTAATAAGAGTCTACAAACCATGTAAAAATATCTCAGTTTCGTTAAAACAGACAATCCAATAACATGTAACAAAGTTTAAAACAAATACCTAATAATTAATAGTGTAAGTAAATTGTAATGTAAAATAACCATAACTATGTTTTTAAAATATTATATTAATTGTAGTTCTCTGATGATGGTGTAATAAACCGTAACGTCAGAAAAAAATAATAAAATTAGTTATACCTGACCGAAATCCCCACAAAAAAAGACTATCAGATATATGCATATATATATATATATATATATATATATATATATATATATATATATATATATATATATATATATATATATATATATATATATATATATATATATATATATATATTATATAGATTAATCCACTGTAAGGTAATATCTTTAATTATAAATTATAAAATACATAGCAAAACTGGCAAATGATCTTCAAATAAACAACCTAAATACATATTAAAATACAGCAGCGCAGACAGCTCCAGGTCCCAAAGTATTCTGCTCGAACTGGGTTGACAAAAATCAACTACGGTGGAGTCGTAAACCTTCACTAGGATTCCTCGTGATTATTCCAATAAGTAATTATCATGTAAAAGTTTCCAATACAATAGTTTTATACAGCGTGCCTCAAGACTTTTTGCAAATTGGGCGTGACTAGTAACAGAGGATTAGCTCTGCTAGTAGGTGGGTTATTGCGCAATAAAATACAGTCTAAGTTAGGCCCCTCCTCTAGCCAACAATGCGTGTTTAAGGCGTGTCATGTGTTGTAAATCGCCTCCCTTACGGCAGACTGAGAAACTCGAGGCGGGGCGAAGCTAATTAATATGTTATTCACGTGGCCACCTAACTCGCTAATAAGGTTGGTTGGTTGGTTGGGCTGCGTAGGAGTGTGCACATATGTACAAAATACATATTGCAGAAGCTTTTGAAACACGGTGTATATGAATTCAATACTGGGGACAAGCAGTATTCTCTAGAAATCAACTACCATTAACTCCAAAATACAATATCCAAGTTCCAATTCAAAAATGATGTATAAGTTTTTATACTTGTACAAAAATCTTTACCAAAAAAACTCTAGGTATCAAAACGTAAGTTTCAAAATGTACGGTGCTAAAATGCACGGTGTCAAAAACGCCTAAAATAAATTACGAAAAAAAAAATATTTCAAACCTTCAAACACGTGGTCGTTAATAAAAGAAATTATAAATTACAACTTACCCAGCAAATCTGGACGTTTAGTTTGCTAATAAATCCGATTTACAAATCGAAAGCAATCAGTACTTCTGTACTAATTAACACATGAAATAATAGACAATTTAATCCGAAACTATTTCGAAGCAACCAAAAACTAAATGTGTTTTAACAAAAAGTCTCTATTTACTTCGGTAATTAGATACTCACTATTAATTTCTTGACAGAAAAGAAAGACTTTTTGGTAACTCTATTTAAAACCAACGTGGTTAACAAAAAATAATTTGACTGACGTTGTATCCGTCAACTTAACAATGTTAAAAATTACTAGTAGTGATGGAAACTATCGAATAAAAACTATCGAATAATTCGATAGTTGGTACTTATTCGAATAATTCGATAGTTGATTATGAGTGAATGAAGTTAAAACTATTCTATTTAAACTAATGAGTAATAGTAATGAATAAATTAACAAATGAATAAAACTATTCAAATTAAATGAATGAGTTAATTTTCACTGAAATAATAACTCTAAGTACTGTTCAAATCCAATGAATGAGTGGTTTTTTTTTCATTTATGAATGAGTGGTTTTTTCTTGTTTATGAATGAGCAAAATTATTCATATTAAATGAATGACTGAATGGACTACGAATTTGTTTAGTGTGCAAATACAAAGACAGACAAGTCTTATATCTAACTTGAATGTTGGATTTAAAGATTGAGATTATGAATATGCATAGACAATTAACTTAAATGGCACAGGCGGAGCACGGTATTTTGTTCATAGATAAGAAGTCAAGTGAACGAAATATGCTTTCTGCTATGTTTTGGAGAAATAAATTTATTAGACGTTTTTTGAAAATACAAGACAGGGTTAGAGTGTGTGGGAAAAATAAAATTATAAAAATAATAAAATATAATATATTAAATCAACGCAAAATAAAACAAAAAAAAAAGTAAAAATAAAACTAAATAACAAATTTTACATAAAAATCAAAAATATATTTAATACGAAAAAAATAAACCAATGGGTTTTTCTATAATACTGAAGTAGTTTTTTAGTTTTTTTAAACTATATTTATTTATGTAGCAAACTGTCTTTTGTCTTCTACAAATCAACCTTGACATGGAAGCCAATTGAAAACAATATTAATATTAGGTATTTACTAGTAAGTTTATTACAAAATATTAGACTAATATTTACATATTCATAAAAGCAATTTGTATTATCAATATCACAATGTGGCCTATTTTCAATTATTCAGAATCATTACTTAATACATGATGAATATATAAAGACGTTTAGAAATAAGGATTAAAATATTCATATATACAGTTTGTGAGCAGAAATGTCTTATATTGTTTCTAAAGCACAAGTAACAAATAGTAATATGTTAATAAAGAGACTGGAAAGAAATAGTTTTTACTAATGTAAAAAATAAATGTCGATGTGAAATAGTTGATTGACATTTTGAGGATTAATGTTTATTTTTATTCATCTTCCGGCATTCTCTTTCCGTTAAGAAAATAAAGATTCAAGGATGCAGTTTATTTAATGCACGTAATATTCTACCCTGTCTAATTTTTTTATTTTCTTACCCAGAAAAAGGTGGTACGGACCAAAGTTGTAGGAAATTTTCTTGCAATTTCAATGCAATATTCAGAAAAACAGTTGAACTTCTCATTCTGGAGATATAAATCAATATTTTTTTAAATAGAATAACCCATATATTTCTCATTTTTTTTTAAATCCTCAGTTTAGTTTGATTACAATGGATATAATGCATCATAGATTTTCCGTGGTAATTTAAATTTTCATAATGTAACATTCAATATTTCAAAGCACAATATTGTGCAAACTGTTTGAGCAAACGTTTGATACAAATATATCATTGTAATCGAAATAAAACGAGGATTTCAAAAAATGAGAAATATGCAGGGTATTCCATTTAAAAAAATAAGAGTTTATTTTATACTCCAAAACGAGAAGTTCAATTATTTTTCTGAATAGTGCGTTGAAATCGAAAGTAAATTTCCTACAATTTTGTTTTTTACTATCTTTCTCTAGATAAGAAGATAAACAAATTAGTGGGTAGAATGTTATTAAAATCTACACCATTTTTAATGTGTAGAGCTCGGAATTTAAGTACTGATGATGTCAAAACCAGGATTAGCTATAGGTCATGTGTCAGCGCATAAATATATTCATGTATGTATGAGAGAATGTATCTTACCTTGTAATTTTTTTTTTTTAGAGAATTCCGTAAAATCCAAAGTTGATAAAGTCAATTTATTTATAAACACTGACTCGAGGAGGAGGTATTCTATTTATAAACAAAAAATTCAGAAACCAGAAGACCATTAGACCATTAGGGTTGAAACCCCTACCGCTGAATAGCCCTTAACAAGGAATCAATCAAATGGCTTTACAGCAGTGCAATTAAAGTACCGGTGGCCAGCCAGCAAAAATCTATTCGATCTTTTAAAGATTTTTTTCAACAATTACTTCCTCACCCCTCAAAGTGAGGGTTATGTATTTGTGAAAAAATTTTTGAAAATTTCTATTGCGTTTCTGGACGAATCTCGACGAATTATGACGATACACAAAATTTCAGACAGAAATATTCTGTCTGTGGGTCTGTCTGGTTCGCGATAGCAGCTACAGTTTTTGAGATAAAGCTTTTAAATTTGGTACATTCTAGAGGTCAAGGAAGAGATTGAGTTCGTTGATGAGCAAAATCGGTCCCAATGCCTAAAAAATATATGTGACATTCCACCAATATAACTTTTTTAGGAACATCAAAATGTGACTTTTTTGAAACGTAAAAAAATGTGACTTTTTTTGAAACGTAAAAAAATGTGACTTTTTTTGAACGTCAAAGTGACTTTTTTTGAAACGTCAAAATGTGACTTTTTTGAAACGTCAAAAAATGTGACCTTTTCGAAACGTCAAAAATTACTTTTATTATAAACTCCACCACACGTCGAGTTTTACTACGGTGAGGAAGTTCTGATCCTCAAGTAATTGGTAGCTTTTCGTCCACAGAGACTGAAACTTTTGCACAGGATAGTAGGCTGTCAAAGTCAACGGTGTATATGAGGGGGTGTTTTTTAATTTATTGTTTCGATATCTACATCCATTCACGAGTTATAAGGACTCTTTGGTTTTGTCGGTTTATGCTTTACATATTTAACATCTATTCGAACTTTTAAAGATTTTTTTGCTTTTGAATTTCCCGGGCATCGGTTTGCCGGGTGGTAGATGAATTTTTATATGGAAAAACAGTGTGACGTCATCCCCAAATGTTTTATTTTTTATCATACGTTTCCCGATAAAACTAGTTTAGGTCCTAACATTTTAAAATTAAGTAAAATTCTTTTTATCATGGTATACATAAAAGCTGTATTAATGTGGACCATGAATCAAAATAAATTCTCTTTATCATGGTATATATAAAATCTGTATGAATGTGTATCATTAATCAAAATTATTCTTTAATTATGCATTTCCTTTTAGTTCTCTTAAACACAAATTTGTACAAATATGATAAAATGTTGTTTATGTTTTATTATTTTTATAGAAATACAAAGTTATTATAATAACTATATACTATACCACCGATCAATATATATGTTGCCCATACCTACCAGGTATATTATTAGACGCAATTATTACAATTGAACTTTTCTTTATCTTCAAACATGTGAAACGTGGCTTCTTCCAGGGTCGATCTATTGCAACTAACTTAGTATCATCAGAGACAACCCGAGACGCGCAAGTACGTGCTAAAATTTAATCCGCAGTATTAAATTGGTCGATTGTAATGGAAGGTGAAAGTAGATGGCGCAAGAAGCAAACGCCCGCGAAAATTCAAAACCCCCTTTTTATTATTTTATTGATATTATTTATAAGCTTTATTTCTGTAGCAGTTGGTGATCGTTTGTGGACCAGAAGTAGTCGATTAGTTGTTTTTAAATACTTCTATTCGCTGGAAGTTAAAAACTAACCGAGTGACTATCTCTGATGATCCACAAACGATCACCAACTGCTGCAGAAACAAAGCTATTTTAAAGTTAGAATACAAAACTAGAGGTCAATTAATATTTATGTTAAACTAATCAAAAGGTTAATTGTAACCTTGTCGAACCGCTTAACATAAGATTTAAAAGAAATATGTTTTTGTATTGGATAATTAACATAACACTCAAAACACAAGTAGGTAGGTAATATTTTGTACAAAATTTATTAAAATCAGAAAAATACAAAAAAGCAAATTTAGGACATTTTGTCAATATATTACAGAAAATATCAAGAAAGCATGATAGTTATTTATGCAACAAGACCGGAAAGTGATTCTTAACAGGGCGAGCTGGCAATTTCCATTGCAAAAGCCCTGGCGAGTCCAGTAAAGTCACTTTCTGGGTGTGTTGTGTACAATGTTTTTTCTGCAATGGTTCATGCTAGTCTCAAAAAACTTTTTTAACTTTAATAAAATATAAAATCAACTGACAGACAGCAGACACTTACTTTCAAGGAAGACTGGAATAATCATTTTTAATTGTTATCGGATACTTTTTTGTCAACAGAAAATGACATAAGGAATCGGTAAAGACTTTACAAATCCTTACGTCACTTTGCCGGGCTAGACCTGTAAATATGTATTTTCCACTCAAAAAAATTGATCACAGTTAAATTTCTAGAAGGTTGCAGAAAAAGAATATTATTTAATGATTATAATTAAATCTAAATATTTATTAGACTTGACTTGCAGAGACTACCTTAAAATGTTATTAAGTGCTAGATAAAAAAATCATGTATTGTGTGGCACGCAACGTGGCTCTATAAAAATTAAGGTTCTAACTATGCGAAACAATCTTCAGTTTTCTCTTTGTCTCACGAGCACCATTTTTTATGATTCTTTTATTCATTTTGCCTCACGAGCATCTTTTTTATTTTGCTTCTGTGCCTCATTGTGCCTCTTACACCACCAAGGAATCCCAATTCTAATAATTCCCCGGTCGTTTTCGAACGGTGACATTCTGATCTGATACAGAAGTGCTGGGAATCTCCTCCAAAAATTCACTAGCTGCCTTCACTATGCTAGGAAATTCCTCTGCCAACTCATAAGGTATATTCTTTGAAGTTGAGGCCCCGCTTGAGGCTAGATCTGAAGTAAAATGAGATAGATATTAGCGACCATATTTATTGGTTCAAATCTATATTTCTTTATTTTGAATAAATTAAATAATAGTAAAAAGTCTGCGATAATTCTACCAAGCTAATTAGTAACAACTATGGATTGATATCTAAGGACCCCTCACCACCAACATTTTGTAAAACACATATTACCTGCTTGCACTTGGTATGTTGCCAACTGACGACACGGAAAAAGTGTGGGGACTGCATTGCGGGTCAACCTATGACTACTTAGGTCGACATAACTCTCAACAGTAAAATGAAGGGGAGCATATCCTATAATTTTGAAGTTTCT